>JAUMHI010000037.1:11906185-11930188 GCA_032359435.1 Enteromius unitaeniatus | reverse complement strand
ATATAAAATAAAACAATATTCAAAACACACATTGAATAGAAAGTCTAGAAATGAAAAGTTAAACAGTCTGCCTATGTCCACCGCAGCTTCGTTTGCATTCGCGTCAATTGGTTGCGTGTCTACCAAAGCGCCAGGGATACCAAATCAACACGATCTTAATTGTATTTTTAACGTCAATGTGTCGCGTATATAAGAGAAAGAGGCCGTTGTTTGTCTAACCTAATTTCACCGGCTGGAGCTAAGCTGGGCCGTTTAGAGCGGGGATGAGGGAGGGGGGGGCGTTCTTCAAATTGGCTTGACCCGATGCTATTTGATATTTGGCTCTTTGACACTCATTTAAAGGCGCGCGGCAGCAAAGCAGAACGCGGACAAGCCCGGTCTGAAACCGGATCCGCGCGCGCGCGGGGGGATCTGGAGAACACGATAGCCGGGGGCTCGCGCTCTCCAAAGGCTCTCCGGTCATCTTAGACCGGCTCGCTCGAGCCTGCAGCGCCAGCGCGTCGCCAGGCGGCGTGTAAACGGTAAATGTTCGTTATTTGTTCCAAAGATTGCAATGAAAATCAAGTCTGCCTCCTCTTCTCTCAGGCTCCCTATTCTCCGCTTTCTCTCACACACTCGAGATACCAACAAATAGCCATTGAGTAAGAGGCTTAAAGACCCCTTCTCCCCCCCACCCACACAATACTTAAATGAATTCATCAAGCGCGTAAAGGCGACATTAAAAGGAGGGAGACGGAGAAATATTGGGATTTATTGAGGAAAGGAAAGGTACCTGACACCTTTCGACAAAAGCCTTCTCGGGGCGGCCTCTGGACTGCTTACATTAACCCCCAAAACACGAAATTCCAGGTGAAACCGGGGCGATTGTGGCAATGTTTGATGTCGTGTGTAAAGAGAAGGCAGATCAGAAATCCATTTCACATGGGAGTAAGTCAGGACACTTTTAATAAACGTCTCGTTAGAGCAGGTTTAGTGCAGATAAAGCGATGCCATTGTGCGTGCGCCCCTGGAGAGCAGGCAATGATGTAACGCGCGCATTTGTGTCCAATTCCCCTGTCATCCATTTCATTAGTTAATCTACTCATCTCAGTCTCTCCATCTCTGTTACCCTCGCTTCTCTCCTGCCAATCTGCGCATCTCTACCAACAAACAGTTCTACAAATAAAAGAGACTCTTCTCTCAGATTGCTTATTACGATCGTGCTTTTAGAAATGCTGGTTAGTCACCAAGAGGCCTATCCTAAGGAACCAATTGAGAAATCCATATATTTGGGTTTTCTAAAAAAAAAAAAAAAAAAAAGAGAGAGGGTGAAAAGCCTTTGGCCTAACAACAACAACAACAAAGAATAATTAGCATATTGACGTAGGCCCGTACAATATATAGGGCCTATGCCTATATAAAACAGAGCCTTTCCCCATTTCTTCAAACCAATCTCTCTTTCGACGTCGTTCCCCGTTCCTGTCTAATATCCTCTCGCTCTCTTTTCGGTTCTGCCCCCTCTTCTCGTTCTCTGTCGTTCTCCGACGTGCCCTGAGATGCTGGATATAGGGGAAATAAATAAAGCGATAAAATCTCTGCAGCGCATTGGAAAAAATGACGGACCCAAGCTAGAAAACCACAGAAATAAATAAATGAATAGGCCTATACAAAGCAAAACACGGTGCTGTAATATAGTGAGGAAAAGGTTAAAGAAAACACGATTAAACGTGAAAAAGATTAATTACCACAAGATATGCAAAAAGAATTCAATAATCATTATTTAAATGACAGGAAATTGTACATCAATTTGGCCCATTCGCATTTATACCGTACTTTTAATAACGCTAATAATATATTAGGCTGCAATATTAAATAGTTTATTTTTATTTGCAGTGCTTTGTTGTATTTCCATTTTGCGGTTTGATTAGTTTCCTCGTGTCATCAAGCGGCTGATAAGATGTAGATAGGAAAAGCCACAACCACAAGATGTATCTAGTGTTGTATCTTTTATCTTATTTTGATATCAAGGTTTTGGTATCATAATGATATCCGTTATCGCAGCTTTTCGTTAAAGCTCAGGTAGCCTGCAATATCTACAAGACGGTCCGTTGCCAAAAACCACGAGCACGAAGCTCCGAGAAGGTGAGCCGAACTCATGCCCACCCCTCACACCACCAAATCCCTGCTCGATGATTAATGATATTTCACTGAGATTAATCACAGAAAATGAAAGATCTTGGAGGTTTTTAGTGGATAGGCGGGGGAGGTGGGGATGATGTAGAGGAGAATTAGCACCATCGAATCTTTTTAGATGCAAATATTGCGTTATCTCCGCGTTCCCGCACTGTTTTTGGTGTTTATGATTAATTATCTCCTCTTGGTGAAAAATAAATCATGCGAAATTAGGATCTCGCAGCCTCCACCAGCCTCGCGGTTGATGGCAGGTCGTTGTTGTTAATTTCTGGTCGAAATTGACACACTAATTATAGCGCGGCGTATGAACACTAGAAGGCAAGATTACCTCTGCTGTTTTTATTTTTTATTATTATTATTTTTATCAGATACCCCCTTATATTTTACCAATTAAAAATCGCAAAGGCATTTCATTGCCCCGGGATAAAAAAAAAAAAAAAAACCCATCCTCTTTCACAACATTGGCCATCACTTTTCCCCATCAGATTCATTGTGATGTATTAGATGCAATAAATTATCCCATGTAACAAAACATGGCGCGCTGAAAGGCAGATAATCTGGAGGCGCGAGATAAGGATTCATTATTCCTCATCATTATGGCTCTGCCTTCTTTCTTAATCAGACTCTCTGATCCTGCAGGATCTGGGCACAGAGCAGATAAGCGCCAGTCGTTTATAATTCTCCCCACCTTGGCCTAATATTTTCAAATCAAATCGGGAGGAAGAGGCAGCTGGAACAAAAAACAGGCTTATGGTTGTAGGGAGAGCGCGCACGGTTGGTAAGACAGAGAGGGAGAGAGAGAAAGAGGGAGGCAGCACCGGCTATATTCAAGAGTTCTCCTCACTATGTTCAAAATATACAGCACGAACAATTCTACCATAGTGTGTTGATTTGGATCGTGATATTAGGGTCAACAGTGACGCCAATAAAACTTTCGGGTGGATAACGCGAGGAAGATCAATGGCAGCTGATTAATGCTTTTAGGTGCTGAATCGAGAGGCTGTCCAAACAACTCGACTGAGCGACACATTGGCTCAAAGTGTTTAAACAGACCACCCCGCTTTCTGCCGCTGAAATTAATCGCTTTATAAACGTGATATCATAATCCCCTGCTCTATCTGCCGATAAGACTGAGGGAGTTATAAATACCAAAAGCATAAATAAATAAATTAGCGGAATAAACAGCGCCGTGTGTTAGTATCAAACTCAAGGTTTACACTTGGCTGTTGTCAGCTGTGCTGTCACGCTGAGGTTCACGTCAGCTGTACGACATTAATCACTGAATTTCACGGCGCGAGAAGTGTGTGTGCGCGTGTCTTTATTGCCCCCCAAAATTATTGCGCAATATTGCGCCTTTCTCCAAAACCTAACGAAAAATGCAGGCCCGGTGTTGTACTTGCTACCACATTTCACCTCGCGCGTAATCTAACCAATATTTGCAATATCCTCGGAAAGGATGACGTCGATGCGTCGGTATTTTCCCTACCAGATCAATCTTATTTATGCCGCGCGCTCAGAGATAAAAGATAATAAGGAAGGAGAGAAAATTGATTTGGAAATGAATTTGCTCTCAAAAGAAATAGATTGAGCTAATTAATTCCAAAATGTTTTAAACCGCCGTTGACGTTAATCTGCATTTATCATATTTCTATAATGTGTTCTAATTATCTGTGCGGTGTTTCTTCATTTGACTTTTTTTTTGTTTGTTTGTTTTATTACATCTAGTATGCGCATTCATCATCGACGCGTATTAAAAAACAGTTTTACATAGATATTAGGCCGCTGTTTATTTTACTAAGCACTTTATTTAAGACTGAGGCAGATTATTAAATCATTATCTTCTGGATGTGCCTTTGCCTAATTCCATTATTAAATCAAATACATAACATTTGAGGTCTTGTTGATGCTCTGGAAACATTGAATAATTAATTTTTTAAAGAGCCTCGTTTTGGCTCGACGTCGCTGTAAGTTTATAGCGCCGTTTCAGCCAATTATCTTTAATTTACGACCTTAATTGAATTTCTACTCCAAAGACAGATATTGGTGTGATCGGTTTACTGGCCCCGACGCAATGTGAGAGATACAGGCAGGTCTTTCTTTCTTTTTCTTTCTTTGTCACTGTCGTTTCAGCATCCTATCTCTTTTTCTCTAACTCTCTCTCTCTCTCTCTCTCTCTCTCTTTTTGTTGCACATCATCCAACCTCGCCCCCCACCCCACCCTTCAACCCCCCCCCATGAAGAGAACAGAAAGCTATTCCGTCAATAAATGGGCGTGTTAGCCGAAACAGCTGCTTGTCATCTGCAATCAGCACATCACTAGAAGAAAAACACTATGGTTGTATTTCGAATAGGAAGTGTAGCTGAACCGCGATTACATTGCATGTGTTCTGATTTCTGGCATCCTCAAAGGCCTCTCAAACGCCCTGCAGAAGGCTTACCTGTAGTGAGTTTCCTCTGCAAACCTGCAACAGAACATCTGTAGTGATTTATGCATATCTGCATTTTAATATCGCAATCAAAACAAAATCAAATATAAATTGGAAATGTAAAAATTTGATGTCACATATATCCATATATATATATATATATATATACAAACACAACGATTTTCCTACCAAATTTAACTTAGCCATACTGAAATACTTTGTTTAGTAATTAAATGAAATTAGGCACGTCATAATTTCGCACACAGCATCGTCTGATTTTAATTAATTTTAATAACGATATATTCTAGGTGGAAATACATCTGTGATATTTCTAGTAAAATATATCCACGTGTTTAAGGAAGCGAGTGTTATTTCTTACCGCAGGCTATAGGCTACCATTTCATAAAAAAAAAAAACATACACATCCAAATTATTTACACGATATAGTTACTGCGAAGGTTTAGTGACTAAAAACAAATTCAAACGGTCAAACCGTGGCAGGCGCTATCAGTCATCTCATGCATTATAGAGCATCAGTTTGGCATCTAACGGGCAGCGTTATTACGACTCACGGAGAAAAGCGGCGTGCTACCGAACGCGCGCGGGCGGTACCTGTTCCCTCTCCGCGGCCCGTACGTCCACGTCTCCCCCTCTCTCTCTCTTTCTCTCTGTGTTAAAAAGGTTCGTTACGAACGCGTGTGATCGCTCCCATTCAGCTTTAAGTGTGTGTTTTTACTCCGCAGCCTGCACCGACCCGGAAGAGCTCGCGCTTGGTGTACAGTAAGTACGGTATGTGTGTGTGTGTGTGTGCGGGCGCGCGAGCTAGAGAGGCTGTGTGTGTGTGTGTAGGCTAGAAGAAAAAAAGGAGCCTAGTTTTTTTTCTCTCCTGCTGTAAATGCCATCGGCACTTCCATCTGTGTGTCACTTCACATCTGAAGCCCATCAGAAAAAACGCCTGACCACGCGTCAGCCGCAATTCCGCAGGTCAGTAAATATTCCGATTGATATTTTCCATATTTTCTAAACTCCTTTTTAGCTTCGCAATTAGCCTAGCTCCCGAAACTGTCGAATAAATTGATTCAGCTTGCATGTTTCTAAGCGTTATGCATGCCAGTTCTTCGAATGCTTTGTCCCACCATTTCATATTTGGGGCAATGCACATGGGCACGACAACGAGCCTTTCTGCATCGGATGTGTTGGTTTTGCGACTGTCCATTTTTTTTTTTTATAGATCTTTTTTTCACATGTTTTGTTCTGTATGAAGGTGGTACAGTCATTTTACTATTTCAGACGTGTAGATGTCAACTCTCATGAGCTTATTCATTTCACCCGACACATATATAGGCTATGCGTGTCACCAGCACCCACGTCCACTTTCCGACAATCGGGGTGGGATTTTATGGACGCCCCTGTATTTTAAGAGTAATTTTCCCGCCTACCGTCCTCTAGATGAAGGATTTTAATGATCTATTACCACCTGAGTGTGAGCGAATATGCTTCCCTTAACCCGTGAAATTGATCTGATTAGCCCCGCAATGGGTCATAAAGAGAAGTGGATTTGCTGAAACTGCGCTTCCAGTGTGTGTGTGTGTGTAGGGAGAGAGAGAGAGAGAGAGAGAGAGGGACAGAAAGAGAGAGAGAGGATGCATTTGTGTTGCTGGTTTGAAGAGCGTTGGAAACAGAGAGAAGAGGACGCGACATTAAGGCACATCATAGGCCGTCTTTCATGGGAGCGAGCTCGTTTGGTTTGTATTTGCATGTAGAGAGCAGCGCTTCCATTGATTGGAGCTGAATGCGCGTAAAACAGCTGTTTCTCCCTGATAGCACGAGACCGGCCACTCCATTCAGCCGCACAGAGAAATGATCTGAAACCATGTCCTCAAATCAGCACTCGACCGAAAGGAAGAGATGCACTTTTGTTTGAACGCGAATATTCCTGCGACGCGCCTCTTTGTTTACCCCCTTTGAGTTATGAAGTTGTTACACGCGACATCCTAAAGAGCACCAGTGGAGATCAAATAAACGCATCAGGGCCTAAAGCAGCCGAACACAGGGCGATGGCGTTAAACGAACAGACGGAGTCGTATTTTGAAGGCTTGTTTCTCGGGGATGGATTAATGAGAACGAATAACCAAACGGAGACTAAATAGAGAATATTCGGGAAATGTATATTTGTGTGTATGCAATTGAAAACGATCTTTAGATGTTTCACTCGAGCGAGGAATTATCAAAAACAAAACCTGCACTCCAGGCTCGTTTTTTCCCCTCTCACCTTGTTTGTCAGTTCTTAGAAATAAGTCAAACTCTCATTATGACGCAACTATCAGAATTTCACGTCCTCGACTGGGTTCTAAGAATTTGCAGCATAACCTACATAGGCCATCATCACACAGTTTACGAATTCAGAAAGAAAGTTCGTTCTTGAAAAGACCAAGTGCATGAATCACAACCCGCCTAAGTTCCGAGTTACCGTTATAATTCTTTTTTCTTCGCCTTTTACTTATAATTATATTTCTTATGATGATATATAATTGTTGTTGTTATTATGCAATATGATGCAATTATAATAATAATATAGGCTGTTGTTTATTATTATTATTTTTTTGTTGGGTTCTTGTTTATTTGTTTAGAAATAAACACACACACATACACACAATTATAATAATTTATCTTCCAAACGCGTTGGGCAGAATTTATTATAATATTATGCTTTTTACAGTTGAGCTACTTTGTGATTTTCCACGGCTGGTAACTGAGAAGAGAAACGTTTTGTTGCTTAAAAATAAATGTGACGAAGAAGCCTTTAAAAGCGTGAATATTGCAAGGGTAGCGCTTATGTTTCCCCCTCCCCTGTCTTCATCATTCGGTAGCTGGGGTGAAGTGTGTGTCCTCTGGTTCACCCCTTTCTGTTTGGACAGCTTTACCTGGGCAGTCTAGGCCGACCCTTTCATCAAATCTCCTCACATCTTCAACTGGTCACTCCAAACGTCATGGAGGCTTGCGTTAAAATTTTGATTCATCGCCATAAGACCTACTACCCATGTATAACACACACACACACATATATATATATATACATATACACACACACACACACACACATATATATATATATATATATATATATGTATACACACGCACACACAAACAAACATTATTATGTTTAATTATGTTACGTTGTATTATATATTTTCCATTACATATAGCCATGCATAAAAGACAAAACCAGTCATACAGAAGATGAACAGATAACAATCGCATTCGCTCCACGAGCAACCAAAAATGAAAGCGGACGAAGATTAACACAATTGTTTTGATTTATCGAATTGTATAATTCTCAAAAACAATAACAGCAGAGCTACTATTACTACTACTTACATAATAACAACAGTAGTTACAGTAGAATTTATTTATTTAGTTGTTTTTTTAATTAGGCCCAGTGTTATTGTGCACCACGTTGTTTGCGATAGCTTCTACCTTCATGACCTGCTTTCGGATTTTATCATTTTGTTCGCCCGTTAAAAAAACACACACTTCACCAAAATTATTACGTGGAGGTTTTATGTGTCGATAAATGGTGCTCGATAAACAAAGCGTGCTATCTGCGCACATCTTCTAACCCTTGTTATAGGATAGACTAAAATAAAACGGCCGGGTCTTAAGTTCTCACCCACAGTGAAAAGTGTGATGCCTCCTGATTTTAATCTGCCTAGCCTGACATAATCATTCACAAATTATCTACCCAATCTTCAACCTGACCCAGTATCGCTGTCTACCACCGATTTACTATAGTGTCTATGAATCAACCTGGCCCCGGCTAAAAAGAACGGGCCTGATTTAACATACCGCCTACCCCTCATATATACACACACACACACACACATAGTCTATATGAACTGCGATGTATTTGTGGATTTTTTTTTTTCAGTTTTTTTTGTACAACAACTTATAGCTGTACAATAGGATTCCGTTCCATATTTTGTTGCGACAACCCAAAGTATGATAAATGACAGCATTTTTTTTTATTTTTATTTTTTTTGAGAGGGAAGCTCCTCGAATGCTTCCAAACCCGCGTCTCTAGCGTTCAGGACTGTTCCCATCATCCACGTCCCGCGCACTAAGCTTAAGACGTTCAGTCAAGAAACAAAACACATAATCAGGATTTCACTTTTTTTTTTTTTTTTACCGTCGCGTGTTGCCTTCGAGTACCTCTAATGTACGCTCGCGCGCGGGATAATAGCTCGCGCGGATCATTACACGCGTCCGCTGACAGCTTGACAATGACAGTGAGCCAGTGCAACACTTTCCATCCAACTTCGGTCTTTACCAGCGAAAAGGAGAGGCTTTCCTCTTCGCACGGGGAGGGAGAGAGGATGCACGTTTCCTGAATCGGCATTTTCAACCAATGCCGTTTTTTAAAGGAACATGAAAGGTTAGTCGCCACGATGCAATGGAAATGGTTGCTATTACGACACCAATTTACTATATAAACGTTTTCCTAAAATTCATTTGAGATCAAATGAAGTGTTTCCATATCGTTTTCTGGACACCTAAAGAGAAATAACTATCGCGAGAGAAACGCAAGCTTGCAGAGCACATCTTTTACAGTATATTTCCTGCCTGTTTTCTGACGTCACGTCCAGCGGCGTCGGCAGGGCTGGCCATCATCTCAGCTCGTTTCAGAGCATCAAACGTGCAGGCCAATTACATTTTGTCAATCTGTGGGGACGGGCCGGCCAAACTGGAGCTTTACAGACAAAAATATCACCCTAAGGGCCAAGCCCCCATATTAAAGCGCAACCGAGTAATAATAATACCTGACACTTTGCCTTAATGTGGAGTCTGAACACACGCACATTTCTATAAAAGAAATGCGTTTTTTCTGTTATATATCCCGGGTTAAAGTTTTACCCGTGCGCACTGAAGCGCTAATGTAGCTATTTGCATCACGTTACATGTAATGGCCCCTTAAATTAATAATGAAGCCGTGGTTCGGTTGGTGTCCTTGAAGGAATAAAGAAAACTGACTAAAGATGCCAGGGGAAAGTCTGTTGAAGTGTGAAAAGAGAGGAAGCGATGACCGTAGTCTTACCGCAGCACTAGGCTATATGTCGCAGTCAGGGTTTAAGAGCCTCGTTTGAACATGCAAAGGAGAAGCATTAGAAAAACGTGCTTATCACCGCGAGAGGACGCACTGTCACAATTTAAAAGAGCACACACACACACCACACGAGCTCCCACTGAGAAAACACACAGTTGTATAGACACAAAAGACAAGAGGCCAGGGGACGATGGGGCCCTTAGGATATAACAACTGATATATTATAAGATTTGTATTTTTTATTATTATTATTATGATTTATTTTTTTATGTAGGCCTATTTATTTTTCTAAGCGATGCTAATAAATACAAATTCAGCATGTAATTAATTCCAAAAAACTGTTATAAAACTACATATATTGCGTTTAAGGCATTGGCGTTATTTAAATGTGTTATTTTGTATCCAAATTGGTATTTAATTCAGGATTGAGGATTCGTCTTTTATTCTGAATTAGGCCTAAATTAATTAAGCTTCGACTTCATTCGCAGCTGTTTGTTCATAATGAAAGTACGAATTATGAAATTAGACACAACTAACCACAAACCAAAATCTAACTCTAAAGTAGGCAACCTGTTAATTAATATAACTCAGTATTTAAATATATAAATACAGCGTAACAATGGCGCCTTAAAATAAAGTAGAGCCTAAACGTATTTAAGCTACGTGTTTTTTTTATATATATATGAATATTTACGCATTTAAAAATTAGCTCCTTCTAAAAAAAAAAATAATAATAATAATAAACGCTCCGTTTTGTAGATGAATGGGGAGTAGAATTGGGCGCAGCTTCTGGTCATCTTTCCTGGCTCACTTTATTCAATTAGCCCAGGCTGTTGGGCCCCGCCCCTGCTGATGACACCACAGACCCTCCTTAAGTTGCGTCGCGCCACAGCTGTCTGCGAGCATTGAGCTGACTGGCGCCATCCTGAAAGAATGCCTTCACTGTAAAAAAACACAGAGAGAGCAGTGCATTCAGAGACAGAGGGAGTGAGCACCAGAGAGAGAGAGAGAGAGAGAGATAGAGGGAGGGATGGAAATAGAGTAAGAGAAGAGGGTTACTACTACTGCGCATAAACACAGATTTGATCAAACTTGTGTTCGGTCAGAAGGCAGAAAACTTATCCAGATCGACCCGGCTCGGCCTGAACCGTCAAACTCACTTGTTGAGTCTACGCAACGCAACAGTGCAATACAGAGACGGAAAAACTTGCGGAACTTGACGCGCGTTTGGATGCGTACGCGGACTTATGAAGAAACATTAGCAAACGCGTTTGACTTTCACAAGCTTACGCGCGTTTATTGAACGGACGGATCCAGTTTACGCGAGCTTCTGACAGTTTGCCAATGACAGAAAGAACACAAACGATCGGACGGACTTTGTAAAAAACATATTGTCTTGTTCAATTTCAGGTGATCGGAAGTAAAAAAAAAAAAAAAGAATCGAACCTGTGGATTAAACAAAGGAGGAGTTTGGACTTTTTTTTTTGAACTTTCGCGTTGTGTGTTTCGGTGAGTGTATGAACGCTTGTTAAAAACAAAACAAAACGATGGAAGTAAGTCCGGAACAGCCCCGTTGGATGACCCACCATCACCCGGTCATAAACGGCCAGCATCCCGAGACACACCACCCGGGACTGGGACACTCCTACATGGACCCGTCGCAGTATCCCCTCGCGGAAGATGTGGATGTATTGTTTAATATCGACGGACAGAGCAACCACCCTTACTACGGGAACTCGGTTCGGGCTGTGCAGAGGTACCCGCCACCTCACGGTAAGTATATCAGCCCTAAATTACAGGCCATTCCATTATTCCTTTCTGAGCAATTTTATAAAACGTACAAAAAGCGCTTTTAGGATTGCACTGAAAACGCCACTGACGTTTTAAACAGTGTCAGTGTAGTTAACGTGTGGCTTACCTGAAGTGGTGTGTCACTGGTTTCACATCTTTCTAGTATTCTATGGTTAAATGTCTTTTTAGGGTGTACAATAATTATAGAACATACTGGATAATGTTATGCATCCCTTTAATGAGAAACCGCTGAAAAGCGTTTAATTACATTACGCGTAGCTAGTTGAAATATATTTAGTTGGTGTGTCGTAATAAATGAAAGTATAATATTCCTATCAGAACCAGGTGGCTGGGATTCAGATTTAATGATTTCAAAGTAGGTCTCTAAATAACGCAGCGCATATATTTTTTTTTTTGCCTGTAGTAGGTACTTGAATTTTAGTGCGGAAGAACAATTGCTTTAATTTATTGACATGACTTCCTGAGCGGAATGGGGCAAAGCGTGACCTTGTTTCTCTTTTGAATCGCCCCATCTCTGAGCATATCAAAACTTTCAAAATCCGTGCAGCTTCAATAGATACTGGCGGGTATCGAAAGTCTTTTGAAAGAGAGAAACTCTCGAGGGCTGTTAATTGCGACCCTTTCCCAGCGCCATCGAAAGCCACTCAGAGTAATGTAGGCCTATACGTGCAGTTTCACAGTTTTACTCATTTAGACTAGTTGCACTAGTTCTTTCAGGCCGTTGTTAAAAGGGTTTCAACGCGTAAAATACCAGACATGTGTGGAATGCGTGTCAAAACGTATAATATAAATGTAAAAAGCACTAGTTTTTTTGTTTTGCAGCGCTGTGCCTAAAAAAAATCATGAATGTTTTTTTTTGCATGCATGTAATTTTATATATATATTATTATTATAGCCAACACCTTTCTTTCATTCTACCGTTTATTATACACACATAATCTCGACGTTTAACGAGCGTGTTTACAAAACACATGTTTTTTTTTCCTAATCGTTCAGATGTCATTTCTTGGCTGCTTAATGTGACGAATCCCACAGCCCCACCTCGTCCTGTCCTAACAGCAGGCTTGTCTTTTGTTTCAGCAGGTACTCAGGTGTGTCGCCCATCATTGCTGCACGGCTCTCTTCCTTGGCTCGATGGAAGTAAACCTATCGGCCCTCACCACAGTACCTCCCCCTGGAACCTCGGGCCTTTCCCCAAGACTTCCCTGCATCACAGTTCCCCTGGGCCTCTGTCCGTCTACCCCCCAGCCTCCTCCTCCTCGCTGTCCGCTGGCCACTCCAGCCCACACCTCTTCACCTTTCCCCCCACTCCACCCAAAGATGTGTCCCCTGACCCCGCAATTTCCACGTCAGGCTCGGGCTCATCCATACGGCAGGAGGACAAAGAGTGCATTAAGTACCAGGTGTCTCTGGCCGAAAGCATGAAGCTGGATTCGGCTCATAGTCGGAGCATGGCCTCTATCGGACCGGGCGCGTCCTCCGCGCACCACCCCATCGCCACTTACCCATCCTATGTGTCCGATTACGGGCCGGGGCTCTTCCCACCAAGTAGCCTGATAGGTGGGTCCTCTTCTAGTTATGGTTCCAAAACGAGACCAAAAACAAGGTCCTGTTCAGGTAGGCGTGCGCTTTACTACCCTTTGATTTTTACTAACATAATCATAGTAAGATCATTCAACAATAGATTTTCCTCTAAAGAAAAAAAAGAAGAAGCTCTATTATTGTGCACTTGCCATTCTTCTCGTTTTCCTCAAAAACAGCCTCCCAGGTTAGCCAATTCCCAGACTATTGACTATTTGACTATTTTTTTTTTTTTTAGTCTGTGCCAAGGCTTGGCTATCAAATTTGGGCACTGTCCCACCTCCCTTATTCAAAGCACACCAATGGCTCCACTCCTTAAAACACAAAGGAATCGATTAAAGATATTAAAACAAGATAAGGTTAAATAATAATTAAAAAAAAAACAGCATCTATTTCAAAAAACGAAACATTTAGGAAATTCATATAATTAATTTGAGCTTTTATATAATCCTTTTCGCTTGATTAATTTACGATGCAATAACCTAATCTTTTTTTTCCTGTCGTGGTATCAGTATAAATAATCAACCCGCGATAGACTTATATTCTATAATATATAGAAATGAGAGATTTGCGCTATTCCGTTATTATATTCCGCTTCGGAAAATATTATATTTAATGTCGTCCAGCCACAAAGCGGAATTAGCTTCCCTGATTTATTAAACGTCGCTCAGCATATGCAGATGAGTCTCCGCGTTTGAAGCGGAGAGCTCGGGTTTTCCGGATGTGTGTGTGTGTGTGTGTGTGCGTGTGCGTGTTTTCTCTCTCATCTCTTTGCTCCTCTTGTGCCTCGCAGTGCACGGCCCGTCTCTCTCGCGTTTATATGTTTAAGCTAATCCAATTATTTTCAGACTGCTGCACGCGACAGTTGCATTGTTTACTTTGCGCAGAAACTTTGATAGAGTCCGGATGCGCCGCGGATCGCGCGATGCACGGCCAGAGCGTTATCCAAACACACAGACAAAATGATTTCAAAAGGTCAACCAGCTTTTTCAAATCATGGTCTATTCATAACGGCAGATTTTATGACAGTGAGAGAAAATATCTATTCTGCTCTCAACCTGTGTGTTATTATTATATTATATTATATATTATTCTTATTTCTATAAATAACATAGCTATTTAATTCGTTTGCTGTTTTTTTTTTTAATATAATGAAGAACTACCACTGGTTTTTATTAGGTGTTATTTTTAAGCCAAAGTTTAATTTTCTATAAATGCACGTGTGTCACTGTCTGAAGCGACATGCTCGCGAGCTCTGTGGTTTTCGGGGCTGTAAGTAGAGGCACAAAGAGACTCGTTGCCTCCACACATGAGGACAAAAATGCTGCCGGGTACAGGGGAGGGGGGGGGGGTGCTGCACGGAGAGCTTGTTTTTCGTTTCAGCGGAGCGACCGGAGGCGTGGGTCACTGAACACGTGAAGCGCGCGCCCTTCACCTGTCAGTCAAACGGAAAGCATGCCAATCAAACGCTACGGTGTTTTAATTACGTAAAGAGAGCGGCTCGCACAATGAGTTAATTAGACCGCCGCTTTCACTTACTGTCGCTGAATCCATTTAACATCATTTCAGCCTCAGAATCGAAAATCTTCCTCTTGCATAAATAATTCTTCTCAGCCACATGGTTTAACGAACCGGGAGGTTGTTTCTTTGGAAACCGAGCCATATTATATTTGCGATTCCCTCTATTAATAACCGATGCAGTATTTTCATGATACGTTTGATAAGACCTATGCATTTTTTTTTTCACAGCATTGCCTGCTTAGAACCGCTAAGTTATTTGCAGATCTTATCAGATGATGTCATATTTGCCGATTGAAGAGTTAGGCTCAGTGATGTCATATTAGATCATGCTTTTTATGCGGTAATGCATTCGTAATAATAGCAGTGTGTTATTAATGCATTTTCTTGTGATCAATGCGACTGTTTGATATTGCATTTATCTCTTTTTTAATGAATAATGATGTGTGCAAAAAATGCCTGTAGTATGAAAATAATTATTAGTGCATAATACTGATATGTGGGTATATCCGTGCGACCGGCCACGGACGTTTAATACGTCCGCTTCTGGCGTGGCCTGTGATGATTGTGAAGTTGTCTGCATGCAAGTGTGTTTTAATGGCTCTAAAACATCAGTTGTTGCATGCGTGTGTGTGTCTGTGTTCGCAGAGGGTAGAGAATGTGTTAACTGCGGGGCCACCTCGACTCCTCTGTGGCGGAGGGATGGCACCGGTCACTATTTGTGTAACGCCTGCGGACTGTACCACAAGATGAACGGACAGAACCGACCCCTCATCAAGCCCAAGCGGAGGCTGGTATGTGGCTCTACTGCACTGCATTAATGACACTTGTCTCTTTCTCTTTTTCTACCCAGGAAGAAGTGTTAGCTGCAAGAAATTGACTCGCCAAGCGCAGGTGTCATTTCTTTAAGATTAAGCAATAGCAGTTATTATTATTATTATTATTATTCCCAATAATGATAATAATGCCATTTGATTTATCAGATTTTTATTTGATTTTCCTTTGATTTGTTTTCCCGCTCTAAACAAACCCGTAGGCAATTTTATATCTATCGCAAATATTGCTGACACTGTGTCTACGCGTCAGCATAACGAAATTTGTCACGGAGAGACTTCAAAGTGTTGTGAAACGAGCGCTTATCTCAAATGAGTACGCGTGGGAGGCGATCAGCTCCAACAGGTCAAATACGTCTGCAGAAATTAGGTTCAATTCTGACAATATGCCATTCATCAGGGGACACTGTTTCACAGGGATTTAATAAATGAGAGAGGGATGGAGAGAGAGAGAGAGAGGAAAAAAAAGCTGTTTTTTCAATGGCCTGGCAACACAGACACGTCTCTCTTTTGGGCTTTGGATAGAGTCGAGGCTCTTGAGGCGCGGAGAAATAGTCCGAGCGCTGCTATTTTGGCACCGGCCTTCTCTCCCTCTCTAATGTGAAAAGCCGACTTCCCAGGAAAAGACCGGCGGATATCTGAGAGCTGCTGATAAAACTCCTCGAACAACAGCAGTCTAAACAGACGCGCAGAAAGGAGTCACGACTTCAGATTGATCTTCACTAAGCTCAAGTCGTCTAGAAAAAAAGAGAAAATAACAGCACGAAGAATAAAGAATTACCTGTATAGAACATATACTGTTCTCTTTGCCTAATTTGGCAATATAGCTGTATTTTCTCATTTTACAAACGAGTCCGATCGAGAAAAAAAAAAAAAAAAACACCCGGCAAGTCGTAATAAGCAAAGTGAATCAAGCTCTTGATTATCAGTTTGGCTTTAAACAGAATCAAGCGATAATTGATCATTTCAATACGCACCGTCAACATTTCTGTATTAACCCAGAACACAGCATGCATTTTCATTCTGCATATTTCTAAACACGCTGCTGACCCTTACAAATTCATTGCATTTCTTTTGAGTTTTCCCTTTTTTTTGTTTTACTTGTTTTTTCATTTCTTTCTTGACTTGTTTTGATTATGTTGGTACCTGCTTATAATTAATAATCCTAACTGCTTTCAACCAATGCATGTTAATTCAGAGCAAGATATTTTAGTGCAGCATATTGATGTTAATAAAGATGGCTAATATCTAACTGAAGGTTGATGTTTAAACGTGAATCCATTTCATGCAGAGCGGCTGTTTCTCCATCATTTAACGGGAAAATGTCATCAGCTTTAATGGGCACTATTTAAACCAGTGCTTTCATGTCCTCTGTAAATATTTGGGTTTGAGAGGGCATGTGCGCAAGCCACTATTTTTACCCTAGAGTTTAAGGCACCAGTGTTATGGAGATCTCTTTTCCTCTGACATATCTCTGCATTGCTCAAAACCATTTGCAGCTTCAGGAAACAGGAGGGTTGGGGGCCATTAGCACTGTAGGAATGCAATCATCATCTGAAGGTCTTATATTATAAGTGTAATAACCTGGATTCTTTCTCTGTGTGTGTGTGTCCTTCAGTCTGCTGCCAGACGAGCGGGGACCTCATGCGCAAACTGTCAAACGACCACGACGACGCTGTGGCGGAGAAATGCGAACGGCGATCCCGTCTGCAATGCCTGCGGCCTCTATTACAAATTACACAATGTAAGCTCCATAGCTGTCTTACACTTATCTAGTAAGATATTTTCTATCTTCTCTTTGCATGATGGCAGCGTTCATGCCATTTCTTTCATTCTATATCTTTCTTTCTCTTTCATTCATGTGATGACTACGGATTTTTGTCCCACCAGCTGTCTCATTTTTATTTTTCCATCAACACTGTTCCGATTTCCTGAAGCCTGTCCGACTGGCCTTACTAGTGTTGTGATTTTCACACCCCAGGGACAACTTAACCCAATCTGCCAACCTGAAATGTTTTAACGTTCCCCAATGGTCTCAATCCCGCTAGAGTCAATTACACGCAGGGATTCGTCTTGTTCTTCCTCATATTATTATTTATTTTTCTGGCTATTATGCTCGAGCTAAACTGCTAGTACTGTTGTACTATTGAATTACACTTCAGTTGGTGGTATTTCTATGTTAAACATATGCCGCGGAACATTTTCATTCTACCTAATCAGCTCTGGTATCCTGTATCATCACACTTTGAGGCCCCACGCTCCTGTTTCATTCCCCTACTAGTCACGCAAGCGCACCCTTTTGAATCATTTTGCCATGTTGGTTTTGGCTGTTTCTTAAGAACTCGAGAAAAAAAAGAAAATCCCCTAAACCTGACCTAGGTTATCAGGGAAACAAATAACACGTATTATCGTTTGAAACAAGCAAGAGTTCGGGTAATTGGAAAATGAGTTTGTTTTGGTACATCCTATTTTCTGTGAAGGTCGGCCTGCTTTGAATCAAATTCCAGATTTGGCATGCTAAATTACGCCCGAGCCCTCTCCAGAGTGTTCTTCGCTAGCTTGCATGTTTGCATTATCACAAGCACTCCCATCTCTCATTGAGCCGACAGGGATTTGTCAGAAGAACTGAGTTGTGATTGTATTTTGTATGTCTGTCAGTTTGGGGGTTAGACTTCTGACCTCTTTCATTCTCAGTTTCTTTATGTGGTCATTACAACCCCCCCCCCCACCTCCAAAAAGCATAACTGAAGAACAATTAAGAGCGTTTCTAATAGCCGACGGATATAAGCATGTGTTTTTTGTGATGCCCAATGGAGCTGTTTTAAATCAACAGTTTTGCTTTGGGGTGTGAATTCACACACACACACTGGCACATTCACTCACATTTACATTAGTGGTTGGCCAATATGGGTTTTCCGATAACAGACGTCAGTACGGATATCTAGAGAACCGTTTTTGCAGATATTTTTGATACAACCCAATTTGATGTTAACAACTAAGATTGTTACGAATAATGAAATTCCTTGACTAAATTACTTAAAATTACAAATTTGCACAACCGTGATTTTGAAGTGTTACCTGAGTCCAAATCAAAACATTTTAAGCATAAAATGCCCTGTTTATTAAAGTCTTCAATACGTCCTAGTATCACTTTATAGCTTCTAAGCTTCTATAGTGTTTTAAGACAGAGAGGGAGAAAAATACGGCCCAATTATGGGGTGAAAGTAGCAGGCTTTGGCAGTGCCACTGCGCTTGAGCCCGGCTGGGTTTCTCTCTTTGGCAAGACTGGGACCGTCCATGCCTGGTGTCAGGGCTCCAGAGGCTAAATCCAGCCTAGTCCTGATATGACCCGACATAAACACTCGTACACAGACACGCTTGCTCAAACAAAGAATCTGGCGATATAGTGTAGCATCAATGTTCAACCAAATCCTAATCCTAAAAACTGTGACTTAAAAGGGTGTCAAGTAAGGAGGAGAGATCATAAATAGGATCTGTTTCATATCAAAACTGTTTCCTCAAGAAAGAAATGACATTGGATATATATAAAAAAAAATTTGTGTGAAGAAAAAAACTAAAACGTTCAACCTGTCCAAACCTGTATAACTTTATGGACCATAATTATACCATAATATAATTAGATGGGGTCTAAAACCACGAAAACTCTCCTTTTGTGTTTGAAGAAATAAAATCCTATAGTTTGGGAATGGCGTGAGTAAAATGAATCCCTTTGGGTTTCTCTTCTCTGCGTCTCTGATCTACTAAACTGTGCGAAATAGTTCGAAATTTCATTATGAATTGTCTCCTTTGTGTCTATTTTTATTTCTCATAAGGGATTTTTAGGAGAATTAAGTTAATACTTAAAAGAAACATAACTGGTTTCAGGTCTCCTGAAATATGAAGGGCCGATCTCAAAGCAATAAATTGTTCCTCTGGATGTGTTATGAGACATTTTTCCATTATGCTCCTGTCTTATGTAAGAACGATGGTCCCGTTGCCATTATTAACATAACTACCGCTTCTCTCCTTGCAGATCAACCGACCGCTCACCATGAAGAAAGAGGGCATCCAGACCCGGAACAGGAAGATGTCCAGCAAGTCCAAGAAGAGCAAAAAGTCCCATGACAGCATGGATGATTTCTCCAAAAGCTTGATGGAAAAGAACAGTTCTTTCAGCCCGGGCGCTCTGTCGCGTCACATGACCTCGTTCCCGCCCTTCTCGCACTCCGGCCACATGTTGACCACGCCCACCCCCATGCATCCCTCCTCCAGCTTGGCCTTCGCCCCTCACCACCCTTCCAGTATGGTGACGGCGATGGGCTAGAGCGCCCTTCTACCTCCGACCGCCCAATCTCCCGACGGTGGACGTCTCAAAGCACCGTTAACCTTGAAGCCTGTCACCCGCCGCAACCCTCCGACCTTGAACCAGCTCTCTCACACGCTCCCCCAAGACCCCTTCTCCGGTATGTCCCGCTTAAACCCCTCCAACCCTAGATAATGAGGGAAAGACAGTGAGAATGAAAGAGAAAAGACAATGACTTTCTTCATCGCCCCTCCAATCATAAAGCCCCGCGCTGATGTCGACCTTCATTTGTGTACAAATGCCATCTTTCCTGTGGGCATCAAGGCACAAACATTACGAGACTTTAAACAAACCTCCTCTAAATCCCCTTTTCTTCTTCTACGCATCTCCTCTTCTTGCCCCCCCACCTGTGAGACACGAGGAATCGAGCTGTGAATGACAACAGGAGATGAACTCTGCATATATTTGTAAAAAAAAAAATTGTCTGAAATACATTTAATGAAGACTTTTTAAAGCGCAAAATGAAAAAAGGCGAGGACAGGAAATGCCCATGGGCAGCTAGTGATAAGCAGGGTACGACTCAAACCTGGAAGATGGAACGGCGTGGCGACGCGGCCACGATTTCTATCCGAGAAAAGTAAGAGACGAGATGTAGGGAGAAGAAAAGTAGAAAGGAAATGGTGTGTAATGCATTAAAACTTGTAGTGAGGTCTGTCTCGCAGACTTCCAGCTACTCTTCTGGATGTGTTATAGGTCTTGGGCAATTGGTTTGTGTTCACACACACACACACACACACACGCACGCACACACACACACATGCACACACACTCACGTATACACCTGAAAGACTTCTTTGGGCCCAGGTTATATGCATTGTGAAAAAAAGTTCCTGTATTTGTTATTTGTATGTATAATTCAGAGTACCAAAAATACGAAAGAAACAAAGATGTAGAATTATTTCTTTATGTAATGCAGACTGAATGGTTGTACAAATTTAATAATCACTAGTGTAAAAAAAGACTTGCTTTTTGTTGCGTAATTTTTTTTCCTCTTTAAAAATAATAAACTAGTTTAATCTCTGTTGACATCATACAAGGACGCAGCGGTGGAAGCTTTTGTGAGTGTTTGCGTATGACTTTGTGTGTGAATGCGCGAGTGAGCTTTCGTGGGTACATGTCGCTGTGCATGTGTGATATCTGACACATGGCTTTCGCTAGCCACAAGGACACCTCTAGATTTACCCAGAATGCTTTTGGCCACATAACCAACAGGAAGCCTAGAAATAAACAGACATGTTGTGAGGGACTCTACACAGCCTCCTCACGCTACCAATGTGAGTTTGCCATTCCGTCAAATGTTTGTTTTTGAACATGTCAGGGCACTTTCTGTCCAAGTAGGTTTATGTTTTGAAGACACAAATTCTTAAAATACTTCGGAACAGCAGCACTTTACAGTAACAAGTTCGATCCAGGAATAATATAGGTGTGATTGGGAATTTGTGAATTTCAGTAACTGTACTGTAGTACTGAGGCAATCCAGTGATGAATATGGCATGGAAATCTATATTTGAATCGACAAAGCAATCACTTATTTATAGTTTTACAATTGTAAAAGGTAGCATAGCAGAAAATACCCTCAGTCTTCGGCTGCTAATAAACGGTAAACGTAGAAAAGAAACTGCACAAAAGTGGTTAAACGTTTCTGTGGTTCTCAAGGGTAAGTTTTTGGATGTTAATTGTTTACAAACCAAAACAGAATAATCAAATATATTACAAAAATAAACAGAAATACGCCTAATATGGCAATTCGGGGCCAGACTGTAGGCCAAAAAACTGGTATGCAAAATCAAAGAGACAACGCAAGCACATTAACAATGTTCAAAAGCGGTCGTTGCACATGCAGGAAATCTTTTTTTTTCCCCCAGCTGACTTTGATCGGTGGTTCATTGTGGGTTTGCAGGGTCATTGCTTACTGTTCCATTGTAGCTAGCCGTGGTCTTCACTCCATTAGTTTTTATGGGTCGTAAGAAAGGACCTGCCCTGAGGGCTTTTGTTTGATTATAAAGCGTTCACTTTGTAGAAGAACTGTTAACTTAAAGATTAAATGCAATACGAACAATACATATGTTTAATAGCACTCTTTAGTAGATTTCCTGTGTTGCGCTAAGCTCGCTAAGTTCAAAGAAACATTCATCATTAACCAAGGCAAATTCTTATTACGCATTACTCACATAACGGCAAAAACATTTCAGCGATGGTTAAGATTTCCAATCCTGCAGGTGAACGTAGAAACCAAACACAAAAGGTTTGTTTTATATTAGCATCATGCTAAATTTAAAACATAAAACGGTTGTCACACAACACGGCATGATTCATTTGCATGCTTCTTTTTCCTAACTAAGTGAATATAGAGGAGCTGTTTTGTTTTTAGCTGCTGTTGTGGTTTTGTACATTTGCATGCAGCTTGTGCTGATGGCACATTAGCATGCTAAGAAACTTTCTTTGCGAAGTCCTGAAAAAGAGGAACTGACCCCAGACCACAGGGATGCTAAAGACCCACGCTTACACATATAGTAGAGAGCAGATGAAAACGCATTAACACACTCAAGTACACTTAACTACAAAAACAGAAACTTTCCACTACTACTCTGTCTGAAAAACAATTCTACATAAAAGGCACGACTGTTCTGTTAGCGTGAAACACTCTAGCGCCTTTCGTATCAGGTTCAGTTTTGCAAATATGAACGTGTTGGAATGTGTCGCTGGCCTTTGGTGCCCTTTACTGCTCATTACTGTTGTAATGGCCGTAATGAACTAGACATGAAAATGCAGATAGAGAGAGAGAGAGTGAAAGAGAGACTATACGCCGACTACACAAGTATGTATATGCTGAGTCTGAGAGTGGAGCGTCTGAGGAAACACTTTTTGCATGTTAAATCATCAGGTCTTATCAAAAATCATATCGTAATCTCACGCTGCTAGTTTCCGCTCTGACTACACCACGCTGCAGTCAGCGCATCAGTTTACTGGACTGACTTTAGCTGTTCTGTTCACCAATATACACTCTTTTTCTATATTTAAATCACGTCTCTTATGCTTGTGACATTTTGTGCATCCACGCTGTGATCTGGAACTGGATTATTAAAATGGGATAACGGTGATCTTGAGTTAGCTATTAAGCAAATATTTAAACTGTCCCTAAAGAAAGCTTATAAACGTTTTCGGTCCAAAAATGCACCCTTTAAGGTTCGTTCGATTCGTTTTAAGCAATGTTAGTTAAACTAGTTCACTTAAACTAGCATGCAAACTGCAGGATCCCCAGTAGACAAAATATCATGACAATGCAGAAAAAGCAAGAGCACCTTTGGGTTTTTTTTTTTTACTTCAAGCATTTGTGGTGACTTTGGTTTGACGCTTCTGAGTCAAATGATGCTGTGAGCAAGGAATAACGATGGCATGATTAACTTCTGTACAGTCTAAGTACTTTTTTTGGTCAAATGTCAGCTTTGTCTATTGACAGCAGTAGCTGAAATAAGCTAGCTAACTAGCTGTTTTGATGAATTGAATTGTTGTTGTTTTTTTATACTGGTTGATGACAGTTTAGTGCTAATGTGAATATTTAAAAAAATAAGACAACTGATTATGTTCTATTAACTAAAAACTAGCTAGAACCAGCCTAAGCTGTTGGCATGTCTTAGCTGGTTTAAGATGGAAGTAGATGGTTTTAGCTAGTCTCCCAGACTGGCTGAGCTGGTTTTAACTGGTTTCCCAGACTGAACAAAACCCCTTAAAAAGCCTGCAAACCAGCTGGAGCTTTGTCTCATTTGGAAGGCTGTGTCCTACAGAGGTAGCGTTACCCCATTGGGGATATCTGATTTAAAAAAAGTAACGTTTAACTGCGAAGTGAAAAATAAATGAATACAAAGGATAACGGTGAATAAGACATCCTTAATGACGTGGTGTGCAGCCTTCTAACACGACCAATTCATACATATTCGTACCATATTCATATAGGTGCCAAATTCCTGCTAATTTGTACTAATTCGTATGACCTCACTCGTACAATTTGGTGCGATTTGTCTAAAACCATGTGAAGGGTAGGTTTAGTGGCGGGGTTACGTTTAGGTAAAGCCTACAATTCATACGAATTGGCAACTTGTAAAATACGTATGATTTAGAACAGGGGTAGGCAACGTCGGTCCTGGAGTGCCAATGTCCTGCAGAGTTTAGCTCCAACCCTAATCAAACACACCTGAA
>JAUMHI010000037.1:11892460-11906085 GCA_032359435.1 Enteromius unitaeniatus | reverse complement strand
CCAATGTCCTGCAGAGTTCCTAATCAAACACACCTGAACAAGCTAATCAAGCTCTTGGAGCTAAACTCTGCAGGACATTGGCACTCCAGGACCAACGTTGCCTACCCCTGATTTAGAAGAAATCGAATGAATTTGTACGAATTAGCCACCTTGTAAAATATGTACGAATTGCCATGAGATCAGGTTGAGCCTTCAGATGCGACCTCCAGAGGACGCAGCCTTCAAAATGAGACGTGGCTATATCTAGAAAACCAACTAAATCCGGCTGATTGATGCATGGCACCCTTTGTTTAGTCACGGGGCATAAATGTCGCCAATATTCGCGGTGGGAACAGGTTTTTAGTCTGGTTGAGCAGTTTCTTCCCCTAGTCAGTTGGGACGAATATCTTTAATAATGTTTTGTTATTTTACTGAATTATATGATACATGCATTTTGTCTAATCAAACGTTCTTTAGACCGAGAAGATCCCTCCCGCTAATTCCACCTGCCACTCATTAGCATTAGCAAAAAGCATGTCATGTTTTGGTGGCTGTTATGTTTCACCATTGCTTTTAGTTTGGGAAATACAGCAAAATAGAAAAGAAAATTGGTCCTTAAACCATCCATCCATCATGTGGTCCTGAGCTGTTTGCGAAATATTCATAAAAAGGTATGTACTGTCCATCTTTTATTATATATATATATATCTAGTAATAAAAGATAAATGTTTGGGTGTTTCTTCAGATAGGTGCGCTTTTATGTTCTTTGGTCATATTTTTACAAAATCATAGAATTTTGGTCAATTCCACTTTCTTTGTCAAACTAACAATAACCACACCCAGACTTTTAAACTTCAAGTATGAGAATACTGTTTAAAAATGTGACTTATCTGGTAACTCTTCACGAATTTGAAACTAAGCACTAGTAAAATAATTAAAATACATTGTGGTATTTAGTGGAAGACCACTATCAATAATACTTTTTATACAAAATATAGCTTTCGCACAGCATTGGTGTCATTTTCACCACAACACTGTAACCTCATTTTAAAAGGTTTGTGTTAAAGATTATTTTGGGGGTTTCTGTGGAAACGTTCAGTGACATTAGAGCACATGTTGGACATAGAGAGAAATTGAAATTTTCCTCAACAACAAATATTGATTGATCTGTAAATACATTTATTGTATATCATTTCCAAACAAGCTGTTCAAAAGCATTTTTAAAAAGCTTAACATTTTAAGTTAAATAAAAGTATTTTGCGTACATGAAATTATCAATATTAATTCAAAGCTATCTTCCATTTTTTCACCAAAAACTAAATTAAGGTCATTTCCGCCACACTTCCCTCTGAGGTGGGCATGTCGCGGACATTACATTTATGGCTACAAAGTTCAGTTGATATGGATTGCGAGAGTAGATTTCTGTAATAATGTAAAATATATTACAATACTTTTTTTGTATTTGTATGATTTTTATTTCTTAATTATATTACGTTTGTATTCAAATAAAGATGCCACCTCAGATAATAGAAGAAAGGTCACAGGTCTATAGGGACAAAATGAAAGATAAAAGCCCCAAGTCTAAAACTGCAAAGACCTGTTATTTTGCTCTTAAATAGTCCAGCTACACTCTGCTCATGATTCTAAATTAGTAGCACCTGTTTGAGATTTGTATAGACCTGTGACCTTTCTTCTATTATCTGAGGTGCCATCTTTATTTGAATACAAACGTAATATAATTAAGAAATAAAAAATCATACAAATACAAAAAAAGTATTGTAATATATTTTACATTATTACAGAAATGGGAGGAGCTAAGCAAGGAGTTAAGGGAGAAAGTCCTGTGGTCAGATGAGACCAAAGTAGAACATTTCTTCGGCGAATGGTCTTAACTCCATTCGCCGTGTTTGGAGGAAGAAGAATGATGAGTATATACCATAACTACAGTGAAGCATGGGGCTGGAAACATCATGCTCTGGGGGTGTTTTTCTGCACAGGGGACAGGATGACTGCACTGTATTAAGGAGAGGATGAAAGGGGCCATGTATTGGGACATATTGGGCAAAAAACTCCTTCCCTCAGTCAGAGCATTGAAGATGGGTCATGACTGGGTCTTCCAACATGACAATGACCCAAACAGCCAGGAAAACCAAAGTGTGGCTCCGAAAGAAGCATATCAAGGTTCTAGCGGTCTAGCCAGTCTCCAGACCTAAATCCAATTCAACATCTTTGGAGGGAGCTGAAACTCCATGCTGCTCAGCAACAGCCCCGAAACCTGACAGATCTAGAGAAGATCTGTATGGAGTAGTGGGCCAAAATCCATCCTGCAGTGTGTGCAAACCTGGTGAAGAACTACAGGAACCGTTTGACCTCTGTAATTATTAACAAAGGCCTCTGTACCAAATATGAAATTTATTTTGACTCAGGTGATCAAATACTTATTTGACACAGTAATTTCCAAATAAATTGTTAAAAAAAATCATACAATGTGATTTTATATATATATTTAAAAGCAGTGGTAGGCAGATAAAAAAAAAAAGTAATTCAAATAGAAAACCAAATGCCAACATGGGACTTTTTGGTTGTCTTCCAGTGTTTGTTTCACCCACACCATTTGACTGAAATAATAAGTCAAGCTTTTTTTCCGGGTTAACAGAAATAAAAAAATGAGTATGTGTTTAAAAACATTGTAGTTGCCATAGGAACAACCCCCTGAAAAGCGGTTACCTGCAGTCAACATAACTTCTTTTATGACAGCTGTATGTTAAAACATCTAACCTGTGATTGACTTCCTTGAGATTTGAACCTGAAGTCTTAATGTAAGCTCAAACATGTTTTTAACTCTAGACCATCGTAGCAGAATCTCATCATCCAAACAAGGCCTGCGTTGGAAGAAACTCCTCTCATTATTATGCTATAAAAGGGCATCAATTATGTGTAAACAAGAACCTAAAGGGGAACTCCACTAACTACCAGGAAAAAAAAAAGCTTTGGAGTGCCAAATAGTTTTCATGAGTGCTTACTTCCAGTTTTTGACGTGCCAGACTTGTCACGTGACACTACTACACTGACATAAAGACCGTATGAATTTAAAATAGTTTGTTGTTGTTAATCCATGTTAGCCTATTAGCTTTGCATAAGCTGGTGTCCTGAAACATGGCAAACTCGACTGAAGTAGATATACAATATTCTCACATTTAGGCCTACAAAACACTTTACATTTCAAATCCAGTTTTTAACTGGGAGCAACAATGGACCAACTAAGGCCATGTATACATTTTGTCCAATCAAACGTTCTTTAGACCGAGAAGATCCCTCCCGCTAATACCACCTGCCACTCATTAGCATTAGCAAGTAGCAAGTCATGTTTTGGTGGCTGTTAGGTTTCACCAGTGCTTCTACTTTAGGAAATACAGCAAAATAGAAAGGAAACTGTTCTTCAAACCATCCATCCAGCACGTGGCCTTGAGCTGTTTGTGAAATATTCATAAAAAAGGTAAGTACTGTCTATCTTTCATTACTGGTTAAACCAACAGCAACCCATATTAACACCATGAAGACATGGCTTATTGTAGTTAACTAAAACTAAAACAATAATTAAATAAAAATAAGCTTGCCCGCATTTTTCCATATATGTATGAAAGTAACCGAATAAAAAATACATTAATGAATAAAATAAAATAAACACTAAAAGCTAATAAAAGATATTATAATAAAAATGCATGCCGATGACAATTATAGCCGTCCAGTTATTATTTAGTAGCCATGCATGTATTTATTTTTTCAAAAAGACCTGGTCAGATGCCATTATTCATTTAGCTAACTCATAAGAAGTAGTCATTTGCGCAGCTGAATGTCAGCACCACAGATTTCCTTCCTGCTCATTGTTTTAAAGGGTGGAATTCACTTTTATTAGACTTGATATGCCAGCCCAGTTGAATGTTAAGAGTTGATTAGATCTGCTAACCAGGGCTTAACTAGACATTGCAGCGCTGAGAATTGTTATGATAATTGTGTTTATTGGAATGGTCGTTGGGCTTAATTCTGCTTAATGTGACTGCTGATTGAAGTGTGTCAGTGGTTATATGACCACACTATGGGATTCATGTGGGTCTCCAACAAACCACTCCATATTTACTTAGATTAACCACATACAAACATTACCCTCGAACTCTTACTCACGTCCTTAGTCTGTGACCTATTACCTATTCAATACTGTCACACTTGAACAGTTATTTGCTTGAAACCACATATGCATTTAGACACACCTAAAACCAAGCTAGTCTAACCACACATATGAAGTCTGCGATGACAAAAAAATAAACAACCATATCTGTCTGGCCTGCTTTACCACTGTCATTTTTATTCATTGTTATTATGCAACTGGATTTTGTTTGCATTTGTGCGGGGAGAAATAAAAAAAATAAAAAAATAAAAATAAAATGTGTTAAAAAGAGATTTGAGGAATATCTATGTGTTAACAGCTCTTATTATGAAGTTGATGTATTTGTATTGCCCTGACATTTTTTATTTTATGTCCCCAAAAGTTATCTTCATTTAATAAAAAAATTAAAACGTACTAATCATAGAAGATTAAAATTATTATTATTTTTTAAAAAATATCGATAGATACAAGCAATAAAAAATGACATTGTCATGTCATTTAACTATTTATTGATAGCAAAAAGCATTATCACGTTAGTCAAATTATTGAGCAAACATTCAGATGTATAACTTGCTCAATAAAATCTGTGTGGCCTGAATAAAAATCAAATGATATTGCCTATATCATCTTAACATTGTGTAATGATCACAAATATCATCATCAGAAATCATCACAGAAAATTAAAGCCTTACAGTCAGTCTGAAAACATAAGAAATATAACCACAATTGCCTTCAATTACAAAGCCTGTCAGTTTAATTTCAGATTCTTAGTTTGCCACTTTTGTTGAAGCGTCTTGGCCCAGCCCGATAAACTATTGCCAAGAATTTTAATAAGGCTGCAGTCAAGTCATACGTGAAAATACATGCTTCGTGTTGATAAAAAATGAGTGCCGTTTAGCTGCTTGTGGTGTTGCTGTAAGGAACCTTTTGCTACAAACGCCGGGAACGCTGTCCCTCTGTTGCTAAAGTGAGCAGTTATCTGTGGTCGGTATGTTTGTTTTCAACACTCTTTTGCCACTTGAGAATGCGGTGTTCAGCATTGTCTTTTCAGCAATCGTAAATCTTTAGCATAATCTCCCGTCAAAACATGGCAGATAACAGATAATCATCTCTCTCGTTCGACTGGGGAAGCCTGAGGGGCTGCAGGGTGGCTGGTTGACGACACTACATGCCGGCTGCCACATACATACACATACACACACACACACACACACACACAAATAGAAACAGAGACTTACAGTATTTAAAAAAAAAAATCAAAAATCACTAATACATAACTATTTGGAAGTTGATGGGTTAGTTAGTGGTGTTGCAAGCACCGTGGATACTTCGGAGTATCAAACTTATACAGATATAAATGATGCCTCAATTTGTGTGTCTTGTTGAGAAAATCTGTAAAAATGATTGAATGTGTGTAAATCGTATATAAGATATGTGGAAGCAAATCTGATATGAATCGTGCATTTGCATCTATCATGTGAGTGGCCAGATTGGATGCTCCCTGTTGCACGTCATTGAAAAAAATGGCAGTGGTGAGTGATGTCAACTACCTTGGGTGTTTTATCAAGTGTATAATGTTAACATATATATTGGTCATTTTAAAAGAAGACGTAAGATGTTCATCAAATAATCGGTTCAAGTCAAGAAATCGTAACTGGGCATCAAGGCCTGTCGTTTTTGATAGAGGCATTGGCTGTTTATTTACTATTAATGGTGCATGCACACTAGTTCAATGGTGTATTTAAAAAAAGTGTAATTTGAACAGAACAAGAAAATGTACGATATTATGTTTGTCAGATTTTTAATGAGCCATCTGTGAACGAACCAATTTAGCTGAACTTCATAATACTACAGTTCTTAATATTTTAACATTTTTGCTTCAATGAACTCGTTCAATTTATGAAACAAACCAGTTCATTACATTTGGTAAGAAGAGGTGTACCATCACTTTTAATTACTTAACTGACCGTAGGATTTTTACCAGCTAGATGACAAAACTAGTTAAAAAGAGCTTGAAAGGAAGACCATAACTAAGACTGGTTTGTCATTGGAAGTTTAGGATGTACAGGGTGGGCCATTTATATGGATACACCTGAATAAAATGAGAATGGTTGGTGATATCAACTTCCTGTTTGTGGCACATTAGTATATGTGAGGGGGGAAACTTTTCAAGATGAGTGGTGACCATTTTGGCCATGTAGAAACCACAGAAACTGCATGGGTACCTCCAAATAGATTTAGCTTTTAAACATTTAAATGATCTTATTACTGGTGTTTTCATATGCTTGGTTCAGTCATGTGTTGGGTTTGGTGAATCATGGTGCTAAAAGTTCACCAGTTCATCCCTAGTGTGGGACAGAATGGGGCCTTACCGTAATCAGACACACACTTTCGTGGAGTTCAGCAGTTCACACTTGGTAAAGCAGAAAGAGGGGCGTTCAGGTAAATGACAACAGTGACAGATGGAGTGAATGATGAGCGAGAGAAAGACAGAAGAGGAGGAGTTGAAAGGGCTTCTGGGGGTTTTTAGGGAGGGAGAGAATACGGTATTAGCGGAGAGGAAGGGTGATTTGAAGGCCAGAGAGGGAAAGGTGTGTGTATGTGTGTGTGACCATAAACACAGATCCTCTTTCAAACAAATCTAAGCTTCTGAATGGATGAGCAGACAAAAACATACACCCAAAACAGTGACTGTCTGGTGGTGAAACTGGAATTGATGTGTTAAAATGCATTGTGGGGGAATTCACTTTGAAAAAAGTGCCCTCTGTGGTGATTGAAAAAGTTATTGTGAAAGAAAACTTTGAAATAACTGTTTTAATACTCAACAACTGGACTTCTCAACGCTATAACTATTAATAAATCATTTATTTGAGCTGGTTCACTTACATGAAAAGACCAGAACAAAACAACTGCAATACACAATGAATTCTTTATTTTAATCAGTTTGCTTACAAAGAAGGGTTTATCCGAACAAACCAACTCACTAATATTATACACTTTACCACACAGCATTTGGAAATGTAGTTGAAATGTTCTTACATAACCTGCCCTTTTAAAGTTTAACACCTTCGTCCCATGCAAAATTTCCACCCTGTGATACATCATCAGTGGTATGATTAATTTATGAATTATTTTTTTTCAATGTAGGCTCAATGGAAATACGTGCCTCTACCTGCATTTCTGTGACATTCACAATTGCTGCAGTTTCCAAATCAAATGAACACTAGAGGCAGCAAAAGAGGCAGCTTCTGAACATTTGGAAACTTTTATACAGTTTAATATGTGTGGGTTTTCAAAATCAATACGTTAGCTCATGGGATGAATCAACAGTCTCACGAGCAATGCCAATGGTACGAGGTGCCAAATTTGTGCCAATTCGGATGACCTCACTCATACGATTTTTTACGATTTGTCTAAACCCACATGATGGGTAGGTTTAGGGGCGGGGTTATGTTTAGGTCATTCGTACAAATTCGTACGAATTAGCCACCTCGTAAAATATGTACGAATTGCCGTGAGATCAGGTTGGATGAACCCCAGGTTTAACAAAACAGCTCAAATCCGCGTGAGGAGCTTAAAGTAGCATTAGCAAATGCATTTTTATATCACTTTTGCATTTAATATTATTATGTAGGTTTAAGGTTGGGTTTGGTGTATGGGATATTTTTCAACACGACAGAGCATCAACTTATTATTTTTTATAGCCTTTAAATCTTTAATTTTACTGAATAGAGAGACAAAAACACTCACATTTATTTATTATCAATTGTTGATAAAATTGGAAGAATGGTACTTAATGTATGTGTTTGAGCTTTCAGAGAAGTCCTCATAACGGACTCTTACAATGCCAAAGGCAAAACTGTCTTTTCAGTGAGAATTTGCATGAACCTGTCAACGGAGTTTTCGAAAAGTAAAAAAGCTTTTCTTCGCTTGTCTAAATATTTCTAAATGATCACAAGAAAACCCGAAAGAATGGATGAAATATTAAGTTAAATTTGGCCAAAGTGTATAATTAGTCAAATAGTTTTGAAAAAGATTCTCAAGCACTCCCATCGGTTTGACAAACATGAACTCTGCCCAGAACTCCATGCCATTGGTTAAACCAGTGTTGCTGTGTCAGGCTGCTCAATAAACAAAATAATAATTTTGGATCGTGCCACACTGTTTATGCTTTTCAGGGCAATACGATCTTAAATTTGGGTCTTAAAAATTACTGTCTTAAATTTTTTTCACATTAGCTTTGAAAGACGAAAGTCTTTCAATGAGACTTGAAGCAACTTGCTTTGCTAGAAGCAGTTCTGCTTTCACCCCCTTTTTTATTAAGCCTGTGACATTTTTATTATTAAACCTGTGACATTTGTTTCTAACACCAAGCAACCAGCTAGAGCTTTATTATGCCTCCTACACAAAGAACAACCTCTGTGTAATACAATTTTCGAAAAAGGCAAGCAAAGAGACAGGTGTTGATGTTAAGATTTCTTTATTATGTTGCTTGAGCATTTGGCGGCCACTACACATACACACCCCTTACATACCCACACCTGAGGAAAGATTTTTGGCACAGATTGGTCTTGAGCATGAGTGAGTTTAAAGTGTTGCATTTGGCAACTTTTTCCTGATTGTCATCATAGCTGGCATGCTTTTAATAGTCTCTTGAAACATACCCAATGAGAAGTCCCTTTGTTCATCCATGATTTGAGTGTTTGTCTCAGCTAACACTTTATTTTATGGTTACACTTTATTAGCATGCAAATAACTAGAATAATAGCCATTTATTAGTGCTAATTAAGCCCATATTAATGCCTCATACTACACAATCTTATTCTACATCCCTAAGTGTTGCCTATTCTAAAGTGTTACCCCCCCAAAAAACAAAAATCGAGAATTTCACAGAGCAAGGTATTTAAGCCATATCTCTGGGTGAAATGTAGATTTGCTAAGTAACCATTTAGCAACTACTCATTTAACCACCTAGAACATGCTACATGCAACAACGTATTTAGCAACAACCAAAACAACTATATCAAAACATTCTGGCGGTCTACCACTTGGTGTTTGTTTCATTCTTTAAGTTGACTTAAAACTCCCATTGCAATCTGTTAAGCTGGATGCCCCTTAAAGCAGAGTTCACATTGTAAGGTTTCAGCCTAATGTTGTAGGTGATTATTGGGAAGAATTGACTTGTGACATTCGTCAACAGAAAATTAATATCCTTTGTGACGCACTTTGACCTCAATGAAGTTCTTGCAGTGTCCGAAATGTTCCTGTAAATCAGACAATTGCAAGCAAATGATTATCTCTATTGTACAGTCTGATGTAAAAGATTGTTGAAGACTTGCTTGGTTGCCATTGCTTGGATCATATCATGTAGTCTGACAAACAACAATCATAAAATACTGTAAAAATGGTCCAATGTGCATCTTGATACACAATATAGTGACACCAACTTTTGCATGAACAAGCATGACTCAAACTTTTCCTTGTAGAATGTAAAAACATAAATGGTATTGCTAGTTTCATATTTAGATTCAGATTTGTGAGGCAGGTTGACGTGGTAATTCAGTAGGATTGCATCTTTACCTTACAACAAGACCCTCTTTAGTTCAAATCCCAGCTTAGCCTTGAGGAGTTGTTTTCATGTTGGCATGGGTTTCTTCTGAGGGTCAGTCCAAGGATATGTGGGGCAGGTAGATTGAATCTGAATGAGTGTTTGTCTTTGGCCTTAGATGCTGATAGCCTCCAGCCTATAAAGGATGAAGGGTTTTGAAGAATGGATGAATAGAATTGGAATTATTGACTGTGAAATCATTGCGTGGTTATAATGTTTACTTACGATAATACAAAACATTGAATTTCTTTTTGCACTCTTGCAGCCTAGTTAGTCAGCAGTCAAACAGAATGTAGTGTCCCATCAGGGGAATCATGTACGAAAGGTCTGCTTTCTACATACTGCGGTGAGTTTAAAGAATTGATTACGGAAGTTACTCACGCAGGGCTTCCCCTGGCCTCCTTTAAACTCTCACTCTCTCACTTCCTCACTGAAAAAGATGGAGTGAGTTTGTCTGGGACGTGGGCTCTTGGGGATCTCTGCCTGTGTTTGTTTAGTAGGCGGGGAGCTCAGCAGAGAGTGTGTGTGTTTTTGTAGTGCTCGACTTTTCCTGAGGTAATGCTGCCCTGATATGACCGCATGGGAGAAAGGGAGTGGGAATGTGGCAGAGCAAGAGTGCAACGTCTGCGGTGCCTCGACTGTTTTTTTTTTTTTTTTTTTTTTTTGTGAGTATTTGTGCATTGTTTTGCAGCAAAGCCGATGTTTTAAGGAAAACCCTAGGCTGAAGTGGGATGAGTCATTGGCAGTTGTAGGACATTGAATTAGATTTTTTAGATTTTTTTGTTTGAGTTGAGGTCACTTAGAAGTGTCTGCGGTCAGGGACTCCTTGCTGGGAGAGGAAATGGAAATGCAGGGAGGCCTTGGGTTAACCACTATAATACTGCATGCGGCTTGGTTTGATTCCTGGAGCTTTTGGGAGTAGGGATGAGAATTTTGAGGAATTGAAGAATTCTAGTTCCAGTTCCACTTAATTCTGGTTCCTTAATGATTCTTTTATTATATTTGTTTTAATAAACTTGAATATACTGTACATATTTTGCAACAACATCAAATCTTGGAGCGGTCAACTTATACTTTGAGTTTAGTTTCTCTGTGAGCTTAGGCAATAAACAATATCTCAGAAAACACTCTCTCAAGCTCTCAAAAATCCTGCAAAGGAAAAAGGGTAACACTTAGTATAGGGACCAATTCTGACTAATAATTAGCTGTCTATTAGCATGCCTAATATTAACATAATGGCTATGTATTAGTACATATAAAGTATAAAGTATACATATAAAGTTTATTGAAGAAAAAGTGATAGGTTTGTTAATAGCAGAAATTGTACTTTAAAATAAAGTGAACAAAAAATAAATAAAAATAAGCAGCCAACGACAATGCCAAAGCCCTGAATAGACATGCATTTCCAAGCCCAAGGTGAGATCAATGTGTCACTTAATTTCCACAGAACCAAAGCTGAATCAGCAGGCTTAGATAGTATAAGAAATTATGTGAGTCATATTTAAAATGGTGCTATTAAATGAAATCAAACATCAATAGTATCATTTGGTTGATGTGTTGTATTTTAATGGATCCAGTTCTTGATTCCCAGCGCATGTCAGGAAAGCATGTTGTGTGTGCATTTCCGTACTTGGCTTGCCTCCTGTTTAGCTCTTTAGTACTGACAGCACTCTCCTCCCGTCCACTTTGATACACTGATACCTCAATGTGACTGATGAATGTGGACAGAAATTGAATTATCCCAAGCTCTGGAACTTTTCTCCACTTTCGCTCTGCCTCTTATTAAAGATGGAGAGTCAGGCAGTGCCAGTTAGATGGGTAGCATATGGATCGCTCCTCTAATTGGCTGATAGCATCTATTGGCAGGCAAACTGATTGGTCAATAAGAGCGCATAGCAGGGTTTTCTGTCTAAGTCAGCAATTTGACTGACACTGATTCTAAGCCATTCTATTTCATCCATTTATATTTAGAACTCTGGAGTTTATTGCAATATACTAATGTGAGTTTCTCTAATGGTGTACAGTGAAATTCGTCAGGGAGAATGTTGTTTTGACAATGAAAATGTGGTGCATGAGGAAGTTAATCAGAACGCACTTTAAGAACCATAGGAATTGAAACCTTAATGGGGGTAAATCTTGGCACAGATAATAACACAGAGAATCTTTCAGAGCATGGTGCTGAGTTTTTACAGTGTATTCATATCCTAAAGCAGATTTGATCTGAATTAAAGAGTCATCTACCAACAAGTCTTTACCATTATGTAATCATATAGAGATCACCTTAAATTTAATAGTTTGATTAGCATGTGGTAAATTATTTGTCTCAGTATAAAACATCAAGACAGTATGACAGCATCATGACACAATACAAGAATTCATACTTTGCATTCAAAAGCAAGTCCGTAGAAGAACTATGCAAATCGAGAAGCAACCGAAGTCTTGCTACACAGAGAAGTTGATTTTTGGCCACTGGTTTCCCTGTGGTTGCGTAGGGTAGCTGAAATGCGGAATGCATTGCTGTCAGCACTCAGAGGGTACATTGCTGGCATGTTTGTTTTAATGCTCTGTTTCTTGCGTTCTGTAAGTCTTTTCTGTTCTCTCCCTTTCTTTTTTGATCTTGCTCTCGGTCTGTTGCAGGCCGCAGAGCAGGAAAAGGCAGGTGGTTGACGCTAACGGTCGAACACTGTTTGTGTGTGTGTACTGGATAAACAGGTTGAGGGGCAGAGGTGGAGGTGGGGTGTTTTTGGAGCGGGGGATGGGGAATGTTTTCCCTAAAACAATGAGCTTTCTGAGGGACTTAGCGCTGACTAGCTGAGTGTTAAAGCTGAGTGTGGTAGAGAAAAAGGACAGTTTTTTGTTCTGAGGTTCTGCTCAAAGCAGCTTGGGGTTACACGTTTTTATTGTGCTTGTTTCTCTTCAGTGACTCAGCTCACACACACACACACAAACTCTTTCCTTCATAACCAGCAGCCAGCCATTGTCATGGCTGTCTTTGTAATTACAGCTCGTTACAGTAGAAGGGAGCAGAGATGTGTCCAACATGCTAGCTGACTTAGCCATACAGCAGCAGTAAATCTTCTCACATTTAGCGTCTATAATAATCACTGAAACCTTAAAATGTTCTGTCTCACCCTAATTTTCCTTTTTACCCCTGGCGCATTGAAGATTTACACAGAATGTTAAATGTAAACGAAGATGCTAGCTCTGTTTCATAGATTAGCCGCTTACTCATATTTGAAAGGCAATATTCTGAATGAAAAGACATGTTGCTAGCACGTTGCAAAGCTAAATCACTTTCAATCAATCAATCCCTTTTATTTATATAGCGCTTTTAACAATACAGATTGTAGCAAAGCACTGAACATTTATCAAATAGGTGAACAGAGTGATGGTAACGTATAATGACGAGATTAAACCATTTATTTATCAAATGCAGAGATGGTCTCTGTAGTAAATACGATGATAACCACTAGAAATTAGGTGCAAGCGAGTTTTTAAGCACATGTCAGATTGTGTAAAGGACTAGTGTATGCATGCATCTGATTCCGGCGATCTGTCCACGGAGCTCGTCTAGGTGTTCTTGTCTCCAATGAAGATCATCTCTTTGTGCTGGTACACCATCTGATCTGGAAACGGACTGAGGAACAGAATAAGAAAGAGACAGACTAATATTAGCGTAGATGTATAATATTCTTTTTACAATGTAACGAGTGCACCATGTGTGAAGGGGAGTGTTCCCGTTTCCGGCTGATCTAATTAATGCAGCCTAACAATCCTTTAACGGATTGGATTAAAAAAATGTGTATCAGTGTGTTATGTGTAAGCCAGAGTAAAGAGATGTGTCTTTAATCTAGGTTTAAACTGACAGAGTGT
>JAUMHI010000037.1:11858748-11892360 GCA_032359435.1 Enteromius unitaeniatus | reverse complement strand
TCTGCCACCCGCAGTAGATTTTGATATTCTAGGTATTATCAAATGGCCAAAGTTTTGAGAACGCAGCAGACGTGGAGAACTATAATGTGATAAGAGCTTGCTCAAGTACTGAAGAGCTAAACCATTCAGGGCTTTATAAGTAATTAACAAGATTTTAAAATGTATACATAGGAAGCCAGTGCAGTGTTGACAGAACCGGGCTAATATGCTCATACTTCCTGGTTCTAGTAAGGACTCTAAATAAGTGTATATTGATTCTTTTTAATATTGAATATTTTGCGATGCGAGTATGTTTAAAGTTGAAGTTCATTTTGGAATTATACTCCTGTAATGCTGCCTTTAGAATCTGGCTAAAAAGGTACATTTACATGACAGGCTTTACATCGGGACAGTAACTATGACTGCTCTTTCGTTAGTCCGCTTGCAAGAATTTGGGAAAAGGCTCTGTTTTGATGTTGTTCCGTTCATCTTGTGTGGCTTTGATACAATCTGAAGTATTGACGTAATCATGCCGATGGGCGTTATTCATAGTTTATTATTAAATGGTTCGTAAATCATTTTTAGAGCTGAATGATTTTTTGGAGAAAAAAGATATGTTTGGTTTCCTAGCAGGTCTCTATAAATGGACCAATGAAACGCTCACCTGAGGCAGACCAAAGGATATAGATAGAAACGAGAAGCTGAGAAAAGAGGGGTGGGGGGAGAGAAGGTAGAAAGGTAGAGTTTAAGAGAAAGAGAGGTGATCTTGAGGCCAGGATTGGGTCAGGCTTGTTGTAGCATGTTGGAGTGATACAGAGAACTGCTGCAGGGTAGCATGAACTCGCTCTCCGACATATGTCTCTGTCTCTCTCTCTACCTCCGAACGTTCTTTGTTTGTTTGTTTCTTTCTTTTTCTTTCTGTAGCTTGTCATGTTTTCCATTAAATTGATTGCAAATTCATTGTGGACACTATTGTTCCAATTCGTGGATTTATGCACTACTGGCATTTTCAGTATAAATGGAGTGTTCACACTGAAACTGAAAAAAATGAACAATAAAAAGTGTTTTTTAAATAATGCACTTATTAAACTTGTGGGGAAAAAAATTATGTATGTAATCAGACACAATACATAATTCGGGACACAATCTTTTTAGAGAATTACAAGATTATATAACAAAGGATGACAAAGACATTTTTTGTGAACATGAGTGGTGACTAAATTGGTGATTCATGATTCTTGTGAACACCAAATCAAACTGTCCCAGTTAAAACAAACAAAAACATTTATTAAATAACTTGGTGCTACTAAAGACATGTGTCTGTTTTGGTTTTGATATGTCATGCCTGATAACACAATACAATGTGAAATAACAACAGAGATCAAGATAAATGGTTTCATCAAGCTACACGCTAATTGTTGTGAAAACCTATGCCACTTTCAGCTGAAGTTAATTTAGTGTTGATACTTCAATAATTTCACTACTCGAGTAAGCTACTCCCATTTATTTCTTTCTTTAATCCCTAGTTTTTCTTCTCAAGTAATTTAGAAAAATTCCTCACTGATGAAATTGTTCCTGTAATTGTTGGCTGGAGAAACAAAACAACGAAAAGTCCCGCATTCCTGCAGAAGTTAGATAAATATAGTTGGAAGGATTCGATGTTAAACGAGAGAGAAAGTGTAATGCGTTACTTAGTTTTCCATACGTCTTAACTGCAGTGCATCATTTTGTCTCTTTCCATGTCTGTCATTTACAGAGCTCCCGCTCTTTTTGAAATGTACATTCCACTACACGAATGTGCCACATAACACTGTCCACCATAACTCTTATGTGTGTGTGTGTGTGACAGTAAGAAAATGCTGAGGTAAATGCTGAAAAATGCAACGCTGCATTTCTGAACTCTCTGTCACCCGAACCATGCTGCCTTGCAGCCATGTTCTTAAGAAGCACACACACAAGCTCACACAAAGCAATGATTTGTGACCTATTAGCCAAAAGAACACTTGAAGACACACACACTGCAAAAACTGCTTTTCTAGCCTAGACTTTTTGTATTGCCAAAATATCAAAAAATTCTTAAATCAAGAAGAATTTTCTAGACCGAAAAAAAAAAAAAAAGTTGAAGTTAAGTGTTTTTCTTTTTACTTGAAACAAGCAAAATAATCTGGCAACGGGGTAAACAAAATAATCTTGTTTTCACTTTTTAAATGAGAACATACCATGTCTAAAGCAAAGTTTTTCTTTTTTGCTTTTCTTTTTCTTTATTTTTTTTGAGGATGCCCTCATTTGCTCTATGGAGTAATCTCTCTTTGTCTCTCTCTCTCCTCTCTCTCTCTCCCTCACACACACACAGTCTCATTTTAAAACAGGTAAACTATAATTACAAGTGGTGAATTATGCATCTGTTCTTTCTCTTATTCATCTACTGCGCTTTCTCTTCATCATAGCCCTCTTCAGGTCTTATGTGTGGAAACTAACCAAACCCCTCCTCCCTCAAATGTGTTTTCTTCATGTTTTTAGGGCTGTTTATGAACAGCTGTGTGGTATGGGGTGCGAGTGTTAACATGGATTTCTCAGGGCTTTTAGTGTGTGCTTTTAGGGTTTGGAGTGTGAGAGTGTGTATCTCGCACAATCTTGGCTGAGATCACACTGGACCCAAGTGGAAATATTTAGCAACATCACACGCGTTTACACACACACATACACAGGAATTTATAGCAAATCTTCAAAATGTGATGTTTTAAATTTAACAGTGTTACATGTCCACTGTAATGAAATTTCCCACCGCGTATTAACTTGTACTTGTTTTAATTTTATTCAGTAGACAAAATCTAAAACTTGTGATAATGCATAACTTCCTGCACCACAAATGAGGGGACTTCAAAACAAAACCTAATTTACTTAGTAAAAATATCAAAATCTAGTTTAATTTCAGATAAAATCCACCTACAAGATTTTTAGCTCAGGATTGTTAATTTGTTTTGACGGTGATCTACGAGGTAGATTTAGTAACCCTTCAGGAAGTGTGGCTTTAAACCGCTCTAGGGAACTGTAATGCACATCCAAATCAATGTGATTTAATTAGGCTCTCTGCAAACCCTGGGTGTGTGAATGAGTGTTTGAGCTAATAATTTAAAGAGGCCCTTGCCTCTTTTCAAGCTCACATTGGGGAAGAATAAGTAACTGGAATTGTCGTAATTCTAGAGCTGTTGTCTACAATTATTCCCAGAGCTCTTAGACACACACACACACACACACACAGGTCAATACAAATAAGAGTTACTAAGTGTGTGTGTGGTTATTGTACACTGTCATGCATTCCACTCACATTGTATATATTCATAAAACGGCGTGTTTATGTATGTGTGTGTGTGTGTGTGTGTGTGTATTTGACTGTCTGAAGTGGATGCACAAGCTCTGGATTGATTGAGGAGTGAATGGTACATCCCTTGGGTGCTTTTGGTGAGTCAGTTGTTTCAGTTTTGAGAACTCAACAATAGGCTTTTGTCGTTGTGCGTGAGTGTGTGTTTGTTCTCGCATGAGCGGTTTCTCAATCTTGCAGGTAAGATTTGAATTTTCTGCTTTGTATGTGGATTATTAAAATAAAAAAAAAAGTAAGGAGTGAATAGGAGTGTGGGTTTATGTGGCCCTAAAAATATTTGCACACTGGATGTTACTGCATTAGATTTAATAGTACTGTAAATTGAAAATGATTTATTTACTGATTACTATTTTCATCTAATGCAGTGTCATTCAGGTTAATTGCATAACCCTACTTTTCCTACATTCTTTACTATATATATTTCTATATGTGTGTGTGTGTGTGTTATGGGCATATTTTAAATTGATATAAACTGAAAAATATATATGAAAAGTGATTCCTGATATAAACAAGAAAAAAACTTATCAGAGTTTGTTTTTAGAAAAAAAAGTTTGTCTTTAAAATTAACGTCATGTGGTATGACCAATGTGCGGAATAAATAACAAAGATTACAGCTTAAAACCCTTTGACTCAGCTGTTAATTCATCAAAACATTTCTCTTAAATATCAGATAATTTAGGTGTTTTATGACAAGGCAAGTTTAGATCAGGATGCAAAATGTCATTTGGTGCGACTCCTCCAAACCAAACTGTATTTTTTAATAATTTATGATATTTGTGAAATGATACAAAAATTGTTCAGTATAAGGGGTTCATGTGTAAAATAAAATAAAAAATTAAATAAATATATATATTATTTGAATCAATTATTTAATTATTTTAATCACAGTATTTACTTATTGTTTACAATCTTTTTTTAAAGCATGAACACGTGTTTAATATTTCTGAATAAAATAAAGGTTTTAGCTTATTAAATAAAAGGATAACTCAATAACTCAACCTGATGCCTCATTCCTATCATACTTGTTTTAACCCACTGAAAGACACGTATACAGCACAATTGTCCTCTGTAGACTAGAACATTTCACAATCTGCCAGCCCAACATATAGGGGAGCATTTTGGAATGAAAGGTAAGATTGTGTGTATTCATATCCTGAAAGTCCACCTGCACTCGGCGTTCCTGAAGTTCCTGATCTGTGACACCTGGCAACCCCCCTCCCTACCTCTACACCAGATCTCTAATCATCCCGTCCAGAACAGGGTCGTTAGCTCGCCCTGCTCGGCTCTTTTGGATTGCCGTAACTGATACAAAATACTTTCTAACTATTACTAAACGTTCACTTAAGGTTACAAAATGCTCCCCTGCATGTGACCCCGTGGCAGATTAGCGCTCACATACACTCCTCAATTTACCCCACACACACAGTCCTCTGACCACAGCGCTCACGCACGTGGCCCTATTGCCATGGAGACGGGTGGAAAGGTGAGTGGCGGTGTCCGGGTTATTGACCGCGGTTCGAATTGCAAGCCGAGAGACTTACGCGTGCATGTCCAGTGGCAGCACGTGCATAGCATGATTGTAGATTCTGACGTATTCTGAAGGCAAGAGAAAATTCCAGCCTTGATCTTATAATGCATACTCAACAATGTAAACTTGATGTTTTTAACTAATAAATGAAGATACATCTTATTTTGCTTTGAGTGATTTTGCAACATATACAGACTTAAAGGGTTAATTCTCCAAAAAATAAAAATTAATGACTTTACCTCTTTACTTTACCTTTACTTTCATTAATTACTTGCCCTCATGTTGTTTCAAACCCATAAGACCTTCGTTCCTCTTCAGAACACAAATTAAGATATTTCTACCCAATCTCACGGTAATTCGTACATATTTTACGAGGTGGCAAATTCGTACCACACTCATACAAATTCATAAGTTTTTTTTCTAAATCGTACGTATTTTACGAGGTGCCAATTTGCATAAATTTGTACGAATGACCTCCATCAAACCCATTTGATCTGCTGTCTATGGTCTCTGATATCATCAAAAATATCTTAATTTGTGTCCCGAAGATAAGTGAAGATCTTATGGGTTCGAAACAACATGAGGGTGAGGAATAAATGACAGAAATTAAATTTTTGGGTGAACTAACCCTTTTTAAATGACAAAATATAAATGGAATAAATTAACTAATGCTAAGGAAAATATACATAATAATTACACATACCTTAACCCAAATACAATAACTTTAAATTGAGTTGTTATTTTTAGTAAAATTTTGTTGTGTTCAAGAAAAACAATAAAGATAGCTATTTATGGTTAGGGTGAAATTTAGATTTATGTTTATGTTTAGGGGTAGTATGTTTAGAGTTGTTATGTAGTATATGTAGAACAGAACTGTGAAATAGAGTACTACCTTCTATTCCGTAAATACATAGACATAATAGGTGTTCACGGGCCAAAATATGTGTGGAAAGAGGAAAAAAAAAAGAGCAGGAAAAAGATTCAGGTCAGTTACCTGAAAAAGTAAACCGAATGAAGGTAACTTTCATTCCAATGTTCTATATGGAAGTAGGTGTGTCTTTTTTTTTTTTTTTTCAGCAAATCAAGCTGCATTTGTTGTCTGTATACCAAAAATGCTTGGAATTTGTTTATATTTTGATTCTATTCATATGTCTTTGTTGACCACTTGTGCAAGTGATTGTTTAAAGGATAGTTCACTCAAAAATGAAAATGACTCAATAATTTACTTGCCCTCAGGCCATGTTTATAATTTTGAGATGAACATAATTAATTACATAAAAAGAATGTAATTGTTCTTCCAAACTTTATAATGGCAGCGAGTGTTGATATTCAATAGTCCGATATAAGTCCAAAAAACTCCATTCATCGTAATTAAAGTATTCCACACAGGGTTAATAAAGGTTTCTGAAAACCTTTTCAAAATATTCAAAATTTTTAAAAACCGTAATCTCTAGCAAACTATTGTATCACTCGGGTTTATACAAATCGTACAAAATCATACGAGTGTGGTTGTACGAATTCGTACAAATTAGCATCTCGTAAAATATGTACAAATTGGTCGCGAGACCCCTTTGACATTTTGTGAGGTCCTTTTTTTATCCTATGCAACAAAAAGAAAGCCATATAGGTTTTAAGTGACATGACAATGAGAAAATGACAGGATTTTTAGTTTCAGTTATGGAGCAATGCCTTTTACATAAAAAAAAAAAAAAAAAAAAAAAGTGACGTCACAAAAGTGTGTTTGCTTGACATTTTGTGTCCGTGTGTCACCATGCTTGTTATTCTTCTCCTCCTTGCCTCTTTCTTTCCTGTGCACCTCTGTACACCCCCACATTCCCCTGTGTGTGCGAGAGTGTTTTGTTTACTTTCGGGAACTGGGAGCTCAGGTGACGTTCAGCAGGAGGAAGCGGTATGGTGGAATTCCAGGGAAATTTCTCCCTCTTGTCTCTCTCAACAGAGGTTTACATCAGCCAAAACCAGTCAGGCTTCTGTTCCTCTATTCTCTCTCTCACTCTGATGGTCTCAAATTTAGGCCTCAATCTGGCTTTTAATGATTTATGATTTTAATTTATAATTCTCAGAATCTATTGTGTAGTCATGATGTGTTAGCTAAAAAGAAAACAAACAAACAAACAACTACTACATGGTAAAATAAAGGTAAAATAATGTTGAACTCGCATGACCAAACTGGAAAATTTAACTAATTTGCAACTCACAACTGAATTGACCACAATATTCATAAAGTTTCTTGTGTATTAATCTGTTTTCCTTCTCATTTAGTTTAACTTCATACACACTTTTCTTGTAAATTGTATAATCAGTGTTGCAGGTGCAAGATTTAGCAAGATTAGTTGTTCATTGTTTTTGGGTGTTTTTTTTTTGTTTTTTTTTTAACAGTCGATCTTTGTTGCTTTTAGTGCTGACTAAAAGTATTGATGTTAAATCTTTCAGTGGCGGCACAGTAACTTGGCTGTTTTCAAAACAGAGTGGTTTTTCCAGTAACAAGCTAAAGTAGCAATGTACCGTGACAGAACGCTACATCACTGTTTTTACTGTCACATTATTTGAGCACTCAGCTTTGTAGCCGAGCGAGCTGAGGTAAAAACAAACCTTTCTGGACGTCGTCTTTTTGTCGTATTTAGCATTTAAGAAATATGATACATTTAAGTGAAACCATTCGTTCAGACGGTTTAAGTAGCTACAGTTACAAAAGGTTGATTTCCCAACACTTTCTATTTTCTTATGTTTTGAGGAAAGGATTGTATGTGGAGGTTTTCATATTGAATTACGGCAAAGTCAAAGGCAGCTGTTTCTACGGGCCGCTGTATGTAAGATCTCCGCCATATTGGAATGGCCAAAGCAGGTTGAATGTACATCTGAAACCATAGTTAAACACATGCATGAATATCTATAACTGCCACAGACTTAAGCAAATGATTTAGCTAAACTGTCGCTTTAAATTCTGGAGCTCATTATAGCAGGATTGATTCTGATTGGCTGTCAATGTTTTTATGATTTACCAGCTGAAAAATACATATTTTCCAAAAATACAAATACATATTGTGCATATTTTACGAGGTGGCTATTTCTTACGAATTTGTACGATCTCACTCATACGAATTCATACGATTTATTGTAAATCGTACGTATTTTACAAGATGCCAATTCTTCTGAATTTGTACTAATGACCTAAACATAACCCCGCCCCTAAACCTACACATCACATGGTTTTAGACAAATCGTACGAGTGAGGTCGTACGAATTGGTACAAATTTGTACAAATTGCTCGTGAGACTGTGTTGGTTATTATATATGTATGGTATCACATGCATCCATCACGCAAAAAGCCATTAAAATAATTAATAAATCCAACATGGTGGACGAGATGAGAGAAAAGTCGATTACACACAAAAGAACTACAAAAATCATTCAGTGTAATAAACCTAACTTTTAAAAGCTATATTTGTGTGTGCTTTGTATATCTGTTTACTTACTATAGTATTGGGCTGTTAGCTTAGCAACATGCTAGCATTGTATTCTGTTGAAACCAATTGGTAGTTGAGTTTTACAGTTCTTGAGTGCTATTTGTACTACTTTACCATTTATGTTGTCCATTCCAAATTGGACTTTTAGACATTCTGTGCTGTTTGGGATCATCCTTTAGCAAAACAATAGATTTTTAGAACAGATTTTTATACATGTCTGTTTTTTCTGCTGCAGTATCTCATGAAAGTTGACAGCATTGCTGCACGTGGACACGCACACAAACATTTACAGCCATGCTCTTGGACACGCTGAGGGCTAAAGAGACAAAATTATTGATGCGATCAGTGACTTTATGATAGACGGGTATTTCGTTGCTGATACATGCAGCGCCTACGGTCATACACAGGCACACAGCCTAGAACTAAATTTGATAAATAAATTTAAAGATTGCATCTGACAACACTAGATACAACTGATGTCACCTTTCTGTAACTTTACCTCAGGACATCTGCACAAAGTGTCCGTCTGCATTCTCAACGTGCCCTAAACTAAACACCCAGATCATTAATGACATGGTTTTTTTCAGTGATCACATGAGGAATACTCAAACAGACAGAACATACTTTCTAAGATTGTATAAATACCACATTATTTTTAAAATATGGCTTCACAGAAGGCTGTAATGCTAATATTTGGTTAATCGCGCAGCTGAAAACACACAGAATGCTGTACTAGGATATCACAGAAGCCTTGTATGATGAGAAATTGTACAGTGAAGGAAAAAAAACAACCAGATTGATTTTGCATATGCCAACACGCAGCTAATGTCTATTGAACTTTTATGTTGTCTTATGCAAAATAAATAATTATGCCAGAAACCTCTGCCACCAATTGTGTGACGTCAGTGTACATACATGTGAGATTACTGGTGTTTGCTGTATAAGTGAAATAGTGTTGTGTGGGTATGCAGGAGTGAGAGAAAGATGAAGGAAAAGACCGTGAGAGGGAGTGATCCGGTATCCGTGATCCTGCTCCTGTCTTGTTCTTCTGGATTGGAAGTTGTCTAGGCAGACAGGTTAGTGGCACTTTGCCAACAAAAACTGCAACTGCTAGAAAAAAATCAAACAAAAAGATTTTAAATGTCTTACCAAAAAAAAATGTTGTGATAATAGCAAAATAATCTCTTTCTCACTCTCTTTGTATATATGTATACATATTTACTGGTCAAAAACTTTGAATGATCATGTGACTCTGAAGTCTGAAATGGTGGCTGCTAAATATTTACATTATACTGTTTATATTGTATTTTGAACAAATAAATTAATCCTAGGTTAGACTTCTTTAAAAAAAAAAAGTGTGTGTATGTAAATAGGAAATGTATAACTGGAGAGTTGAAATAAAGTTATATATGATATATATGTGTCACTAATGATATGATATAGAGATATATATATACGATATAATAACTTGTTTTGTAATAACAATTTTATAAAACTGTTATGACACGTATATGATGTATTCTTGCTTTTTTCAATTTTTTTTCATGTTTTGCAACGCTTAATGATTTCTTTCTTTTTCCTCTTTGTTTTCACATCATAATTTGATGCACAGCTGTACATTTAAAAGCCCATAACGCAGAAGAACATAACCCTTTCTTTTTGTCTGTCTCTGTCTTTCACTTGTGTTCTCCCTTGTGTTAAGTAACGCAGAGCACTCCTAAACGCGTCTGACAAGACAATACTCGTGTAAGCACAATGAAGGACATCTAAATCTGTACCTCAGGCACCGTCTCTCTCTCTCTCACTCTCTCTCTCACTCACTCCATCTGTCTCATCCAGCACAATGGCCCTAATGAAAAAGAGACGCACTGTCTTGGCTGCAGACGTGTATGTGTGTGTGTGTGTGTGTGTGTGTGGAAATGGAGCTCATATTTAGACCTGTATGAATTCTTTCTTTGACACCAGGCTCTTTATAGAGTTACTCGGAGACTCTGAATGTTTTGTTCAGACCACTCAGTCAGGCCGTTGCAGAAGAAACCTAAGCTTTTACATGCAAACACAACTTCATCCCCTTCTTTTTTGAATTTCGTGCTTGCTTTCTCTTTCTGCATTCTGGAAGGAATTAAAATGGGGTTGTGATACAATTGCCTAAATTAATTTATTTTGGAGACATTTTCCATATTTATTTTCACTGGTTTTTTAATCATATTTTGATATAGCTCACTCCTACTTTGATCATATTGAGCAAGCAAGTTCTTTGCCATCCACTTCTAGTTCCACTGACCATTCCCAACATTAATGACCTCTCTAGCACATTTACACACATGATGTGAAGTCAGTCAGTCTTAGTCTGATGGTTTTAGGCTTCAGTGACATCCCATGTGATCCAGCGCCTCACATTTGTTTTCCTGTTTATTTATGGCATTAACCATATTTTGAATGCATTGATTTCCCCTCTGTCAGTGTTTTCTCTTGTACCTACCTAACAGGAAAGACAATGTTTTTGATTAATATGCTTTCAGTGTTGTTTTAATATAAGAATTTATTATTATACTGCGGTATTATACAGAGTTTTGATATTTTATCATATCATATTTTACAATATTTTTTTTGTATTTTTGTAATAGTTATTTTTTATATTTTTATTTAATTACAATAATTAAATAAGGTCAAAAGGTTTTGACCTTTTTGAATGCTTTTTATTTAAACACTGACAAAAAGCCATTTGAAAAATTGCTAGTAATTTATTTATTTATTTTTTTGTACAATTTTGTAGTGGTAAAATGTGTTCCACTAAATTTTAGTTTCATTTACAACTTGACAGTTTTTTTTTTTTGTTTGTTTGTTTTTGTTTTGTTTTTTTTTCTACCATGCATAGACTTCTTCAGCTTAAAGGGGTCATCGGATGCCTAGTTTCCACAAGTTTATGTGATTCATTAGGGTCTTAATGAAAAGTCTATAACATACATTGGTTAAATTTTCTCTCACCCTTTTCACCCTTTCAAAATCAGTTCTGTTTCATCGAGCCATACAAGACATGTTGCTTTAAATACTAATGAGCTCTGCTGACCCCACCCCTCTCTTCAGTGAAGCGATAAGCTGTTGTTATTAGACTGTTGGGAAACTTACTTTTCTTGCCTCTGGCTTGCTTAGTTGGGGGGCATCTAATTTCTAGTGACTATCATTGTTTTCATTACAGAGACTTGTCTCTGCATTTACTAAATAAATAGTTTAATCTCATCATTATACATTACCATCACTCTATTCTCCTATTTGATAATGTTCAGTGCTTCAATCTGTATTGTTAAAAGCGCTCTATAAATAAGTGATTGATTAATTTGAAAAAAAAAGAAACACTGGGTGTTTAAATGTGTGCACACACTTCCAACACACATTTAGGTTTCAACAACTTGTAAAGTGAATTTTGCATATGATGATCCCTTTAAACTAAACAGAAATGCCCAGTAGCTCAAAACAAAAAGTTTCAAAGTTTTAGTTATTGATAATAACCCTGCTGTAACTTGCTTCAAACTCATTACATTTCGAACTGTTTACATAAACTTAATCAGTGTTCAAAATGAAAATGCATTTATTTGTTAATAACAGCAAAATTACTTGAGTAGTAACATTCACTTATTCCCTTGTAAAAAGCTCTTTCTCAAGGAACAGTGTCCATTAAAAGTACAAATTCATAACTCAACATTCAACTTTGGTTAAGCAACAAAACTGCAACCACCCAAAACACCTTCACAGCAACTGAACAATCTTACAACCTCCTGTTGTGGACAAGCATCAGTTTTGCACGGGCAAACACTACTCACAGTTTCTCTGGAACTGTATCTAGTTGATAGCACACACTCTCTCTCTCCGGAATGACATGAATATGCCCCTATCTCTCTCCGCACTGACAGTATTCTTCCACACAATGGCCTAAAATTACCCCTAACGTTGACTGAGGGCAAACTAATTGCAGGTGTAATAGTTGGACTGACTCGTGTGTGTGTGTGTGTGTGTGTGTGTGCATGCGTGTTGAAGATTAAAGTTGTACTTGAGGTACACCGCAGGCTGCCATTCAGGCCTAATCCATCAGGCTTAAATTATTACAGTTGACAACAGTAACTTCAGACTACACCCTGAGACACACGCCAGTCACCCTTCACCTCTTTTATGGATAGGTTAACTCTCTTTTGTATGCGAGGAAGAGTGTTTGTATAGGGCATTTCATCAATGCTCAATTAATTCTCACCATCTCAAGTAGCCTGACGTTAATGTCGCTTTGTTTACCTTTGTTCTACAGCCTTAAACTCTAAGCCGCCTCAAACGGGAAAGAGACAGAGGGCATTTGATCCACCGATTTCAAGTAGTTTTCCACGGTACAGTACGTCTTTATGAAAGCTACACCGATTATTCACAATACGGCGATCAGACTCCGCAGTTCGTCAGCTGAGCGGCCCGCTTACCCTTCTTAATATTAATTAAGGCCTTTCTCTTCCAAAGGTCTTCTCTTCTTTCTTCAAGAGAAGTGTTTCAGGCTCAAGTGACGCCTTGGAGTGAGTGTGTGTTTCTGAGCGCGTGTGTCTCATGGTCTTGGCGCAGCGGTGGGCTTTTGGAGCCATTGTCCATGCTGGCTTTTGTGTGATGGATAAATGACCGCTCAATGGAAACGGCCAAGAGTTGAAGTGGTGTTAATTCGCCCTTTTCTAGATGTTTGACTGCATCGCTTTAGATGTTTGGCTTCAAAACAAATGACTGCATTTATGAGTTTAATTCCCAAATAGTTACTTTTACTTAGCTTTTAAACATTTATTCATTTGTAGAGTGTGATTATTCAGACACTATAGAGGGTGGACAGGAAGCAAAATGTACCCCAAACAAAATAAAAATAAAACTCTATTAAGGGATGTATAAAACATTTTTTCAATTGATTTCCTAAAAACCTTTTCTGATAAAACCTGAGATTCCTGTCCCTCCATTGAAATGACATTGCACCAAAACTTAGATTTTGAAAGGATTTCTTTGTATATAAAGTAATCCATATGAATCAAAAACATAAAAATAATCCAAAGTTTGTGGTTTGGTTCAAGTCATTTAAAGAGATATGGTTGCTCATTCACAAATAACCGTTGATCGACATACATCAACTTATGTATCAACTCAAAAAAAAAGTGAGGTTTGCCAACCAAAGAAGATTTTTCTCATGCATCAAGCAAGTATGCAAACATGCAAAACTGAAGTTGATTCACTGATGTGACATAGACAGTTTTGTCGATGTCTCTTGCTCCATTTCTGGATTCTTTGTTAAATTGCTGTCTATGGAGGGTCAGATGGCTCTCTGATATCATCAAAAATATCTTAATTTGTGTTCTGAAGATGACGAAAGTCTTGAAGGTCATTGTGTGGTAAGTAATTTAATGACAGAAACTTGAACAAACCCTTTAAATAGTTAAAAATACCTGCAAAAATTTTTTTTATGGCTTAAAAACTTAAAAATCATGCCGCAGCGTATGTAACGATGATATTTTTATATGGTAACACTTCTCACTATTGCTTATTATCCTGTATATTACTATCATATTGGTTGTTTATTAGTACTTACTGTATAAAGCACACATTCTGAATAGCCAATACCTAAAAACCTAACAACTATTAACTATTAATAAGCAGCATATTAGGTGTTTTTTAAGGTAATTGTTATAGTGAATGGTTTGTTATTAGCGAGAACTGGGACTTAACATATACTTAGTAGTATATTGGATAATTTAAAGATGATACAAATTTTGTGTATTGACAGCATAAGCAATACCTTATCAGTCGCGTTGCAGTAAAGACAATAGAAGGTAGTTTTGGCACCTGTATGTGTCTCTCTTGGACGTGACAAAATCAGATGCCTTGGAAGTGAGAACAGCTTGACAGGTAGTAAGTTTGATTGATGTATTGCCCCAGTTTACACATCTACAAAGCTGCATGAGCAGTACAATGTACAAAGACAGCAGTGTTGTTTTGTTGCGTTAGCATTGCTAGCGCTGATGCTAAACGTATATGTTTACAACAACATATTAATCAAAGTCATGAGCAAATACAGTTCCAGTGGAGGTTGTGTGTGTATGTGTTTGAGGAATTTGGAGTCAAGTTTACTTGTCATCAAACAAATTTAACTGCATTTGAACAACTTTAGGTGTTTTGCTACTCAAATGTTTGCATTAGCGTGCTAAAACTATTAGCGTAAAGAAACACAGTCAAACATCCAACTGCCTTCAGTTTTGATCTAATATGTCAGAATGTTTGTGTGTTTAGGAAACTGTTGTCAAAGAGCAATAGAAATTTACTTGTATTGCTAATATTGACTGGTTTGGCATAAAGTTGACTAGCTTTCCAGATTTATAATCAGGTAGGTAACCTCTTCTGGTTTGAAGTAGACTTTTTTTTTAAAAGTTCTTAGAAGTTGTGTTATGAAACACTAAAACAGCTATTCATAGAAGCTGTGTCTGTGGTTCTTTGATAGAGAAGTTCCTTGAAAATTTAGGCGGGGGCAAATTTTTAGTCTGTGTCGTATCGATTTCATTTGAATTCCATCCTGTGAACTGATTTTCACTAATTTTGAAAACACAGATATGTCATAAAGAAAGTAGGGTTCTTTGTGTGCGCACATGTGCTTCTATGAGTGTGTGCACTTTTGCAGAATGTGATGGAAAGCTGTTAGTGGTATTATGAGTGTGCGTGGTGGCATGTTATCTAATTTGTCACACGCAACAATGTGATCTCATTAGTATTCGTAGATGTTTGTACACAAACTTCAAATGCTCATATGTTTGGATAGAAACCGATACACACAATACTGAAGTTTTGAAAGCTAAACATCTGTAAGATATATATATATATATATATATATATACACACACACACACACACACACACACACAAATAAAAGAATGAAATGCGCATTGTTTCATTTTTATTCTATACTTTTTGAACTTAGACTTAATTATAAATACATAGTACTTTCAATTGATTAATTGAGATGAATCGCATCCAAAATAAATATTTTTGTTTACATAAAATGTGTGCTGTTTATATTTGTGTATAAAAATACACACACATGCATGTATATATTTAAGAAAAAAATTGTTTATATATATTAAATATATAATGAAATAATAATATAAATTATATGAATATAAATATTGACAAGAAAATAAATGAATAAAAAAATATATTTTTCAAAAATATATACTGTGTGTGTGTGTGTGTGTGTGTGTGTGTGTGTGTGTATATACATATCACAGAACACACGCGTTATTGTAACAAATAGTTTGTTTTGTATGCAATTAATCACAATTGGTCATTTAACAGCACTTATTTTGATATACAAATAAAATAATCAAAATTAAATGATCAATTAAATTATTGGTATAATTTTTTTTTTAATAAAATGAATCAAATTAAAATCTTGATTCACCATAAAAGTTTTTATTGGAAAAAAATTAATTGTATATTAATATTTATCAAGACAAATGTGTGTTCAAACTTTTTGTGTAAAAGCCAACTTTCAAATAAATAAATAAGTTTAACGTTTGCACACGTCTCAATCATATTTTGTTATAATTTTCACATTTTAGAATATTTTTCTAATATCATATATTTCAATATCATGTAAACCAATAACCCAAATGGAAATATGGTATTTAAATGGCAAAATGGAATTATTAAATCTCATATTTTAGCTTTCAAAGTAGTCACCTGTTAGGAAAATGCTATAAATCTCAAATTGTGTAATTGTGCAAAAGTAGCCATGTTGTATGATCTTTTATTGAAACATCACAGAAACCGAATACATGCAGAGATGAAGAGAGAGAACGAGGGACTGAGAAAGTGAGTGAGGGGAATGGAAATACACCTGTTCATCTATTCATTTCAGTCCTTTAGTCATGGCACCGGTTGCCAAGATACACAGATCACTTTATATTAAATTTCTGCAACTGAGCTGACACTTGACAGTAAATTATCGTGAAAGGCTTGTTAATTGGATGTGTGCGCATCTGTCAGATGCATTTCAACTCGGGCTACATTCAAAAAAACAAACAAACAAAAAAAAAAAAAAACTGTCTCTCCAAACTTTGCAAGTCAATCAGCCCAAATAATTTTCAACATTAATTTCCGAAATCACCATAAAATGAATTTATTTGATTAATTATCCCTGTGTTACATTCCATGACTTTCTTTTCCACCCCCTTCAAAATAACTCTCAGGCAATCTCCTAAACTTCTATCCAGTGATTAATGTCTGTGATGAAGAGGCTGTTCAACTTTAAAAGCTTCCTGCTTGTTGAAAGCAAACTATTTTCCTCAGACGAAAAAACAACAACATTTGCTAATGATCGCAGCTTGTTTTCAGACCGACTGTGCACTTGAGGGAAGGTTTGGATTAAAAATACCATTAGAAAATCATTATTTTGTGCGAAAACCTCCCAGTTCTTGGCGAATTCCAGGCGTGCTTTCACGTGTCGTTGTTCAAGGCGGCTGTACGTGTCATTAACGACTCCTTGCCTCATTAAAATGTTTTTGTAACCGCTATCTTTCCGCAGCAGTTCTTCCTTGGCAGACAGTTTACCATAAACACAATAAACAGCGGGGGGGAGTTTACGTAATTGAGCCTTTCTCGCAGTAGGTTTTTGCAGAGGGCAGGGTTTCTGGATCTAGTATTGGTCTGGTCGGAGGCAGTGAAGGAGTGCGTTGAAACCTGTTGAGCTGGGCTCTGTCGACGCGTCTGCACTGTTGCTCTAGCAGGCCCTCGGGACCTCCGGCGGACAATGAAGACCCTTGGGGAGGGGAGAGGGGTTCGGAGGTGTTTGATATTCATGAGCTCAGAGCAGCACATGGTGCCTTGCCTGTCTCAGTGTAAACATCATTAGCATGTCTTGATCAATTAACCTCCCTACTATTTAAAAAAAAAATGGCAGTGTTTCAGATGTTTTGACTGAATATGCACACTATATATATATATATATATATATATATATATATATATATATATATATATATATACATCTTCTGTTATATAAAAGGTGGAAACCTGGAAATTGCAAAAAGAGGGGGAGGAAAAAAAATAGTAAATTAAAAAAAAAATTTTTGGCAACGGTTAAATGCAAAAAAAAATCACAGTATTTGCAATATGTAATATTGCATGCTTGTGAGAATACTAAAATTATTATATTTTATATATTTCCAATTTTTATGCAAATTATATAAATATATTAAGTTATACATTTTATATATAATAGTTATATGTATATGCATTTAAAAAAAATTAATAAATGTGTTACACACACACACACACAAATTTAGGATTTCACAGTCAGGGTCACATTTTATTTTTATATTTATTATTTTATATTATATTTTATTGTTTTATTTTGTATTTTGTTAATAATTTTAATACACACACATACAATTTATAATATGAAATCATTAAAAAAACATTATTGGTTAAGTAAAGAAATATATACTTGAAAACACATGTAAAAAAACAATGTACTTATATGCAATATATGTAATATGTAGATATCTATTCTACGTTACAATATTTAATGCATTTATTTAGTACATAGAATAAAGAGTTGAATTATTTTTTTTTAAATGAATTACTTTTAGTTTTTTATATAGTTTTTTATTTATTTATATTTCTATATTTTTGCATGTTTTATTTATATTAGCTCGTAATTAATGTCACAAAGCATCAATTTTCACTGGTTTATTTTCATGTCCGAGTCAATATTCGATCTATTTTCGAGCATGGAATCCTTCTGGTGGAGATCTTCCCATGCCATTGTCCCGCTTTTATCCATCACTCTTTCTTTTTCCATTTTCCTTCTCTCCGCCCCTCTCTTATCTCTGGATCTCAATATCACACATTAGTTTATCACCAGCTCGTCTGTGCTAGCAGAGATAGGTGATTATAGCTCATCATTACAGCTCTGGATGTGCATGTGTGTTCGGTTTCTCAGGAGAACCAGAGGGTGGTCCCAGTTCCCAGCACTCTCAGGGGTCTCTCTTGAGACCAATACAAGCTCGATTACAGCATTATGCAGCATCATAGTGCTAATCACAACCAGTCAGGGCAGTAGACAGTGATTGTGTGTGTGTATGTGTGGAGGCGGGTCAGTGGGATGTTAACTGGGCTGTTAAGCGAGTGTATTGTGTGTGGTGCCTGTATAGTTCCTTCTCAATGTTTCTCTTTGACCTCTCCACCCCGTCTTTCAGTAGCGTGACATTAAATTAACACCCTAATAACTTCTGTATGTAAACGTACGGTAGCTAGCATGCTAAAGCGCTACATTCTGATCCGTTCAAAACATCACAACAAAAGTAAAACATACAGTTTCCCTGCAAAAACGATGCTAATATTTTTACGAGGCGTGACGGAAGTGTGTTTCGGCACATTGTGTACGTTGGTACAGGTTTAGCATAAAATTCGAACCCAAAGTCGAGCATAAAATCAGTCTTGCTAGTTTTGTTAGTGCCGAGGTGAAAGATATCCTTGTGTAGACAGTTCTAATGTGCTTCGGTCACCCTACATTGACCTGCTAGCGTTTATTCAGCGCTCCCTCATTTGAATGCTAAATACAGCATTGACAACAAACTTGAAGCATGTGAAATCAGTCTGAGATTGATTCCCATCCCCTTCCGTCGCTCGTTTCCTGTTCTCCTCTTCGTTCAGCCATCCGTTTGATTGCTGTTATAGGCATTGGTTTGTCCCTGGAGAGTGCTGTCTTTTAAACTGGTGTAATAGGGTCAGGCTAATATCAAACGAATGACAGCTTCTCTCTTTTCATTGCTAAAAAGGGTAAACTGGTGCATATGTGTCTAGCGTTCCTATGGCTGCCAGCTGAGACCCCTGTGGGACGGCGGGCCTTCCTCTCCATCTGTTCTGGTGGGCGTAACTCCCCCCCCGATTACCCCGTCCAATTTGTTCTGGGTTGCGTTTACAGCCCAAAACCTGCCTAGCGGTTTGCTTCTAATTATGACCTTAAAGACCTAATAACCGGTGTGTTTATAGCTTTGTGGGAGTGTGTGTGTTTCCATTTCACTCATTGCTTTGGCTCATGTTCTGATTAGTTATTTTACAGCGTGACGGGGTGTGTGTGTATGGTACATTGAGATCTGTAATTAGGAACCATGTGTGTGGCTTTCTAGAGTGTGCTCAGCCCGTAAGTGCTACTGTCCAAGAGCATTAGCATTAAGAGAGACCTGTTGAACTGTGGGAATTATTTAATTTTTATTTGATCAGGATCTGATTTTACGTGATCTAATGCGAACAAATGCACAAAGAAATGCACATTTCAAGTCATTAATGATTAATTTAAATGATAGGATCGTCATTATATTTTTAAGCAAACACGCAAACAATAAAGCATTCAAAATATCAATATATATATATATATATATATTGTGCGGTAAATAATGCATTTAATACATTAATAATACAGTAAAAAACTAACTTTTTTAAAATGAAATCTTTTTTTTAAAACAATTCAGTAAATCATATTTTAAATACCAAGCAATACTGTTAGTTCTACAGTTAATACAAAAATTAATATTTTTAATTCAATAATGTACATTTTACTATTAAAAATATATATTTTTTAATTAACTTGAATTAAACTGAATCAAATTAAATGAAATAATTGAATGGAATTGAATATAATTAAATTGAAATTAAATAGTATTAAATATAAATACGTTTAATTTGATTTAGTTTAGTTTGGTTTTAATTAAATTAAATTAAATTTTAACAGAATTAGAATGTAATTGGAATTAAATTGAGTAGAATTTTAAAAAAATAAATCAAACTGAACGGAGTTAAGTAAAGTTAAGACAAATGGCACTGCTAGTAGAGTTAGCTAACTTAAAATAAAACACAAATGATTTTTATTTGCATATATTTGATGTGTAAATCTTTAAAAACATGATAAACAATACTTCCATTTCATCAGATTAAAATTTTAGAAACTGTTTGCACATCGAGACTAAGACCAAAGCAGTTCATTGCAGTATATTGTACTATTCACATTGCAATACCTTCAAATTCTATATTATATTTGACTTATAATATAATATAATATATAACTTCTAGTACAGTTTTCAACAATAGCAATATACTTTAGAGGAGGAAAATACATAGTTTTATTTAAGCGTTGTATACCCCTGATATTTAATTTCTTTTTGCTCATTGATTTCGCATTTATAGAAATATACATCTGCACCTGCACTTCTCTACAAACGTAGAGAAACACACGTGCAGACACCATCAACATTAGTCTGATGCCAAATGCTCTCCGAATGATTTCGTAGATTCACTCTAACACCTCTTTCATGTTTGTCTTGTACACAAAGATATTAGTTTGCTTTCACCAACCCACGTGTCAATCAAAAGTTTGGGTTTGGGTCCCCCAGCAGCCCTTTAAATCCAGCACAGTTGACTGACTTAGTATGTTGACACTGAAGTTTGCGTGTGCCATAATTCTGGTAATAAATCTTAGTTTAACAAGACTACAGAGGTGCTGTGACCTGTGTGAGGCTTAGATCAGTGTCTGTGTGTCCTGTCCTCACAGCAGGATTAGATAAATTACCCCGCCTCGTCTCACCCATGCTAATAGCCCTAATGAGGCAGAGACATGCTGGATGAATAGAGCCTGCCTGGAGGGGGCCATGTACCCCTTTCAAATGAGGGAGGGGGGCCTGGGTTTTTGTGTGTGTTTGTGTGTTTTTCTCTTGGGTGTAGTTGTATGTGTGTATTGTTTGTGAAGCCCATAGGCTTTTGAACTTTGGAAATCAAAGGTGGTCTGTGTGAAAACCAAAAACTCAAAGTTCTTTCAAAGGGAAGGTATTTAGCCCTTTCTCCCGGAGGTATTCTTCGTCCCTTAGGCCAAACTTTATCACATTCCTTCTCGGTTTCTTCTTTTCTTGTTGAATAGATCTAATAGTTATTTATATCTGACTTCAATAACTTCATGATTTTGAAGAATGGGTCCTATTTGCATTATGATTTGTAGAATTTGCGCAATGTTGAATGTAATCATTGTCAGGCAGCAAATGTATGTGTAGCAATATTGTTATAATACAGTGAAATAATATAGTAAAATTAATATACTTTATTCTATTTAAATATAATTAGCCTTCAGTCTTTAATGTCACAATGATCCTTAAGAAATTATTCTAAAATGCAGATTTTATTTAAAATTATAAAATATTTAAAATTATAATTATTTTATTTTGGAAACCGTTCTTTTTTTTTTTTTTCTTTTTTTTTCTTTTACCTGTTTAGGATTATATGATAATAAAAAACAGAAAAAAAAAAAAACAGCATTTATTCAAAATTAGAAATATTTAGTAAAAATATACACTGTAAGTGTAAATAAATGAGCAAGTATGTGTTAAACTGATAAAAAGTGACTGAAGAATTACACTTTGCCTCCACATGTTATTTTAAATTATATTAAACTAGATTTTCATATTATTATTATTATTATTATTATTTATTTATATATATCTTTTTTACAAAATACACGGCCTTGATGAGCACAAGAGACTTAGTAAAAATAGAAAAAATGTTACCACATTCCACACATTTTCTTAGATCAAAAAACATGTTTTATTGCAGTGCAGACTTAAGCAACATGTCATTTCCGCACAATGATCATAAATACATACCATTAACTGCCTTACTGAACTTGAGCGTGCTAAAGGATTTGCAGAGTTCAAAGGTTAATCTGTCATTGTGTGAAATCATCTGTGTGTGACCGGTGTGAGTTACAGAGACTCCAAATATGTGTCTTGACCTACAAAATATGTGAAAAATATGACCATCTAGACATAGTGTACAGTCATAATTTACAACTTAGTTCTATGCATCGTGAACAAACGGCTGTCAAATATGCAATAACAGTGACTGTGTGTGTGTGTGTGTGTGTGTGTAGGAGTGTGATTGTAGAACAGGCCCATCTTGGTCGGTGTTAGTGTAGAAAGAGGAGGTATATGGTTTGACAGAAACCCCAACAAAGAGGTTCAGTTTACACACTTCACTACGCAAACTCTCACACACTTTTGGTGGGTTTGAGACCCTCTCTGGGAGCCTTTAGATATCTAAACCGCATGCACACCTCATCCAGCACCTACGTTTGACGGTTCACCCCAGAACATCACATATTAAACCATGCTATCAAATATACAAATGCTCGCTTTCACACGGTTAGGTGTCAAACCCAGAACGCTCAGGTGTTGTCACCCTGCTCAACTGAGAACATCAAAATAAATATGCAAATCAAAATGGATTACTTCTGAAATAACATGGTTGCTTTGTACAAGTTATGAAGCAAGTAAGATACACAATATAAATGAGATAAAAAAAAATCATGTGAAAATATAATAAATAACACTGCATTTATTACCTAATACCCAATCAAGTTATCTCTTCAATAAAGAATTTCATTGGAAATTCTCATTACTGCTCAGACGTTTTCCACAGTACTGTAAATAGGTCTTGATACTAATCATATGTCAATATTTGTCCTGTCTTTTGTTGACAGTACACTGACAGACCATCATTGACACTTTTCTAATGGCCTTAAATGTAAACACTATAATAAGAAAGAAATATTGTTTTACTGCTATTGTTAGGTAAAGTTTTATGCAAAAGTTTGGGCACCCCTTGCAGAATCTATGAAAATGTGACAAATTTTAACAACAAAAGATTATACAAAACGCCTGTTGCTTCTTTTTTTTTATTTTGTAAGGAAGATATTTTACACACAAGATGTTTACATATAGTCCACAAGACAAACATTTTTTGTAAAAATTATTAAAATTGTTGCTCCAGAAGGAAACAAGATGCATTAAGAGCCGGGGGATGAAAACTTTTGAAACAGGATGAATTTGTTGGATAGTTTTCTTATTTTGTTGAAGTTTTAATTTTACATTTTTTTTAGTATTGCCTTTTGGAAGCAACAGAAGATACTTGCATGTTTCTGGAAGACAAATTAAATACAATTTACCTTGATTTTCAAAATTAAAAAGTTTTCACCCACTGGCTTAATGCATTTTGTTTGTCCTTGTGGAGCATCAGTGAATGTTTGAACCTTTTTTTAATAGGTGTGTTTGAGTCCCTAAATTGTCCTCAGTGTGAAAAGATGGATATCAAAATCATACAGTCACTGTTGGAAAGGGTTCAAATATGCAACAGATGCTGGAAAACTGAAGAATCTACAGGACCTGGAGGAAGAAAGGTGCTCAGTTTAACTGTTCAGAACAAACAAGGGACTCACGAACAACCATCACAAAACAAAAAACAGTCGAAGATCATCCAAGTAACCACACACCATATTAAGTACCCAAAGTTCACAAACTTTTGAGGGGGGTTATTATAATAATATTTGCTATTTTTTTTGTCTTTTTGGACTATATGTAAACATCAATTGTGTAAAGCATCTTACTCGGGACAGTACTAAATAAAAAAAATAAAATAACATGCATTTTGTATAATCACTATAATTTTGTTAACATTTTTTAAAGACAACAAGTGAAATAAAAAGACTGAAAAAATTGATTAAAAAAAGATGTATTTATTCTTTATTTACCTATTAAATTAAATGAAATTGAAAATTAAAATTAAATTTAAATCAAATTAAGTATTTTATTAATTAATTAATTATTATTTTTTTATGTCAAAGGTCATGCATCTAATCAAACTGTGAAAATATTCGAAAATATGATACCAACTGTGTTAAATAACCTGATAGAAACCAGCTGGTGTGTACATTGACCAAAAATCATTCAGTCATTATAAAATCTTTATAGTGGGTGCAGGACACTATAGTTCATTTTTGTAAGTGAGGATAGCAAAACAAAAGTCAACTTTGGCATATGGTACACAAATATTCTTTATACTGTGGACCACCAGTAAAATTTATAAACATTTGCGACCACAGAGTGATTTGACCCTTTGACAGAAAGCTATGTAGAAAGACAATCAGGTTACTGTAGATTGAAAAGTTATCTGACATTATCAAGATGATACAGTTTAACTCCTGAGTTCTTGCCATATTTGTAATAAACTGTGATATTTGAGAAATGTTTGAATTTTAAAAAATAAAAATTACATCTATGGGAGTGTGATTTTGAATACTACATACAGTAAGTGAACTTGTGTGTGTCTGGAGACTACAGGCTCCATATGTTATTAATACTCTCTGTCTATGCGATAGCAATACTTCTTTTTCTATATCCTGGAGCAAATGTCTGGGCGGCGAGTAGATAAACTCATCTTTGCTCAGCTATTAAAAAGCTGTAACACTCTGGAATTACTAGACTGTAATTGATCGGCAGGTGTGCTAGAGTCAGAGAGTCCCTCCCCCCTACTTCATTTTTTGAAGGGGTTGGTGTTACGCAAACCTCTGGCACAGCAACTCGATTTTCCAGTTTGCTGTTTCCTCTCTCATTCCTTTCAGTCACTCATCAGCTTTTAAGGCAGTTGAGCTCTTGAAAACAGTTGAAACAAATCATTATGCTGTTATCAGGCTGCGTGCGTTACTTTGAGGATAATTTGTTGTTGTCTAAATCGGTAAAGAGTCTGTGTATTACAGTACTGTTGTGCCTTACCTAAATGCCTAAACCACGATTCCCATTAAAAATTATTTAAAGGGACAGTTCTCCCAAAAATTAACCAACAGTTTTTCATCATTTACGTTCGAAACCTTTATTCTGTCGAACACCAGATAGCATATTTTGAGGAATTCAACACTTTTTTCCCCTCACACAACTAAAACATGATGAGTGAAAATAGGCGGGAACTGGTTGATGAAACCATGCCCCCCTTGCTTGACAGTGGTGACAGCAGCCGCTATAATTATAATAATTATGCAGAACTTTAAAGTTTAAGATAATTTAAAGAGATGAGTTAAAAAAAAAAATCACTCCCTCACAGGATGGGCAAAATTACCTTACCAAAAGATAACAAAAAATTACCAAAACCACTTTTTGTACCAGGCTGTAAAATTTGATTTTATCTTTTCGCTGTAAAGCTGGCCATTTTAACATGGGGAGTCTATGGGACTGACTCTTTTTGGGAGCCGGCCTCTAGAGGCCAGTTTTAGTCACTTCCATGTTGGTTTCATGAGAAAAAGAAGTTGCCGCTTGACAAAATTGCATCATAAACTTAGCCTGTATGTCTTGTGCACTATATCATAATTCTTCTGAATTTGCACAGTGGCTTTGTGTGCAGAACAAACTCAAATGTCAGTAGAAATTCGCTGAAATCATTCCTTCGGTCATACCACTTAAATATCATTAGCGTTTGCCCATGCCGTGATGTGCCTCTGCAAGTTTAATGACACAACAACACCTCCACAAATTTTAAGGCTTTATTATAAGGTGCCCTGGTATGGTCCATTCTGATTTGTCAGCAGTATCTGAAACGGGCACTAGTTTCATGTTGCATGTCACAAAATAAATATAAAATGGCTTCAAAGGGAATTCCGTATTTTGCCTTATTGCTAGGCTAATTGTTTTGTATGTCATAGTGGTCATTATTTTGTAATGCACAAGGGAAAAAATGATCAAATAGCCTTATTATAATATATATTTTCCATTTATTTATTTACATTGTCCAACTTATTTAATGAATACTGAAGTAGTCTACTTGTCAATATAGCAATACATATCATTTAATGGATTTAAATGTAAATATTATTTATTTACTTGGAATATCTAACTTAAGACGTTTTCTTTCTTTCTTTTCCTGCAGTTCGACAAATGCTGGACACTACTTGCTTTTGTTACATGGAAAAAAACGGAATAAATATTGCTCGGAATTTCTTCTTTCGTGGTGTTTGGACAAAAGTCACACAGGTGTGAAACAACAAGAGGGTGAGTAAATGATGTTTTTTTTACTCTTTGAACTCAAATTTGAACATATTGGCAACATAACTAAGAACACATTCCTACTGTTTCCTCCATCGTTTGACCCAGATGCATTTCCTTTGCCTACGGAGGTATTTTTACTAAATTTCTTGTCAGATTGCTTTTAGTGTGATGGGTGTGGAGCTTACTGTGATATTACTTTCCACCCAAATGGACGGAGCTTGGGAAAAAAAAAAGATTCATCTGATAAAACTAATGAGAGACATTTTAATGCTCAAAACGTGTGTATTGAGTTGCTGTAATGTGGCTAATCTAAACATGACATCCGTCCATTAAACTATTGTGTGTACGTGTATGTGTGCGCACAGAAAGTTCGGACCTTTCTAAGAAATGTGGTACTTTTCCTCATGCTGGTTAGCCCATTATCAAACAAGCTCATGGAATGAGAGAGTCAGGGCTTCCTGGTGCCTTCCTGTGTTGTAATGATCCAGCTAGCCGTCCAAACAATACTTAGTGCAATTGCCGTACTACTTCATGTAGTCATCACTTCGACCCTTCCTGTTCAAGAATGATTCAAGATGTAATATACGACGGTTGGAACATGATCGTGGCATGACATTTAAGGAAGGGATAACGTTTCAATTTGCTTTCAGTTACTTGAGAAAGCAGCAGGTGTGATTATGGAAATGCAGGTGGATTATTATTATTAGTTTTAATATTGTACAGTATATTGTTTCAACACGCGCAAAAGCACAAGTTAGAAAAAAAATGATCCATTTTAAAGTCCGGTTTGTATCAAAGATCTTTTCACTCAGCTATATTACAATTTGTTTATATAATAAGAATCTATATTTAGGAATCAATAATGCAGTCTGAAACATTGGAGTATTGAGTAAATTGCTATTGATGTTCTTAACGAGTGCATATGGACAATTTGTCTAATTATCTGAAGGGTAATTGTGATTTCATAATGACTGATGGATATTTTATTGGTTAAAGCGTGCTACTGTTGTCCTGTTTCCTAATAGTATAGGTCTTTATGAAGTTAGCAAGGCAGAGAACATGTTTATCAAACACACACATCTTAATGAGCTTCAGAGAGTGTAGGGCACTTATGTAGTTACTCTAATGAAATATAATTTACCCCAGAGTAGTCTTTGGATAGTTCGTAACAAACTCGCTCCATCTAGGCTGGCTCCGCCAAATGGGGACACACAAGTATATAAAGATGGTTCCTTTTAACTCAAAATGCATGTGTGCGTGTGTACCAGCATGTCATTTTCCCCTAAGAATGCAAAGCTAAAGCCCTGTGGTGATTTTCTCACACACACTTGTTTACACACTAAACACTAGCAGTGCTTGGACGATGGGAAAATACACTCTCAGCACAACCCTCATAAAGTGTGTTTGTGTGAGCGCATTAATGTACCAACTACACCTTAAGCTGTGTGTGAGAGAGAAAAAGACAGGTGATGTTCAACCCAAATGTACTTTCCACTCACGGGCTGTTTGCTATTTTAGTCCCGTTGCTATTCTAGCGCACACACACACACATGCTAACGCTACGACATTACTACGGAGTTTTTTTTAGTTCGCAAAACTATATGCGACTGAGTTCCAAGCAGCTAAGAGCACATTTCTGTGGTAAAAACAGCAGTAGAAGTAGTGTTTCCTATCACTGGGTTGGGTGTGTTGAAATTAGCAGCGCTGCGGCCGCAGCCAATCACCTCTTATCTGATCATTGATTATCATAAACATCAGTGTTAGATGAAAAAGATTGTAACACTAGTCAAGCAGACAGATTACAGTGATAATCAAATGATGTAGTGAATGTCGTTGGCCTGCTTCTGTTAGCTAACATGCTAATTGCTGTTGCTAACACAATACCTCAGAAGTGTGTGTGTGTGTGTGCGTGTGCACGCCACGCTCTGCTGCTGCTTCATAGTGAAGTATTGTGAAAGTGTTGTCAGAATGACACTCTGTCCCGCTGCTTCAACACGTACGCACCACCTGAGGCAAGCCAGTTCTGGAGTGCACTTGTGCACTTTGTGTGTTCCCAGAAGTCTCGCTTTAGGCTGTGACCTTTTCACTTTTTTTTAATGCTAATGCTAATCCCATTGTGGTCTGTGTGGCTAAAAGTCTATTTGTTTGCTGTGTGACCACCTGTCATGTTGTATTATATGCCATGAACTCATGTATGATTGACTAATAAAAGGTTATGTTTATTTTGACAGTCCACAATAGACATTCTACTAACTATAAGTAACTTTGTAACTACTGTACATGCCAACTAATTCTCATTAATTCGCAACTGCATGTCTACTAACTTTCAAAGTAGACTGTTAGGGTAGGTTTAGGGTGAGTAGTGTAGAATAAGCTGACATATACTGCAAAGTTTCTCATAGTATGTTGTATTTTGTGGACCCATCAAAAATAAAGTGTTAAAAGTTATTAAGCAAACCTACTAATACTGTTAGTAGACATGTACTTGCAAAGTTAGTTACTTTTAGTGGAATGTCTGAAGGGGACCAGTTTATCGAAGCAGTGTTACCAAAAATAATCAAATTAAGATCAAAAGCAATAGAATCAAAGGTGAGTTGAGGTAATATAGTAGAATTGTTTGCAGCAGGATACGCACGCTGATGTTTTTTGTGTGCATGTAGGTGAGTTTGTAGGCCTCAAGGTGTTAAGGGCCTCTTGCCATCAACGCTGTCCATTTTCACATGTTTGCTAGAACTGGCTGACCACTTTTTCCTGTGGTTTTAACTGTTAAATTCGATCACACATTTACTGTCTAACTGAGAATGTACTGTATAGTTCTTTTTATATGCATAAAGCTTAAAGTAACCCAAACTCAAAATAACCTTTTATTTTTTTTTAGATTGATGTTAATATAACATGATGTTAGTGTATGTTTTGGTCACACCTATTTCCAAAAGAACAAGGTGAACTTACTTACCAGTAATGTTGATAAATGACACACTGGGATAGGTGATACACTGGATATTACACATTCATTTGACAGAATAACAACCGAGAGAGTGACATATAGCTGATGACAGCTGAAATGTGTTTCTGGATTTCGAGTGAAAGCTAACACGGTCACATGGAAATTTCTGTAAAACTTTACAATTGGCAACACTTATTCACTGTTAAATATGACCTTTTCCTTAATAAATTAATAAATTGCTGCTTATTAATAGTTAGTAAGGTAGTTGTTAAAGGGTTACTCCACCCCAAAACCATTAAAAAAAAATCAATTTTGGACATAAACTAACTGTTGATGGTTGACTCTACATAATAATGGCTTTGAATTAAGTATTTAAATAGATGGACGGATAGATGAAGTGTAAAGATAGATCTAGCTATCATGACCTGTTATATAAAAAAGCAACTCTTTGTTGGTTCTGACAAGTTGTTAGTAGCACAAGTTGAGTTAAAGAGTTAAGATCCTACACACCAGCAGCATACAAACCTAACCACACCTATTAATAGCTTACGGAAAAGAATCGCAACTCTGCCAACTGTAAACATAACCTGTAGAGATCTTTCAAACAGAGATGAGCAGCTGTTTAATACAAAGACGTGGTACAAAATAGCCATTTTGACAATTTTGAGAGGAGCTTGATGTTCAATTTCATGCCTGACAATCTTTCCGTGGCATATATTGCTTCACTGCACCCTTGCTTTCCCATCCATTTGATTTTACACCTACAGAGCACACATTCAAAGCATTATTTACAGTTATTTGAAATACAAGGGTGTCTATTCATAAATACGGGTTAAAGATCATTAAAAGGCTAATAAGGTGTTGGCCACAGTTCAAGCCTGTATGCTAGGCTTTTTTAAATCGCTAATTAGCTCTGTTTGCCAAGATAAGAATATCGTAGCTGTTTCTTTTTACAAATAAATTGACTTTCGAGTTGTCAGTTATGATTTTTAAAACTGATTTATCGTCTACGCTACAGTTTTCACTTGTAGCTCTGCTGAAACATATTTAGCTTAGCAATGCTAAACTCATGTGAAGATGAGAGAATATTGAGGTGTAAAGCTAACACAGTCACATGGTAATTTCTGTAAAACTTTACCATTGGCAACACTTATTCACTGTTAAATACAACCTTTTCCTTAATAAATTCATAAATTGCTGCTTATTAATAGTTAGTAAGGTAGTTGTTAAAGGGTTACTCCACCCCAAAACCATTAAAAAAATGTCAATTTAGGACAGCATCAGATGGACGCACATTACGTATGCAATTCTGTATTAGACGCAATGGAAAGATACAGTGTTTGTGCAAATGAAGCGTAAACACGTACTGTACAAGCATGGACGTAAATTTCATTTAACAGTGGGGGGGACAATAAACCTAAAATTTCTCACGAGCAATTTTTGAAGGGGACACAATTAAATACAGTCAAATTGTACTTATAAAAAAATGTCAAAACTGACTTAACGTCTTAATGAACTGGGTACGTAATGTCCACCAGATGCTGTCCAAAATGACGCTACAGTATTTTACAGTTTTGGGGTGGAGTAACCCTTTAACAATTACCTAACTAACTATTAATAAGCAGCAAATTAGGAATTTATTGAGGGAAAAGTCTGTCCAAAATGGTGCTACAGAGATGTTACGGTGCAGAACCTTTGAATAAAATTGTTATTTTGGTTTTCTTTCCACACAAAAAGTATTCTTGTAGCTTCATAATATTACAGTTGAACCACTGAGGACATATGGAGCACTCAGACAACATCTTTTATACTTTTCTGCTGTTTGACTGTGGAAATATTTTGGCAGTCAATGGGACAGTCACAGGCCCTCCCAGTTTTCATCAGAAATATCGTAAATTGTGTTCCGAACATGAATGAAGCTTTACAAATTTGGAATGACATGGGGGTAAGTGATTAATGAAAAAAAAAATCATTTTAGGGTGGAGTCATGCCGCGGTTTAAAAAATCAAAAAGTGGATTGCTATAAGAACCTTTTATAAAAATAAAAACTATTTTATTAGTAAAAGTGTACTTTTATTTTTTATTTTTTTTTTCGTGTTGATTACTATTTGTATCACCCCAGTTTACCACAAATAGCATGGCTTGACTATAGTTTATAGTAATTTGTAGGGGTGGCACCGTTCACAAAACCCACGGTTCGGATCACGGTTTATGGTCATGGTTTTCGGTTCTGTACGGTTCTTGTTATTTTTTCTTTTAATCTTTAACACTCCAGAAATGTACTTCAGCATATGATATATGCAATATATCATATTGCACACTGACGTCACATAAGCGGCACGAGGCCACATCGCGCATGTCATGAACCGTCGAACCGTGCGACGCGTGCATGCACCGAACCGAACGTTTTTTTTTTTTTACATGGATTAAGTAAGGTTTTATTTGTAAATTGTATATTGAATTCATACAAAAATGCTACCTCCAGAAATAGCTACTTTTCTCGTGAGATTAGGCTTGAGTAGATTTGAACCTAAATCCAATAAATATTAATCTTGCTACCTACATTTTATTTTTTTGTCGACGACAAAGACTGCTCGAAGAAATATCTGAGATTAACTGAGCTCTCAATGTTAAGGATAGTAAAATGTAATTTGAATAAGTAAAATAAAATGGAATTCCTCTGTTTTAAAGAAACAACAACATCAGGCCGCTACTTTTTCAAAATGATAGGATGTTTTAAATATCAACAGTAGTCTGTGTACAATGCGTACACCATTGAATGTGCATCATGTAACTGTGCCTACCTGTGTTTGAATGCTTGTGTTTCTGGCTGTTCACCACAGTTATTGCGCCCACTCAGCCAGATCTGACATCACCTTTGACAGGATGGCAGAATAAACCCACCCACATATCAACGCAATTTAACCTCACTACTCAAGACAGGATGAGCCTACCTTTCTCTTTCTGTCTTTCGGAGGAAGACAGTAGCAGTGGTGTCACTTCACACGCTGTTTCACCTAGTATTTCGCCCCCACACGTCTCCTTTCCTCTCACTCACAGGAAATTGCGGGCATGCCACGTCGCCAAAGAACATGGCTCTTTTCTTTCTGAAATTCTGTTTCTGCTCTGTCTCTTCTTCCCCCTCATTCTGTGTGGTTTATCACTTAATTTTCAACATCTTTGAACTAATTCAAAAAAATTCGGCTTGATACGATTTCGGAATCCCATTTAAGGCATTCGTTTTTTTGATTCAGTAGGCCAATCGCGTTTGTTCAAGTCCTAGTGGTAAACGGTGTTGTGAGGCATCATGTGAAGTGCGCGTGAGATCCTGAAGGTGGTGCTTGGTAGAACTAAAAAGGAAAGAACTTTAAAGGGAAAAAAAAACTGCCATTATTTTCTCACCTTCTTGTTGTTCCAAACCCGTATGTTAATGTATGTTTTCCAAGAAAGCGCAAATGGAGAAATTACTTTTAATTTTTAATTTACATTCTCAGAAGAAAGGAACAGAAGTTGTCACTGGGACGGTACCCTTTCAAAAAGATACTAATATGTATCATTTAGGTATATGATTATGCACTATGTACTTCTAAGTACTAATAACTAATATACACACTTTAAGAATAAACAAGGTACAAAAATGTACACTTTAAAAGGGTACCGTCCCAGTGACAACTTTTGTAGCTTTTTTTTTATTCTGAGAGTTGCATGGAAAAGAGCTGCGTGACGGTCTTCAAAATGTCTACTTGTGCTTTTGCCACAGACACTTGTCACACGGAAGTAAATAATAGCAGCATCAACTTCTTTTGGTACATTGGAAGATATTATTGCATCATAAAGTGAAGAATCAAAGAATTCACAATGGATAAAATTAATTATACCAAGTCATATACAACAGTTGAGGTGTTTAAGCCAAATGGACCACCTCAAAGTCAAAAATGCCCACACATTTAAAATCAAACGAAGTGGTGGATGAGCATGTCTACATAAAAAAGTCTCTATTTATTCCCAGTGTGTGTGTCCTTTGTGTCCTTTTTTTTTTCTTTTTTTTTTTTTTTAGTTGTTATAACATTAAACACAGGAATAGGGGTTGGGTGGAGGATTTTAGACAAATTATGCTATTCAACATGATAGATTCTCAACGATGGCCTTTGACACAAAAACACAATTTAGGGCAAACTATCAACTACTTACAAACCTTCAGTTTCCATCTCATATTGCTTTGCAGACCTGTATTGCTGGTTACACTAAACAACTATCTGTAATAAAAATGGAAAATGTGTACACACACACACACACACACACACACACACACACAGTAGCAGATATTGTACGTTCCACTCCACACTCTCCGCAGGTGATGACAGATTAAAGGGATTTCA
>JAUMHI010000037.1:11830148-11844301 GCA_032359435.1 Enteromius unitaeniatus | reverse complement strand
GTGTTCAGTTGGGAAAAGGAGTTGTTTTTTTACCCAGACATTTAAATGTAACATTGTAGAGCAGTAATTATAATACCATGATACCGTGAAACCGTGATTTATTTATCCAAGGTTATCATACCGTCAGAATCTCATACCGGCCCATGCCTAACCTGGACAACAAAAGAGTTTTCATCGGCTACTGCTAAATCTGTCTCAAAAAAGGCTTGCAGTCAGGATAAATGTTATCAGGCTGACTAACTTCCACACCAGTTTTTGCTGAAGCTTTGTTGCGGTTCAATTTCTTTGTCAAAGATGATAGCTCTGAGTTACACTGAGATTGTTGTTTAGCTAGCGTTAAACTAAATTCTCTGTGACAACAAATTATCCCTTTAATATTTCTCTTACGAATGCCTGACCAAGTCTTGTCTGGATGGATCTCATATTTCTAAGTTAATTCTTGTCTAACCTTTTCAGTTACTATTAGGCTCATTTGCATTCCTAACAGTGATTTGAAGTCGCTATCTGACCATGAAGGTGTTGCATGACCACCTTTTTCAGTTGTGGGGATTAGCCTAGAATTCTTCTCATCTCAGTACTAAACAAAGTACAAATTTCTACTAATTGCGCCTAATTTCACATGCAAGCACTGCTGATGTCATTATCTTATGTGTAGCCTGTTTGATTCTATCAGACGACGACTCGTACACTGTTCTGTCACTATTTCATATTCATCCCGTATTATGATAACAGATACACACAAATATACATCAATAAAAACATTTACTGAGAATTTAGCTGCATCAGAATACAATATGTGGACACATTAGGCTATGTGTAACAGGGTTGTTTCAGTAAATATAATAAGTAATATAATAATGTATACTTCTGTATCTCAACTGTAACATGTTGTCTACAACATGAAATAATAAAAGTGTCTGCTAAATAAATAAATAAAAACGTTAAAGAATTATAATATGTACATGAAAACTGTAGAAACAGTGGACATAACTACGGGGCACCATTGTGCAGCAGCAACTTTGACAACAAAAAAAGGAACCTCAAGGTTGATTGAAGTAAATGTGTGCAAATGTAGGGCCCCATTTCTATATTTGCCTGAGGCCCTAAATTCACTAAATCCGCCCCTGCCTACAGTTGCCACAAGTGCATGTGTCATTAGTATGAGAAAAAAATTTGGTTACAGCTCTGTCGGACGCGGGCCAGGATCAGACAGAAAAATGCAGCCCGATCCGCGCTCTATTACCTATGATGACAGTGGAAATAAAACAATTGATAGAACTGCGACTGTATGCAAGTATTGTGCAACACGCATCCAATTCAGTTTTTGAATGATTACATTATATAACTTTTTAAATACTGTATCCTAAATTGTGGATAATTAAACTATATATCATTTGCTGAAGTAAATTTCTGGAGGGTTAAAGATTAAAAGAAAAAATAACAAGAACCGTACAGAACCAAAAACCGTGACCCTACACTCAAAAAAATATTTAGGCCCAATTCATAGGATTTATGTATTTCAATTGCAAGTAGAATTTCCATTCATTTTGATTACATATTTTTAACCTAAATGAACTATTAAACTATTAATGTAAATTAATTAAGTAACTAATAAATACTACCAATAAATCCAATTTGTTTTAAATGCATACACTCATAAAAAATATTTAGGCATAATAATTCAAGGTAGAATGAACCTGTTAACAGCACTGCTTGTATTAAACATACAGCATGTTTCCATTTAGAATTGTGTGTTGCCAGTAAATAATAAAAAAATAATCAATTGAAAATCAACAAAATAAAATTAAGTGTCTTTGCTTCACACTTTTTTTGTATGCAAATATCACAGATGTATTAAACAAACATCCTACATGAAATAATGTTCAACTTTTAAAATACTGTTTACAAACACTAAGAACCGAAGTTAACCCACATGCTTGGAAGGAGGAACAAATGTTAAAAAAATAAAATCACTGAAGCAAAAAAACACTTTTGGAGACACTTTTCCATGAAGACTTTCTGAAACACTTTGAAGGTGTATTTAAGGTCCTTTGGGTAGTTCAGGTTAAGTGCGTATATGAGTCCAAAAAGCATCACACATCCAAGTGTGACATTTTTTAAGTTTTGCAGAACTTCCACACCTTCAAGCACCACACAAACATCGGTTGGCTCATCTCCAGGACCAGCACCCTCTGCCCGAATGACATAGATGTCCATGGTTGTCTGTGCAATCCCTGACTCAGCCTCTGCACTTTCACAGTCCTGGAGAAGAAACAAATAGAATGAGTTTAAAAAAAAAACTTATAAAAAAAGTAAAGCCCTATTATAATTGAGATATCTGTGTGTCAGTACTGTCATCTTAAAAGTAGGGGTGTGAATCTTGGTTTCACAATTCAATGCAATAAGATTATTATTATCAACACAACGGCCCAGTTTCACAAACAGCTTAGTTTATACCAGGACTAGGCCTTAGTTAAATTAAGATATTAATGCATCTTTTACAAAATGTTAAGATATGTCAGACCAAGATATTTTGAGTAGAAGCAGTTCAAACATGCATTTTAGTCTGGGACTAGTTTAAGCTTTGTCTGTGAAAACAGGAGAATATCACATACTCCTTCAATATTAATGCACATGGCTATATTTTAAATCCCATTTATTTTGTGCAAAATGTACTTTTAAAACTTTTAACTTAAAACTTTTTTTAATCATTATATAAACAGGCTACTCTTTAAAACTATTACTTTTAAAAAGAAAAATTACCAGTTGTGTCCAACAAGTGCTGGCTTTCAGGTGGGTAGTTTACAGCACATTACCTGCAAAATAATAATAACATTATAAAATCAATTATACAAAGGGTCATGTGAAAAATGTCTAACTGCTCATTTGTGGTTATTTAAGGTTGTTATGGTGAGTGCCTGGGACACTACACAGAATTGTAGTGTCATTTCTTAACCAACTAAAGAACCCGCTAAAGCCTATAGATCAAACAAAGCAAATATGTTTTTAACTATGTATTAAAATTACATGTTTTTTTTATTATTATTATTATTATTATTATTATTCTGACTCACCTAAAATTCTAAATTGTTTCCACTGTTTGTAATCGGATATATTAATTTTTCTAAAACAAAACAAAACAAATTATTTGTAGCATACTGTCACGAATCGCGCCTCTGTGGCCCTCTCCAACGGGCAGCAGCGGGAACCTTCCCCCGAGTACTAGTTCCCACACGGACCTATTTGGCCCACGTACCCCGGCGCTTTCGCGCCGTTTCTGCGTTCCGCCCAGCATAAAAGGCCGACTCTGACACAGGACGGACGTGAAGTCACAATCTGCCCCGGCTATTGTTTCTAAGCGTTGTTTCTTGTTTACTACTGGACTACCCGTGTTTGATTTTGCCTGTTCTCTGACTCTGATTTCTGCCGCCTGCCCCGAACCTTCCGCCTGTCTTACTACTACGAACTGCCTGCTCTCTATTGCTCTGTCTGCCTGGATATTGACCACTGCCTGTACGACCACGCCATTAAAGTTTGTTTGCTTTTGGATCCGAACGAATCCCGTGTCTCATTACAGATGACTTCGCCAGAACAGGATCCAGCAACAATGCGTCAAGTCATAGACGAGGTGAGCCGACAAGCTACTGAACTTCGCACACACCGCGAGCAGCTGGAAAAACTCACCTCACTCACCACGGAGCTTGTGAGTTCCATCCAGGCCCTCACCACCGTCACCGCGGCTCAAAGTCGACCCGCCGATCCGCCCGCCGCTGCAGCTCCACCGGCCACAGTCAGCACTCCCAGCGCGGCTCGCATCTCACTCCCCGAGAAGTACAACGGGGCTCCAGGCAAGTGTCGCGGTTTCCTCCTGCAATGCGACATATACATCCGGTCCCAATCAGCTGGCTTCCCGGATGATGACTCGAAAGTGGCGCTAGTTTGCTCGCTCCTTACGGGGAAAGCTTTAGACTGGGTTACGGCGCTCTGGGAAGGCAGCCAAATGGCCTTCCCCTCCTATCAAGACTTCCTGAGGCAGTTCCTCGAGGTCTTCTTCGATCATTCCCCCGACGGAAAGAACGCCAAAGACGAGCTGCTCGCCCTCAAGCAAGGAGCTTCCTCCGCAGCGGACTTTACTATGACTTTCCGCACGCTGGCTGCACAGACCGGCTGGGACGCGGACCCGCTGATGTCACTCTACCGCCGTGGGCTGCGCGAGGAGCTACAATCTGAGCTGGCATGTCGCGGGGAGGAGCTAACACTCGCGCAGTATATGGAGCTGGCGATCTGTACTGATCAGCTCATGAGCTCACGGAAGAGCCGTCGACCGACACCAGTCCCGCTCCGCGCCATCGCGGCTCCGCCCACTGAACCAATGCAGATCGGGGCTGCACGCATACCGCTGGAGGAACGAGAGCGCCGGCTGGATAATGGGCTCTGCTTGTATTGCGGCCAGGCGGGACATCTTCGGGCTGCCTGCCCCGTGCGACCCTCTAGGACCAGAGCTCTGCGGGTGAGTGCCGTTTCCATTGATAACGCTATGAGACTAGAGGTGGAACTGATTACAGAGGGGCCTCCGGTGACTACCAGAGCCTTTATTGACTCCGGCGCGGCCGGTAACTTCATTGACTTAAATTTTGTGACTAAGAACCGTTTGCCTTCTGTTTCTTGTGTCCCCAACATGGCGGTGGCAGCCCTCGACGGCCGACCCCTAGGTACCGGAAAGGTTACCTCCCTCACCGCACCGATCACACTATGCACCAGCCCACTGCACTCGGAGGACATTCAGTTCTACGTAATACACTCACCCAAGCACCCGATCATCCTGGGACTCCCCTGGCTAGAGATGCACGACCCCATCATCTCCTGGAAGGAACACCAGATCCTCCGATGGTCACCCTACTGCCACCAGCACTGCCTCCGTCACGCACGCCGTCAAATCAACCAGCTACAGCTACGACCTGTGGAGAACACTGAGTCAGAGGAACTACCTGCAAAATACTAGGACCTCCGCCTGGCCTTCAGTAAGGTGCAGGCCACCCAGCTACCGCCCCATCGTCCCACAGACTGCGCAATCGACCTCCTCCCGGGAGCCATCATACCCCGTGGACGGGTCTTCCCCTTATCACAACCCGAGACGGAGTGCATGAACCAGTACATTCAGGTGGAGCTCACCAAGGGATTCATACGACCATCCAAGTCACCAGCATCTGCGGGGTTCTTCTTCGTGAAGAAGAAGGATGGCGGCCTTCGTCCTTGCATCGATTACCGGGCACTCAACGAGGTCACCGTCAAGTACCGCTACCCGCTGCCCCTGGTCCCTGCAGCCCTGGAACAGTTAAGAGCCGCCCGTTACTTCACGAAGTTGGACTTAAGGAGTGCCTACAACCTCGTCCGCATACGAAAGGGGGACGAGTGGAAGACGGCGTTCTCCACCACTACTGGGCACTATGAGTACCTCGTCATGCCCTTTGGGCTGTCCAACAGTCCATCCGTGTTCCAGGCCCTGGTCAATGACATTTTCAGAGACATGTTACACCAGTATGTAGTGGTCTACATAGACGACATACTGATCTATTCTGAGGACTATCATACACACGTCCGCCATGTCCGGTCCGTGCTTCAGCGACTTCTGGAGAACCAGTTATACGCCAAGTTATCAAAATGCGAGTTCCACCAAACCAAGATCTCCTTTTTGGGGTACGTGATCAGTGCGGACGGAGTGGCCATGGACGAAGGCAAGGTGAGAGCTGTGCTGGAATGGCCACGCCCCCAATCTCTGAAAGACTTACAACGCTTCTTGGGGTTCGCAAACTTCTATAGGAGATTCATTCGGGGCTTCAGTGTGACAGCCGCACCCCTGACGGCCCTGACAAAGAGAACTACCCAGCGGCTACCCTGGAGTCCCAAGTGTGAGACCGCCTTCTCCAACCTCAAGGCCAAGTTCACCTCCGCTCCTATTCTGCGCCACCCAGATCCTTCACGCCCATTCGTGGTCGAAGTGGACGCCTCCAACACGGGCATCGGCGCCATCTTGTCGCAACGGCAGGGGAACCCTGAAAAACTATACCCCTGCGCATTCTTTTCCCGAAAGCTGACCCCGGCCGAGCGCAACTATGATGTCGGCGATAGGGAGCTCCTGGCCATGAAGGCGGCACTCGAAGAATGGCGACACTGGCTAGAGGGGGCTCGGGAACCTTTCGTGGTGTACACGGACCATCGAAATCTAGAGTACCTCCGTTCTGCTAAGAGGTTGAACTCCCGGCAGGCTAGATGGTCCCTCTTTTTTACACGGTTCCAGTTACACATCACCTATCGTCCCGGCTCAAAGAACAGCAAAGCGGACGCCCTATCACGCCTACATGACCTGCCCATACACTCCACTGAGCCCGAACACATCATCCCACCAACCCTGATCCTAGCACCTATACAGTGGGACATCATGCAGGACATTCAGGAGGCCCAAGCCACCGACCCTACACCCCCAGCATGTCCGCCAGACAAGGTCTACGTTCCTGAGGTTCTCAGAGACCGTGTTCTCCACCTCGTCCACGACAGCCCCAGCTCTGGTCACCCCGGCCTAAAAATAAAAAACGTTTTTATTAAGACTCCAAACTTGTTTTGCTTATGAAATCGCTTATGAATTTATTAGCCATAAACATTAAACCATAAAATACCAGAGCCAAACAACAGTGTCTGGCTGTGCAGTGTGCCACATTCAATGCGCTTTAATAGTCTCACCAAATAATGAGTAAAAACATCATGGTTGAGATGCTAAGGGCGTCTTGCACACACGTACGTAATAATAGTTCTATTATAAGCAATCAATGTACAAACGTATTTCGAATTGCATCCTTTTGCGGCTTTAGAAACAGTTTAACCATTTTGTAATTTGAACCTTTACAAAATTACCCACCCCTCCCACCACTTTAAATCTGAATTTACGAATGCACATGTCAGCATCCTTTTTTTACGTCAGTAAATGCGGATATACATATAAAAAAACATCTCTATATATTCTAATTACTAATATGTCGAATACAGGCTAAAAATTAGTAACTAATGTTAGCTCATGTGTTAGCAGCATGTGCAAGTTAGCTAGCTAATGGATTTAATGAAAAATGTGATAATCAGTGCATTAATATTAGTTTAATATAATATTCTGATTGCTAATAATACACTTATATATTCAGAAACCAACAGATTACAAAAGGATGACTGTAGATGTAACTTACCTTATAATCAGGCCACTATCTGCGTTGTTCTAATGCAAAATGTATAGTATATGTATAGTAGAACTCACCAAACCTTGTTGCACTGCAAGCTTCGATCTGGAACGAAGTCAAATCTTTTATTGAGCTTAAAGTTTCAAGTTGAAGTTTTGTTGAGCTTGAAGATGTCTGGATTTAGATGAGAAACTCCATCCAGGTCACGGCACCAACTGTTGAATTCTTTTTCATAAGGCCAGGAGACAGACTTCGGATTTGGAAGCAAAATTATCTTTATTCTGAGAACTTTGGGCTGCAGTCATCAAAGTAGTCTGACTCATTTCTCAGCACAGGTTTGAAGTATATAGGTATACAGGTGTGAACAAATGGCAGATACAGAACAGGAACTTTTGTTTAGACAGGTCTCTTCCCAGCCTTGATCTTAGTTAGCATAGCTATGTCATTCAAATTAAAGGGTGCTAAACAAAAGGAACAGCTGAACTTTGAGAGGATTAGCATCCACACTTGGAAACTAATAAAAGGCTACTGTCTCACTATGAGCTTCCTGTTAATAGCAAAATACATTACTTTAAATGTATTCTGTTATATGGGAAACTTGTGTTTAACCATTTATAAATTTGTAATCCTACAGGCCCCAGCCCAAGGGACATTGACAGTCATCATTAGCCTCTTCCATTTTCTGACAATTGTGCCAAAAGTTGTTCTTTTTTCACCAAGCTGCTTGGCAATTTTCGCCGACAAATACCCGAAATCACAGGCAAAACGGTGCTTGTGCATGCGAGTGACAATCACACAGTGTGAACTATCAAAGACGCGATCTGAGAGAATCGACGACACCCGTGAGATATTTGGCATACTAAATATCTGTACCTGTCGGCGATTCAAAATCATGCCATGTGAATGTGTTCTGACTGAAACTAACATCGCTGATTACCTACAGCCAATGAGAGAGCCACATTCAGGGCAGCGGGATGTTGAGGGAGGAGTTACAAAGGTAAAGAAGGTAAATATCCTCCTCCATAATTTTCTTTTAGTTTCAAATGAGCGAACATAGAATTTGTATGACAAGCTTCTTTTGCTTGATATAATTTTTAATAATAATCCTAGTCTCATGTGAGAACGTTTTTGGCGATTCTTCCTATTGTAAAGTCATGCAGTGTGAAAGCCCCTGTCACCGATCCATCATGCAGTGTGAACACAGCAGCGACTGAATACTACCCCAGATAATCATGCAGTGTGAAAAGATTTGAGGGTAAAACTTTGAGGGTAAAAATCAGAAATCAGCAAGTGATCAAATATTTATTTGACACAGTAATTCCCAAATAAATTATTAAAAGATCATACAATGTGATTTCCAGACATGCACCTATGCTGAACATTTTATACACATATACTAATTGTAGATCAATTTCCTGTTAGTACACTGTATGAAGAATTTCTTTTTACTTTTAAAAGGTTCAAATGAAACCTTCCACATCTCTCTGTCTGCATCATTCATAATTTTTTCCATCTTTATGTTTTGCAGTCTCTATTTTCCAGATGAATCCATCTTAGTGTTTATTTTATAGTTTATTTTATAGGGTCTTTGAATGTTTGTGCACCTGCTGAGCTGAAGGATGGAGTAAGTGGATGGGCAGTGCATCTGAGACACTGCAGCTCTGATTGGGCCATGACGAGTAACAGAGAATTCATAGATGGAGCATTCTTAAAGCTGCTGACTGATCTGATATGGTATTTGACAGGAAGGGGATATTTAAAGCAGTTTCAGTGTGTATTCTTGTTACATGGCAGCCTGGTCTCATGTTTATATGTAGGTATTAATACGTAACATTGACAAGCATAAACACTTTAATTATGCTAAAACATACAGATTAGATGTATTTCAACAATTAAAATATACAAATACGTATCTTGTAATTAAAATATTCGCATCGGTGCATTTTTATCATTTTATCAATAAGCAATTTACATTTTTAGAACCCTTAACTTGCCCCCAAGCCTAAAACAACCCATGTTTAGCAAAAACAAAAGGATATAAACTGATCGAAATTGATCGAAATATGCAGGAAAATAACAATTTTGGTATTTAAAAATATGTTTATAGTCGCTAATTCTACTCCTACCTCTAAACTGAAACATAACTATCTCTGTAAAGTAGAAGAATAACATGACAGACAGACAAAGGCAATTACGATCATTTATTTGAGAAAATGTAAAAAGCAGTACCAAAATAAATCCAAATAACAATGTTTTGCAGCCGCAGACCTCTCTGGCAGAATACATTAGGTTTGTGTAATTTGCAGAGCAGAATCTATGTTGTTATTCACTGAAAATATTATCCAGATTAATCTCCCGAACCCCTCATCATGAAACCGTGAAGACATGTGCACATCATTCGAATACGCCTAACCAGAAACACAACATGTTGCAATTTGTGATGAATGCAGACGAGAGCCAATGAGTGTCAGTCAGGCGCGGGCTTTGCTGTTTATGGATAGGGATGAAGATTGACAGATTGACAGAAGATTGACAATCATTACAGATTACAGCGCACAAATAAAATTCATTTTGTAATTGTGTTGTGATTTTGGTGTATTTTATAGTTATATTGTTAGTCAAGGCATGCCTTTTGTGGCCCATGGCATATAGACGTGAAAAGTAAATTAAAAGTAAAGGTTAAACTATTGCAGAAATGTTATTTATTTTAAGGCTTTAAAGCAAAGACTTGTTGAACATTATTGAATTTTTGTTGAACTTTTTTTTTTTAAATGTATTTTCAGCCTCTCTTCATGTACTAATACTTACATTTTATATATTTTAGTGCTTTTAAAAACCTATAATGTATGCTAAATATATAAGCTTTATAGAACAATTTACATAAAATGCATCCGAATTATCATGAGTTCACGTTGCACATGGTTACATATTATATGGTAAAGGAGAGCATGTTAGGAGTGAATGAGCCTCGATCTTACTTTTGTAGTCCACGGAAAAGTCCATTTATATTACAGTCAACCTATATAATATGAGGATGCACAATGCTAGAGACATAAACAGGCTGTATGCTGCATTTGTCCAATCATTGGTCAACCACACTGACAAGCATGGAAATAAAATAATGGACCCTCTGTTTAGGAATGTACAGTGTGAAAAACTAGCTTATGAACACTGGATTAATTGTTAACCCTGGGTAAATAGCAGTCTGAAATGTGAAGCAAGATAATCCAGGACTACATTTACCCAAGTTTTAAAACAACCCAGGGTCAAATATTTAAAGCTCAAGGGTTTATATGTCTGTGGTTAAGCATACAAGATGATAAATAAAATGCTTCTTTCAAGAGCTTTACTTGATGGCCCAGGACTTTATGATATTCTGGTCTCTAGATATACTCGATATAGTGATATATCGTTCCCATATCTTAGTTCAGTCTGTGGTTTTAGTGTTCGCAAGATAAAATGTCTAATCGCTCAGAGAAGTAGTTCAAATATTGAATAAACACTAATAAATATATTTGGGGGAATAGCTGTGATGTTTAAAGGCACAATATGTAAGATTTTTGTAATAAAATATCCAAAAACCACTGTTCAGTGTTATATATTTCATGCAGTTGTTTTCTTGCATTATCTCAAAGATAATGAGCCCCTTACTCATCAAGCCTGCGCCCAGGCTCTTTGCCCCTCGCTAGTCTCGAATACGGCGATCCCTCAGGTGGAGCGCGCGGTTGCGGTGCACTCATGCCCGTGCGGTGCCTCCGCCTGTTTTGACCAGCCGCATCTCCCGTCCACGGCATGTGACTCGTTGGCAACACTCCAGGTCTACCAGGCTAAAGTGTTGCAACTCCTACTTCTGCGGTTTGCATTCGAGGGTCGTGCACATCAGTACAGAGTCTTACCCTTTGGCCTGTCCCTCTCTCCCCGCGTCTTCACGAAGGTCGGGTGACGATGTACTAAACCGTGAAGAGACAAACACACAGACTGGTATTTATACAGGTGGAGCTAATTGAATCATTGAACCTAATTCGGAACAGCTGTGAAGGAGAGGTGCATTCTGGGGAATGGAGTCGAAGTAAGAAAACAGACACAAAACATCGTCACAATATCGTCCTAGGCGGACCTGACGGCAGGAACGCCTTTCAGGGCGGATCAGGTGCCAGAAACACCCACCTGGGCAAAACAGACAGAGAGGCCATCTTCCAGGGCAGTGCAGATGATGGCAGAGCCCTTTTGGTTCGGCCAGACTGTGACAGAGCCCTTTTGGGGCCCTGGAGAATCTACGGCTGATGCTGACTTCTCCAGAGAGGGTGCAGCCATAAGTGGACCCAATGGAGACCCCAAGCCACTCACAGACTCCCGAGGTTCTAGCCCTGGGACCTCACAGTCAACGTGGAACTTGGGGAGTCAGTGTTTCACCACAGGCTCTGGCGCTTCTGACATTAACCAATCTGGTTTAGCAACCGGCCACTCAGGATCGGGATCACAGACTGAGTCTGGCAGATCCGGCCACTCAGGATCGAGATTACAGACTGGGTCTGGCGGATCCGGCCTCTCAGGATCGGCATTACAGACAGGGTCTGGTGGATCCTGCCACTCGTAACCCCAATCGCAACCCAACATGACTGGACACAGCTCCTCATTCCGTGAAACGGGAGTGGGACCCCGTTATTTGCGAGCTAGGAACCGCGAGTACCTTCAGCAGCTTGTCAGGCTGCTTCACTGGGACTGGCAGGGGTGAACACGACCCCTCGTATCATGTTACGGGGCTGGAACCCATTAGTAAATGGTTGGGAACCGTGAGGGCCTTCAACAGCTTGTCAGGCTGTGTGACTGGGACCGACTGAGCTGAACACGACCCTACGGGGTTAGGACCCGTTAAAACTTGGATGGGAACCATGAGGGCCTTCTGCAGCTCTTCAGGCTGCGTAACCGGGTCAGACTGGACACCACTGTAAACAAAGAAAACAGACACAAACAGACACAAAAAAAAGAAAACAGACACAAAACAGAGTACACAGAAAGCTGGAGTGCCAAGTCTTTGGCTGGCAGCTCCATTTGGGCGTGACACTATATGGTTAAGGTTAGAATGAGTGTTTGTTGTAGTTTTACCTGCATGCAGTTATACATAATTAATTGTTATTATGATAGTAAGTACATGTAATGTATAACAGGACACCGTAAAATAAAGTTTTTAACTATGCTAATTTTTCTTTAAATTCCTTTCGATGTCCTACAGATTTTATCCTACTGGGAATTGTGCCTGAACCCCTTCTAGGATTGAACAAAAATTCTTCTGATTTTTTGTTTAGTGTCATGCTTTTAAATGTAAAGTCGACAACACCACAGCTCTAAAAGTATAAAAAAATTTATTTAAAAAAAACTTTTGCATAGTGTGTGACATTTCGAGCACACATGCTATAATTCTCATTTGGGTATGACTAGAGGATTGGTAGAATCTTGTTCGCATTCCTTCAGAATTGTTGTTCTCATTCCCATTCCCTTTCTCTTTTTCTTTCTTTCTTTCTTTCTCTCTCTCTCACTCACTCTCTCGCTTTCTCTCTCACTCACTCACTCACTCGCTCTTTCTGTGGCAGTCAACCATTCAGACATGTCTATGGGTTGACTGTGTGCATCAGCAGTGCTGTTTTCATTTTGTTTTCCCCCCATTGAGTGAATAGTCTGGAATGGGTGTGAGAGTTTCCTGTTTGACCTTGGGTGGGTTCTACCAGAGGGTAAGAGTTCACTGAGACAAGCCATGAGACTTTCTTTAACAGCAGAGCTCACCGTTTCAGCTGGCCTCTTTCTGGCCTGTCTGTCATTGTTCTTTACTCATCTACTGGCTGCTCTATGCATGTGGGAAGTCGTCCAGCCACTTCGATGAGATTTAATCATCCAGAAAATGGAGAGAGGTTCCTATGCACATCAGGTGGTGAATGCAGCCTGCCACCCAAAAGAGTAAATGGAAAAGCCTTTATGTGCCTCATGTGTCCGCAGGTGGCCTGAACCTCTCATCTCTGCATTGTGTTTCAAATAAACAGTAATGAGTGAAATGTATGAATGATTATTTATATTCTGCAGATGTCATCTTTCTTTTTCTCTCTGGTGTAATAACCCAGTGTTATAATGGAAGAATGGTGTCTTTGCCTACAGTGTTACAATGATGATTTTGTTATAAATGTGGTGCCGTGAGGCGCCATGGTGGCTCAGTGTCATCTCTAGGGATATGTCGATATCAAATTTTCATGTTGCTATTAATTTCTAATGCTTTTATCAGGGTATATGGTGTTATCACAATATTTAAAAAAGAAAGAGAGTGAATATAATAGATAATATAGTATAACAGGTTTAATAACTTTTTTTCTTATTTCAAAAAATACTGAACATTAAAATACAATAAAGCAATACACACAAATAAAAAAAGTTAACAATTTTTCACAGATTTCACAGACAAAATACAAAAAGATCACATTAAGTATTTGATGCTGTGATGAATACACAATGTAAAATCTAATTATTTGAGCTTACTTGCTTTAAAAAAAAAAACTAAGTAAAGTGGAATAAAAACAGTATGTTGTACTGACAAATGCTTAGTTAGTATAGTTTACTTAAATGAGAGTTATAGTAACTAAAAGAAAGAACAATATGGTGTACTTGATCCTTTACTTTAGGTTTACTCACTGACTCCCTGTAACATCAACACCAGCTTCTACACCAGGCTCCACCCCCACTTGCACTCTACGCTCACAGTCACCAGAGTATTGATTGGATTCACCTGTTCTACGCACCTGCAAGCCACCCCCAGCATTCAGCGTCACCATACTTAAGCACCCACCACACATCAGTCATCGTCCAAGCGCGTTCATGCGAAGTGGACAAACTTACCTTACATTCTAACCCCTTATACTTACCTGTTGTTCTACAGAAACCTCCGTG
>JAUMHI010000037.1:11804223-11830048 GCA_032359435.1 Enteromius unitaeniatus | reverse complement strand
GCCCCTCCTCTCATCCGCCCACTCCCGTCGGGAACCTGGAGAAGGGCGGCACTGAAGTACGGGGGAGGCGATGATTGACCTACAAGGGCGGCTGCCTCGTCACAATATATATATATATATATTGTTCACTCTTGTTAGTTAAAACACTACCTAATGTTAACAAATGACACCAATATCACATTAAAAATACAGAAAAAAAAGGGATAGTTGCTCACCCCCATATCGTTCCAAACCTGTAAGACTTTTGTTCATCCCTGAAAAACAAATTAAGATATTTAAACTCCAAGAGCTTTCAGACTCTACATAGACAGTAATGCAACTGACACTTTCAAGGCCCAGAAAGATAGTAAAGACATCATTAAAATAGTCCATTTGACATCATTTGTTCAACTGTAGCTACAAAAATAAATTTTGTGTGCAAAGAAAACAAAAATAAAGTTCTTTTTTTTTTTACCCCCAACAATTTCTTCAGGGGTCTTCAAGGTCAAAAAGCTCTCGATTCCATCAAAAATAAATAGCATGAGGGTGAGTAATTAATGACAGAATGTTTATTTTTGGATAAACTATACTCCTTTAATGAAACTCCTTTAATTATTTATGACCTTATTAATAATCACTAATTTAGCGTTACAAAATACCTTGAGCCAACTTGAAATGAACAGTTAAATTTATATGATTGAATCGTTCATGTTGATTGTTAAAATTGTAAATTAAGCTTAAATTATTAGTATTATTTTCCTGTTTGTTTGTCTATTTCAACTCCTAAAACCAAAAAGTTGTGAAATTTGGCAAACTACTACTGTAGGAAAAAAAAATCAAGCTTTCTGTCTAACGCTTTCTAGCGCCACCAACAGTTCAAAGTTGCATCTGCGCTTTAGCTAATAACTTTTGAACCAAAAAGCCTAGAAACAATAAACCAATTGACTGAAGAATATGGATGGTAATTAAATATTCTTAGCAATCTCCTTCCTCTGTCATTGACGTTTTTTGTTCATCGCATTTCTTTCATTCACGAAAATGGTTGAAATAAAGCAGGAGGAACAAGTGGTTGAGCTTGAAGGAAAGGGAAAGGAAAAAGCGGGAACAATAAAAGAGCGGGAGAGAAAGGGGGAGAAGGGCAACAGATTTGGTCGTGTCTGTGTGTGGATTTGCCTTTTGTTTGAAATGAAAATTCAGAGTGTTTGTAGGATTACTCTGGATTGGCAGGCCCTCAGGAGCCAGCCACTTATCTGTAAAAGTGTGTGTGTGCTGGTGTGTAAGTGTGTGTTCCCTGAGGAAGACAGCACTTATCTGTACAGCATGTAGAGTATGGTAATCATCTGTGAGAGTGTGTATGTACACGTGTGTGTCACACCACTGACTTTAGGGTATTTTGAAGTTTTATAGTGGGGTGTCAATAAGTAAAACAGACCTAAAGAAACACCATAGGAATGACCGGGTTGCAACAGAACCTGAAAAGTTCTCATGTGACATGCTTTTAAAAATATATTTATTTATTTAAATCTCTGACATTTCATTCAGCATTTTGACTCAATATTTCGTGTCAAAGGAGTTCGGTAGCCCAAGAGGTTATCAGATAATTGCTCTTTCATATTGCATGGATGTATGTGTTTATTTTAGATTCATTAGTTATTCATGAACTAAATAATTGCATATAATTGCGATAATTTAATTCTATTTTTTAACATCTATTTTTCTAATACTAATGTTTCCTAATTTGCGAAATAAAAATCTCACTACAAATTTTCAAAAGCTCAATTTTCTTTTTACATCTATTTAACTTGAACCATATCTGAATAATAATAATTTATAGAGTTTTGAATAATAAAGTGTAATTTTTACACAATTTCTAGAAGAATATCATGTTGTTCAGAATGATATTAATATGCAGCTTCATATCTAAGGGTTTTCATAGGTAGGTTTGTGATACGGCGTTGCACATAGGCCTCGGAAAGCTACGGCTCGAATCCTGCGTAACTATGGCCTCGCTTACATTAGTGCGTTTTAATTTTAAAACAGCGTTTTAGAATAAAGACGCTCCATGTTTATACTTATACATGTTTCAATTTCCATTTACACTACACAACCTAAAATGCATGTCACATGTCCATGTGAAGTTATTGGTAGATTAGCTATAAGCGGATGCATCTGCGTGCTTGGAACGATACATTGGGGAATCTACCAACAAAGAGCTATGGATACAACAATGAGCATGATGTTATTGTTTACATGGTCACCACTCAGTGGACAATTCTGTTTGAAACTGTAACAAAACATGCAGTAAGGTACGTAAAAACGGCATTGCACAAAATGTGCACCGAGGTACATATTTTTATGAGACCAGGTTGAAAAAATTCAATTCAAGCTAATTTTCTACAATTATACAATATAAAGCTATATACTAAAAATTATATATAGCTAGATAGATGGATAGTTTTCTGCTGAGTGTGTTCTCGCCCCTCTCATTACCTGGGTCATTGGAAGGTGATGTTGTCATTAAACATAGCTGTTAGGATGACCTGCTTAGAACGTAAACACCTGCTTTGTGTCTTTCTCTTTCACACACACACACACACACCTGAATTCCATAAAGCTCAGCATAAGCACTGTGAGTGTGTGTAAATGTCTTTACCTGCAACGAGTGGATACAAGTATCCTGCAATTTTAGGATTACATGCAACAACATAATAGGAGATGGCACATATAATGTTTGTATTAGGAAACAATACTAAGCCTGAAGTAATGCTTATAACACTCAAATTGCAATATGTCACACAAAACAGGCGTTGGCGGGAGTGTAAAGGTTTTAATAGACATGGGTTTAGGATTTAGTTAATTCTTGACAAGAGGAAAGTTCCTTTTATTGTCATGTCAAAAGTTGTTGTTGCTTTAAAAGCATATATGCAAGTAATATACTGTAGGTCACACTTTATTTTAAGGTCCATTAAGCCTGTGACCTTAAGCCATTAAGTACAACTTTTGCCTCAATAATTTGCTGCATATTTATAGTTATGTAGTTGTTAAGTTGGGGTATTTGGATTAGGGATCTAGATTATAGTATGTGCTTTATAAGTACTAATAAACAGCATGTTACTAATAGGCATGCTAATAAGCAATAATACTCTAGTGAGAAGTGTTACCATAATATATTACTTTTTGCAGTTTTTTGAAGAAAATGTTCATGGTACTTTCCAATGAAAAGCCCTCAACACAAAGGGGTTTTACGGTTGGTTTCCAAGGTGTTGCTAAGGTGAATATTAAACATGCATCTTATTAGTTTATCTATTAGAGTTTATTGAAGCAAAAATTGTAGCTAATAGTTAGTTTAGCTAGTAAAATTGGGGACTTTATTGACTTTCAACAAACATTCAACAAACTAACAAAAACAAATAAGTTTTTTTTTAGGTTTTGGTAAAATACTTGAACAATCAGATGTAGTATAAACAAACAGAAAAGCTTGAATGAATGAACGAATTAAAGTACTTTTTTTTTAAAGTTTAAAAGTACTGTTTTTTTTGTTAATTGATGCAAGGTTAGGTCAATTCATAAAATGAAATGTGGTTTTACTCCCCAAATAATAATGAATTATACAAATATATATAAACTTTTGAAAAATATACTTAAAAATTAAACGTTAATTAAATATACACAGTACACTGCTAAATACTTGGCACGTGTTTAAAAAGAATGAGTTACAAGTGTGTTCAAACCTTATATGAGCAGTAATAATAGTGATGCTTGTCTAAGCAAACACAACCAGCAAACACACACGGATGTTAGCGTGAATCCCAGTGCACCACATTTTGTTACTCCAATCACAAATTAAATCCCATTAAAATGTACAGGCCTGTTATAGAGGGAGACAGATAAACCCACAGCTTTGAAATGTTCTATTTATTAAGATGGGTGTGTTTATTTCCTTGGGCTAAAGAATACCCCCTTGTCTAGATTAACCCCCCTGCCCAGTTTGAAGGGGGTAGTATGCTAATAAAAACCCTCTGAGACTGCGCCCGGCTCTGTGTGTGTGTGTGTGTGTGTGTGTGTGTGTGAAGGGGGCAGTATGGTAATAGAGGTCCCGGTGTGATTGAAATCTGTGTGCGGGAGATAACCGGTTTATGTTGGTTTACAAAACTGCCATTAGTGAAGATCCCCCTTTACCAAAACAAACTCACACACACACATACAAACACACATCTATTATTAACATTGTATTTTATCACTACAACACCCCAATCACACGATCACCAACGTTTTTTTTATTCAAAGATGGGAACTAAACAGAATTATCATCTAAAATCATCTTTCTACAAACTTCTACTGTATGTCACTCTGTTTGTTGGAATTTCTCTGGGAAAGTGATTTTTACAGAACTGGTTTATGTAAAGGTCATCAGAGACCTTTTTTTTAGCAGGGGACTTTCTTTTTGGCATTGTACTATTTTATATAAATAGAAACCATTTAATAAATAAACAAACAAACAAATAAATCATATTTGATTTATTTAACCTGGGGCTTTCTATTGACTTTCTACTATTTTATATACTACATAAATAAATGTATTTATTTATTTCCAAATAGAAAATATCTGTAAGCAAATATAATTGTGTTCATACGTGCAAAAGAACTATGACAAATTGTATCCTTTCACTAAATGTACAGTGTCTCATTAGTAGTTTTTCATTTATTATGTATTATTTGTAGTTTCATATTTCTATTTATTGGTGGTTTTATGTTGGTTTCACGTTGTTAGTGTTATTACTTTATATTATTGTATTATTATTTTTCCATTGTTTTATCTTAGTGAATTCACCTTTTTATAAAGAATGCATTGATTTCTCCTGGCATCAGTGGAGAATTCCTTTGTAGTTAAAGCTTGGAATGTATGATGTCACAGTGTACATCATCAAGTGGGCGGTGCTAGAAATACCACTTGAATAATGGAATAAGTGTGAGCTGGAGTCATAGATCAAATAAACATGCAACTATGATGTTGTCATGCGGAAAGTTTTAATCCACCTACTCATATCCCCTATAGCACCACAGTCATTGTGAGATTGCATAAGAGAGTATATTTTTGCAAACAAAAAATGATGCAGCACAAAAAAACAAAAACACAGAAATGAAGAAATGGAAAAAGCATTATTAATACATGTTATGAATGCAAAAAATATGTACATGGGAGGCAAAAAGAGTTTGTGCTCTGTACAGTAGCAGTGCTTTTTTTATATTTATATATTGTATATATATTTTTGTATTAATATATTATTGAATTAATGTTTTGAATTATTTTTTTTATATATATTCACTTTTCATCTTGATTTTAAAGTTTTAGTAATTTAAATGTTTTTAAGTAGCTGTGTATTTGTTTTAATTAAAGCACAATTATATAATATTCTATATATTTTCTAGAATTAGATTTTTATTCATATCAGATTTACTTTGAGCAATTTTAGTACTTAAACTTGTTCCTAATGTAACTTATAAAATAATAACTCGAATGATAAAACGTTATTTCAGCTGTTTTTTGCATTTAAAAAAAAGTTTTTACAACAATAATATTGTTATTATAATGGTGTATTCCTGCATTTTTACATTTTAGTAGTATATTTCAAATATCATTGTCTAAGAAATAATAGTCTTTTGCCCCCTTAGTTTGTCTGGTATGAAAAAAACCCCGCTCATTTCACTTAAAATCCATTAACCACACTGAAAATTATAATAATAAAGTTTAAATTAAACACACTGCATTGTGGGATATGGTACTTTGGGCTATATTCTAATCGTACAATGCTCATTTTAGCATTTTGACATCCAGTATCCACATATTTTCTTGTTGTCATGCACTCTTTAAGGTTTTTACAATTTTCATGCACAGTACATAATACTATATTATAAACAGTAAGAACAATCTGATATTATACTTTAATCTAAAACTAGCCAGAGTGTTTATGAGGCCGGGTGTGTCACACAGGTGGAGTGTGTGTGTGTGTGTGTGCGTACGAGGTCATTAGGCGTGCGTCAGTGACCAAAGCACAGATGAAAGGGTGGAGTTGGTTGGCTGAGAGGCAGGCAGGCAGGAAGAGGGCAGCTCTAATTGGCTAAAGAGGAAACGTGTAATGAAAGGCTATTAGCCTTGCCAAGAGCTGCAGTGCAACAGAGCGCAAACAAGCCTAAATTACCATTATTATTTCTCTCTCTCTCTCTCTCTCTCTCTCTTGCTCTCTCTCTTTCACACAAACACATTTCATCCATACAGTACCTCCCTCTTGTCCATCTCCGTTAAAGGGATAGTTCACCTTTAGTTGGTCCCTATTGACGTGTGTTTTTTTCCATGCTATTGAAGTCAACGGGGACCAGCAAAAGGTGGTGAACTATCCCTTTAACTTCCATATTTTATATATTACCTAATAATTTTAGCATTGTTAATACTGAAAGCCAAAATTGTACATTTTCAGAATTCAAAATTTAATATGGGAGAATGGTTGATAAGCAGTTAGTATTAAGTAGCTAAGTTCTTTTGGCAGTTTGCTGTCTCATCCCTGAATCCAGTAGTGTGTTCAGGCATCACACAAACCATGCTATTGCACGAGGCCCCGCATTTCACAAGGGCCCCCCTCAACCTTTCTATCATTTTTTCCCCCCTGAACATGAGGGGAACTCCCTGGGACTGTTGCTTAGGCTCCCGAAAACATGCTTGAGTTGCTATCTTCTAGATTCAGCTCAGATCCAGATCTTTGGGATTTTTTTTTTTTTACCTGTTTGATCCTTTATCAGTTGAAAATCTTAAAGTAAAATTGTGGTAACATTTCCAAAAAACAATATATTGTTAATAGTGTAGCGATGTGTAAACTGTAGCCCACACAAATCCACAAGCCAAGCTGAATTTTAATACTAATTTTTTAATTTTGACGGTTTGGCCAAAAAACAGTAAAATCAGTAAATATCTAATTCTATTTTCTAGTCTTTGCGATGTTTTTCACAGGTTTTATAACTGTGTAATAATTTGAAAATTAACTGCTGTGGCCTTAAAAGAGTGAAAATGTAAAGTAGTGAGGAATAGTTAGTGCGGTAATTGTTGAGTTTAGGTATTGTGTAGAATTAAGTCATGTATAATAAGGCTTAATTACTACTAATAAATGACTAATATTCTAGTAATATGAATACTAATAAGCAACTAGTTAAGGGACCTATTGGATCTATTTTACATTTTGGTGAATTGATATAAGGAATTTGTATTTAATTTATATAGGTTTTATTACAGGACTATAAGGTTTAGTCAAAATTATTTGATTATTTAGTCAATAATTTTGCAATAATGTATGAAGCACAAAGCAAACATCTTTCTGTTGGTTGCCAAGGCCAATTCCAGTGACCAACCTGAAACCACTGCAAAATCTGCATGTGGAAATGTCACTAAAGTTCCCTGTTATGCGGATTCCTATTAAAATGAATCAAACAATAGTACATGCGGCTGTACGTTTATACTAAAACACATCCTTGAGATGTCCTTATTTTCCTTCGCATTGACACTACGCGTGAACTTCTCAATAACTTCTCAATAACAGTATATATATATCATGACTATGCTTTAGGGTCAAAGACTTTTCTTGAAGAAAAAAAAACAAACTCCTTGTTTACTTTGCATGCAGTGGTTTGAAAAATGTTGCCGTTATGCCATAACCATTTGAAAGAGTGACCTCTAGTTTTATGAACATAAAAGAGAAGGATAAAAGCAATGGTGGTAGGTAGGAGAGAGACAGTATCCTTTCTCTTAGTTTGACCTTCACTGTGGGTTCTCAGTGAAGTTATTCATCATTTACACGATGCGTGAAGTTCACCTTGTCAAAAGTACCCACCCAGCCGCTGGCACCACAGTATGTGTGTGTGTGTGTAAGATCTGCAGGTGCATTGGAATTCATAACAGTCACTGTAGATGTACACACGGCCCATAATGGACTTAAGGAAATAATTCACGGCAGAAATTCAAACAAACCCTTGTTTTTCATATTATTTTCTCAAAAAAAGAAAAGAAAAAAAGCCAGTTACTTAAATGCTAAATACATGATCGGTTATAACCGTGATAACAAAAATAAAATTGACCTTATTCCTTGAACATGTGAGTGCACATTTTAGTTAAATACATTAAGATATTGGTACACATTCATTATGATGATGATGATAATAATAATAATAATAATAAAAATGATGCTTTTTGAAGTGCACCACATCCCAGTTTAGTATTACTTTAAAAATAAATAATAATAATAATAATAATAATAATAATGACAATAACAAAAACTCTACAAAATAATCCTTACAGTGAAAGTGTGGTACACTGACATTGACACACATTTTTGAAGGTTTTGTTGTTAATGAATTATTGATTATGATGATAATATTACTGATAATAATATTATACTGTTTATTCAATATGTATATATAACTCATAATACATACATATGCATGTGTATACTTTAGAAAAATGCAATTTTTTCACGTATATTATGCAACCAAAAACTTTTTGCTAATTATTTGGCAGCACCATTAACAATAAAGTATTGTTTAATATCTATCTATCTAACAATATCTATTTACTGTATATTATATATATATTACATGTTTATTAAAGTTGTATGGCCTTTTTTTGTTACACTTGTAACTATCTCTCAGTTTCAGAAGAAAATATACTTAATGTTTGGAGCGTACATGACATAGTGATTATGAACACATTGTATGTTCAAAATTTTACTTTTGGATACCAAAGGAAAAACCAAAAAACAGCATCTGGGTTTAGAGCACCATTAGGGTCTCTTAGAAACAACAGATTTCTTTGGGCCAGTTATTTGTTTAACATTTGTGTTTCAGCCAATCACACTTTTATAATGGACTGAGAAAACTTTTCGAAATCTTTTTTTCTTTTTTTCAGTCATTCAGATCGACTTGGATGTAAAACGCAAGCCGAAGAATGAAAGAGTTCTGACACGAAAATCGCTTCCAGATTCAAGCTCTTTCTGCGTCTCTGCTGGTGTCAACATAGTTTATCGATGCATGAATGCTGCTAGTGAGATTTGCGAAATCTTAGCATTCAAGTCCGAGTGTGCTTTTATTTGAGTGTACATGCTTCTGAATCGTAGATATTTACAAATATAAATGTGCCTGCGCACGCACACACAGCTTTTCTGGCTGCAGCTCAAACATTACGACCCTCGATTCAGCCACAAAATCAGCTTTTAAAGACAGCCTTTTCAAATGGAAATATATTTGTCCGTCAAAAGGGTTTGTGTGTGTGTGAAGAGCTGGGTTAGATGTGATGGTAATCGTCTCCTCTCCCCTGTGCTTGACCTGATAAGGGTGTGGAAACCCCCCTCTATCCCCCCATCCCCTCTTTCACCCAGCACTCCTCCTTTATTCTGGATCTCATCTGCAGATTATCTTTCTCTCTCTCAACCAGATATTTAATATCCCTCTACTGACTGGGGATTTTTTGGGTGATGGCAGAGTGAGTTAAATTTATTAGATTTTTATAATTGTTTAGTATTTTTCTGTTGTAATTGAATTTAATTGCTATACATATATAATATGAAGATATTTAAATAAGTTAACTGCAGTCTTTTGCATCGACTGTTAGAAACATTCTGAAAAACCGAGTCTCTAAATATTCATGGCAAAGTTGTTTGATATTTGTCAGATCCAGTCAGATGTTCACGGTCTTCACTGAGCCTGTATTGAGAGAGTTGTTTGACTGGCAGAATACCAAACACACCAGTGGTTCTCACGTCTTTCTTCTTTAACTAACTGTTTTGACACTTGAACATTTCCTTGTATAGCTACCCGCATACATGCAGACAGAAAGATTAATATATTAAAGATCTGTCAAACAGTGTGTCAGGAGGTGCCAGTGAAGTGCGTTATAACAACGTTGTTGTTTAATGTGACCCAGTAAAGTATTCTTCTGTGTATTTTTTCATTCTCTTTCTCTTTCATGACTGGAGTAATAGAGGCTGCAAATTCTGCAAAAAGTTTCGACACAATAGAAACAAATCAATTTTGACCGTAGTCTTGATCAAGCACAGCTTTGCTGAGCATAAAAGGCTTTTGTACAGTATTAGTTATAATCTTATAAACAAGATTGCATTTATTAAACTTGGTAACACTTTATTTTACGGTTACACCTATTAGTTGCATATATGCATGCACATTACTAGAATATTAGCCAATTATTAGTGCTAATTAACCACATATTAATGCCTCATGCTACATTACCTCATTCTACCCAAAACTTAAACTTAACAACTACTGCACTAACTATTAATAAGCAGCAAATGAAACATTTATGGAGGGAAAAGTTAATAGTTAACAAGTGTTACCTTAATTTATGTATTTATTTATAATAAAAATTAAAATACCATTAGCCTTTAAGTGTATGTAGCCTTGGTGTGTTAATATAAAATGCAGACATACAGTACAATGTATACGCTAACACTTTATTATCATGCTTATAATCATGCATATTACTAGAATATTAGCCAGTTATTAATAAGCACATATTAAGGCCATATTAAGGTACATTCGACATTGTTCTATGCACAACTATTAATAAGCAAGCAAAATAGGAATTTATTGAAGGAAAAGTCATAGTTAATAGTGAATAAGTGTTCCCTATTCTATCTAAGAGTTACTGTATATACTGTAAATATTCAAATTAAAATGTACGCATTGTGAGATACTCTCTGTGTGTGTGTAGTTTCTTGTATTCTTGTAACTCAGCTAGCTTGTCTTTTTTGTGGTTTATTAAGGATAGTTTAAGGCTCTTGGATAAGGACGTTTCTAGAGGAGTAGTAGCTTTGTTGTTGCTCATTGTGTGTGTGTGTTATCGTCTCTTGTGTTTGTGTGTCTGTCCTCACGTCAGTGTCTCTCTGTATCTCTCCCCGGCTGTCTCCATTTACCATTATTAATCAAATTACACCTGCTAAACTTTCCCAGCTCTCCTTTAATTCACGTCTTCTCTTTCATTTTATTGCCTCTGTCCATCGCGCCCCGTCTTTCTTTCCCCTCCGCTCTCACGCTCGCCTTTTCACTATACCGAAAATAAAATGAAAATGAGAAAGTTTGGCGGAAATATTGCGGCAACAGGTTAATGAATTAATTTTTTCAATTAAGATAAAGAAGCACTTGTTCTCTTGACCTGCGGGCCATGAAGACACATCAAAGCTGTTTTGTACTTGAGAATATGCATTCATAATGGTCATGTGTTTGATTTCTCCCTCTCATTCTGTCGACGCTCGACCCGTCCCAACATTAGCTGTTCAGATATGCCATTAAAAAGAACCTCTCCAGGCTCTTTTCCTCTTAAATGAACAATTGCACCAACCCAGTTCAAAGTTTACATTTCATATAGTTAAATGACTCTTCTCTATGATGCAACCCTCACAAATATGTATTATAGGATTAATTGCCTTTCCACACACTTACATATAGCAGCTCTGCATGCCTATGCACACATTTGCACATATTTAAAGCAGTTCAAAGTTGAAACAGCCGAGGAATTACCTTGAACTGAAGGAAAGTCATTAGAGGAGCATTTGAATATGCAAATTGCATGTTAAGATTCAGAAGCTGCTGATGTGTTCTGAACGCAAAGCGCAGACTATGCGCTTTTCCTCCGCCTATTGTTCCTCAATCAAACCTGATGGCACTTTTAATCAAACCGTTGATCTAAATGAAACTTTTAATTAAGTCTACAATAGATTCTAGACGCAAATTCTCAAATTCAGCAAATTGCAGAGCGGAATTTGTGTATTGCGAGTATATTTGTAGCGTTGCGTAGAGTGTTGTCTGTTTGTTGTTGGTACCAAATGCTGGAGTTTAATGCTAACAGCTGTTTGAGTGTTCGGGGTGTTAAATGTTCCTTTATTGTTATCTATGGACAATTATAATGTAGGTAACGTTTGTGAAATAAGGTAAAAATATAATGGTTAAAAAATAATAGTAGTAATTTCGGTTGCATATTATTTCACAGTATGTAAACTTACATGCGTGTAAAAAAGGAATGATAATACAAGGTAACTACAGTATATGGGGTAGGTTTAGGCTTAGGGGTAGGCTCAGAGTTATTACCTTGTCATTGTAATTACGGTAATAAGTACATAGTACTGTATACTGTATGTGTGTGTGTATATATATATATATATATATATATATATATTGATATATATTAATATGAGAAACAGGACTGTAAAATTAAGTGTTACCAAATATATTATATATATCTCTATATTATTAAATCTCTCTATAAATATCTATATTTCCTAAGCACAAGGAATAATATATATATATATATATATAACTAAATCAGTGACTTCAGTTTCAATCATATGAAAGGAAAGAGGTCACTGAAAGCACATCGTTTCATTACATGAAAAAATTAATCTAAGCAAAAATAATAATAATAAAAATAAAGGTTCTTCATGTCTTCATATCAATCATATGAAAGGAAAGAGGTCACTGAAACTAGCACATATGTGGAAACATTTAGTCACCAAAAATGTTAAAATTGTTATACCTCAAAATTCTACAGCTGATTCATTTTGAAATATTCCAGAGCACCATGTAATATTTCAGTTTTTATAAGTAATAATAATACTAGCAGCATCTGTCTCTGTTAGTGTAGTCCTGCTCACACTGCATAGCATTGCATTGCCCCCTACTGAAGAATCATCAAAAGAAAATCTCTCTCTCTTTCTTTCTCTCTGCATTTCTTTTATTATCTGTTGTTCATTTTGCTTGTTTTTTTTCTCTCTCTGATTTATTCTCTAATTTTCCCTTTGCTTTGGAAATCTTTATATAATTATACTACAGCATCGGCTTAATAAAAATCACATTTTGTATCGTTTGCTATGCATTTTTGGTACTTTGTATTCAGTTAATTTATTTGTTGGGTTATTTTGATACTCCACTTTAGACATTCTACTAACAGTAAGTAACTTGTCAACTAGTAGTCGTTAGAGTATTAGTAAACTGTCTGCTTCACTTCTAACACTTTATTTTAATGGGTCCACAACACACTACATACTGACTATCAGAAAATTTGCAAGTATATGTCAACTTATTCTACTAACCCTAAACCTACTCTACTCTGAGAGTTAGTGGACATGCAGTTGTGTAACTTGTGTACTTATAGTCAGTAAAAATATCTAAAGTGGGCTATTTATATAAAGTGTTACCATTAGTTGATTTTTGGAAAATTTGTTATTTGGTGATGTGATGATATTTGGATTGGTGATGATGTGATTATTTGGTCCTCAGATTCTTTCTTGTAACTCTCCTCTCAGTCACATACCTGTCTGTGGCTCATTATGCAGGCCTTTGTCTTCTCAGGTGTGAATCACTGCATTAGTAATGATAGTTCACGTCTTCTCTCATAGACCCTATAAACTCAAAAAGTGACTTAAAAATGTTAATCACTATATAGTTTTATAGTTTAAGTAAACAAGATCATTTTCACATCATTTTGAAGCAAAAACACTAGTCCACCAGCCCAGTTCTCAAAAGTCTTGTGAACAAATGTTCTGTATGTGTTTCATGGCCTTATTTCAGTGACTTACAAATTTTAGTTTTTCACCGATCACGCATAAACGCTTCTTTCTCAAAAGCAAAATCATGTCCATAAATGTTACTAACATATTGTAGCCATGTTTGTGCTCTTTACAGTGTTATTAAACTTTAGCTACTTATATGTTTATAAGCAATTGAAAAAAAGAAATGTCAGGCCATGTCAGAACTTCTCCAGACCCCCAAAACACCCTCAGACCCCAGTGATTTAATGCTGCTTTGAATTTTGTCTTAGTTTTAAACCGTGATAATTTTCCTTTAATCTAAACCCATCTGAGTTGCATCAGTGCTCTTCACCCCCCACGCTATCTCCACTATACTATATTTTACTTGTATTAAAATTCAGCTTTTTACAAACTCCGAAGGCCGTTGATGTCACCCACGCATTTATCTGCAGTGCCTTCTAACCTTCATGAATGCCAGCAGGGACAAAAAGCAGGAAGTATTGACATTCCTCTCATAATTACACGTAATGATAACAACATGAAGTTACACAGGGGTCACGTCTGAAACATTCTCGTTTTTCAGCTTCCTCTTTTCACTTCGTGTGCTTCTTCTGTCACTGTCAAACTGTAGTAACAGGACAAAGTGAAGTCTGTTAAAGGTCATCTTCTGCCAAGTGGTGTTTGAAGAAAAAAAAACACACACAAAAAAAGTGACTTCATTACATTGCATTATATATTCAGTCATTTTATGTTTTATGTATTTATTATTACTCATTTGTTAATACTTTTACTATTGCTACTAATTTATTATCATTGTTATTAGTAGTAGTAATAATAATTTGTGAATCCAATTTTAAGTTTAGGTATTTTTAATGCATATAACAAAGAATTAGTTTTTATTTATTTTGAATGGTTTATATTTCTAAACCACAAATACCTCTAAACATCTACTTCATTGTGTAATTATTGCCACTCTGGACCTGAAAGTACTAGTCAAGCACGCTGCTTTGCGGCATTCAACATACTGTACAGTGTAGTTACTCATCAACATGCGATTCAAAAGAAAGCATACTGCATACTACTTCCTTTCCGAATCAGACGGCAGTACGGTGAGACAGAGTGGAGTATGTGAAGTATTCAGCATTCTGTCTTAACAGAATACGGACAGCGCCTGTAAGCTATTCCGAACGCCCCTGGCATTGTATGGGTACCCATAATGCTTTGAGGTTGTGAGTGTGCCCGTGAGGTTTTAAACGTGTCTATGAGGTATTGAGCATGCCCTTTGGCCATCCGCGTCTGCTCTGGTGCAGTCTGGTGTCTGGGCACTGAGGGCTTTTGGAAAATCCTTTTAGTGGGCAGGTGCCAGCGAGGGTGCCAACATGGTCAGCTGCGGTCCAGAGGTAATCCACAGTGAATTCCAGCAGCGGCGAGGATCACGGCACCCATTGCCAGCATATTCTCTCTCTCTCTCCATCCATCAATCACTCATTTCACTTTCCCAACTCGCTCTTTTTATCTTCCTCTTCGCTCTCCTTATTTTGCTATCCTTTCAGAGTCTTCTATGCATTTTGTCTTTCCTCTAGCTCTCATCTAGTTTTTTTCTCTTCTCTCTCTCTCTCTCTCTATCCCTCCTCCGATTTCTCCCTGTCTCTGGAGCGAGTCCCAGCGTGTTGGAATAGAGGAGGTGCTCCATTCAGCCGGTGAAACATTTCCTCTGCTCTCATTCCTTTGCCTTAAAACATTCAGCACTTTAACCAACGGATTGCAGGGAGAAAGGATGAAAGAAGCAGCACGTGTCTGTCTTATTTTGCAGAGCTGCTGGTTTTCTTTGCCTCTTCCTTCTCTATTTTCCATGCCTCTCGTCATTCATCTGGGACACATTTCACATTTTCTCATGCCTGTTTTTGGGAGGTAAAATGGGATTTTGGATCCGACCTACTGAATTAAGTTACAAAATATTCTAAAGTCCAGCACCATGTTTAGGTGTAATGTATTTTATTGTAGATGTACACTTACTATTTTTTAGAAATGCCAAGCAGGTTCTAGTTTTTTGGATAAATATTAAGAGAAGGCCTGTTCTGTTCTGTTCTGCCTGCTCATCTCATTGAGAGCTGTTCATAAGAACTTAATTACTTATAGTAATATATATATGACTGTAAGTTATATATATAACAGTAACAGCTCTCAATGAGACGAGCAATGTCGCTATAATTACAGACATTATTGTAATATACAGATTTTCTGGTCAAGAAGCACTTTTTATTATTATGACACTTTTTCAATTTTATTTATTTGTGCAATCCATGATACACTTTTGAGGACGAATAGCGTAAGAATAGAGCGCTTAAAATAAGAACATTTAATAAGATATTTTTGTTTGTAAAAAAGTAATGTAGTGTTTTGATTAATGCAGTTTTATGCATATTTAAAAAATATTAATTTCTCAAAAAAAAAAAAGACCCCACACTTTTTTGGCGCTAATTGTAGTAACACATATTAGTTACCAGCTAATTAACTACTTATAAAGCATTGCTCCTATATATTATATACAGGAATCATTTCTTCAAAGTTTTTTATTATGAAAATAATGTACATAATGATTAGATTATAGAGACTTTACTATATCGGTAATAAAATAAGATACCTAATAAGATGTATGGTTACTGAAAAGAGTGTTATTTGCAGTTGTTTTGTCTGTCATCTTATATAATAGAATGCTGTCAGAGATTATTGTTGGCAGTTTATAGACAGAAACCTGATCGTTATTGAGTCTGGATGAGAGAGCTCATGATTCATTGAGTGTGTAGACACAGTAGATGCTGTTTTGAGTTAGATTCACTTGATTTGTATACATCGTCACCCGAACGCGCACACACATGCAACTGCAGTCACACAAATGAATTTGATTTCAAAATATTTTAGATTCAAATGGAAGTTACAGCTTGAGTCATGCTCGAAATGAAAACCTGATCTCTATTTTGTCATGTCTGTCCAGCATCCAACCTCTTTAGAAATATTAAAAACTAGTATATTTAGGGTTTTGGATTGAAGGACCCCAGGAACTGATCTCCAAATATCCCATCAGTGAGTATCTGACCATGATATGCTTCTATTGGCCCCTTGGCATGACCCATCACACACACGACAGGCCCAAACATGGTGACGTAGCCCAGCTACAGGTCCGGTCCCCAGGCTTAGTCTTTTTCAATCATGGGGGGTTTGTATAAAATGTCGGCTAATGCAGCGTGTGCTGGCGCCAGAGCAGTGTGTGTGTGAGCACATGTGAGTGTGTGTGTGTGTGTGTCAGTGGGTACGGTCGATAATGTGTTTATATAACATCCTTCACATTCCTACACTAAGAGCCTTTCCATTCTCCCACACTCCTTCAACTTAGCAAGACTATTCTCAAATGACACACACACACAATACACACTTCATCATTACATCAACCAAATACACAGAGTCTCATTGCTAGGGACTGCTTAGTATATACACAGCGCTGTAATGTTGTATAGCTCACACTTTCACTGTCCTGTATATACACTTGTGTATCGTCCAAAATGTGGTAAAATCTGTGTCGGCTCAAGAGGTGAAGACTGCTTGTTTTGTTTTTGAATCCATTTGTTGATCGTTACATCCGTCTTTGTCATATTCTTCCTTTCTGCATCCTATCATCATCACCATTTCAGACAGTTCAGAATGCTTTTGTTATATCTGTGTGATTTTTGCTCGCATAAACTACTTCAAAAAAGAGAGAGATAAACATAATATAGAGAATAATGAAATTAAACGTGTGTTGTTTCATGGGAAAAAGAGAGGGGTCAGATTTCAATAAGAACATGCCTTATAGGATTCTTAAAATATTAAATATCAAGGTACTTGAACTGATAAAAAAAAGCTGATAAAACGTTTGTCGATAAACTGCTTTTTGCATATTCTGATACTAAAATAAAATGTTACATTACTTGTATTATCTGATATTATAATAGTATTATGTTATTGTATGACGTAATATTGTTATTAATATTATTATTATTATTAACATTATATTATAGTAACAACAACAAACCAACCAAATAAATAAATGAAAAAAAAAAATAGTTTTTATTATTTTTCTAAAAAATATTGATGATGATGATAATAATAATAATTTCTTATTTTAGGCTTTCCCCCCATTATTATACCAGGACACAGTGTGTGTGTGTATATGTATGTATGTATATATATATATATATATATATATATACTTAAAGTTAAATGTTGTTTAATGCAAAAGACTGGGATAAACGCACAACAATCTTAGAATGGCATAATGCATAATATGGCCTTCTTTGCCGGATCTTTGCCGAAGGTACAATACCACGTACTCACTGCCAGGTGCATCAAGCTGCGAGTGTCTGCGCAGCGTCAGCATGCGTTTCTCTGTGCTATGGAGAGGGTCCACTCTCTGCTGTGTGCTGGAGAGAAGGAAGAAGCTCTTTGTGGCAATGCCAGCATTCGACACCGCCCGCTTCCTGCCAACGTTTCTACGCCATCTTGCCAGGGTTCCGCTTTCCTTTTCCAAAACGCTGCCCCATCTGTTGCTTTGCAATGGAGGTCTTGCTCTCTTTTATTCACTCCATTTCAATCCCACACTCTCAGTCTCTGGCAAGAGAGAAATTTTTGCTCCATTCTGGTTCTATGGCGGCATGGCAGTCAATGCTGACCCCATCTTAGCACTTCCTGGACTTAAGCCACAACAGAGCAGGAGCCATCTTGGATCCTTGGCAGAGACACAAAAGTGTTTCTTTTTTTTCAACATCTCAGGATAAAAATGTTTATTTTATGAGTGAAAAACACCATCTAGACTTCTGTAACCAAATCTTTTTTCCGTTTAGTAATGATTCATTTACTCAGAATTGCTGGTTTTAGTGAACCAGCTCAAAACACTGATTGATCAGCTCTTTCATGTCCACACTCTAGTAATCTGTACTTAGGAGAAACTTTTCTTAAAAAAATGATGCAAGACTTGCTTTTAACAACTGATTAAGAGTTGCTATAGTTGATGCCGTTTGCAAATGTTCAGTTGACTGTTGTTTTGGGGAACATAATAGGTTGCTAATGATGGAAGCTAAGATATTTGACTAAGGATGCTTTTGGAAACGCAGACCAGATTATTTCAGTCATATTTGCAAAATAAAGACCTAATTTGCTGCTTAACTACCATAGTATGATGTATCGTTGAAGAAATGAACTAGCAAGTCATTAATGTTTTCCGAAACAGTAGTAACTGTTGCACAACTTTATTTGAACCACATTGGTTCAACAGTTTAGACTGTCTTTGAAAAGTCTAGTCGTTTATAAGTCTGATAAACGTGGTGTAGTCATAAATGATGGCAATTAATCAGATCAATATCCAATTAACATGGCAGATGAGAACTACTTTTTACTTGTTTTTCTTTATTTAGAGTTTCTGTCGAAGTTCTATTGTGATTCCCTCTTATTCATACTACAGAATTCCAGGAACATGTACACAGTTTCAGAAACAATCTCTGTTTACACTGCATAAGCTAAAACGGATGTCACATGACTATTTATGCAGGTACAACCACAGATCATATCATTAGATTCCTTATTATTTAGATCGCGGACGCGTTCTTGGAGCAGTCAAATATGGAAATCTACCAACACACGTCTATGGGTACAACAACAAGCGTGATGTAATTGTTTACATGGTCGTCAAGGATACACAAAGCGAATGTGGGCCGCCACAGCATTGTTTTCAAAATTCTCAGTTTTGTTGCATTTACTATGGAAGCCCGTTTCCACCACTGAATAAAAAATTTAAAAAAGGCTATTGCGACTTACAATTCTGACTTTTTGTGAGATATAAAGTCAGAATTGCTAGAAATAAAGTCACAATTGTGAAAAATAAACTTGCTGTTCTGAGAACATCTGCTCAGAATTGGACTTAGGGTTAGATTTGCAAGTTTGTCTCAGATTTCTGAGAAAAAAGTCATAATTGTGACTTTATATCACATAATTGAAAGTTATAAAGTCAAAATTCCGATACATAGTCACAATTCTGACTTTATAACTTGCAATTGCGAGTTTATATCATGCCATTCAGACTTTTTTTTACGTAATTCTAACTTTATATCTCGTAATACTGACTTTATAACTTGCAATTGCAAGTTTATTTCTCGCAATTCTGACACAACCCCAAATTTTGCAAACTCAAACAATGGTCTTCTGCGTTTTCAAAAGTCTCTGTTTTTGAGGGTCAAAAACACAGAGTAGTGTAAACAATAGGCATAACCATACCAAAAGTTATGCATATTTAAAACTAAAAATGCACCAGTGTAAACAGCGCCTAAAAGAGAGGGAACGACAATGGCAAAATAGTGTAGAGTGAAACAACAGACAACCGTGAGGATGAGAGAGCCACAACTTTAGTTTGACAGAACACAAAGATATTTGTATCAGTCATAATGTCAGTAGATGGATACAGTTCGACCAATTCATTTAAAATTCACTCAACGAACCTCCATCGTTTTTGTTTTCCGAACACATAGCAGTCATTTGTGGGAACAAAGAGCTAATGAAGTTCCGAAGAAGTGTAGAAAGGGTCATGATTGTTCACGCTCCCATTCACTTCCGCAGAAAACTGTGTGCCAACCAGATCCACTTTTCCTTCCCCCTCTGATGTCTCAACAGCACTTCCTCGGATCAGTATTTCACCTGTCACATGCCCAAATACACGCACACACGGATCCCTTCGCTCTATTGTACATGCGTTTGTACGAACATCTCTCACACACACACTCCTGTCGGTGTTCCTTTTGCCCATAATGAGGTCTTATTAAGCTCCTTTGGTGTTGAGAATGGAAGTTGTCACCAGGACGCAGGTAAGCCAGCCGCCACAAAGGCCGATGTCTGACGCTAAACAAACGGCTGACATCGCTCGCGGCTCTGCTCAGCCGCGGTGCCAGAATGAGCGTCACTTCAAGTACTTCTGACGCGCATTTATCGTACGACAAGAAAACGTTTTGAGCTGCTGAAAAAAATGCTGTGAGAATAGAAAGGTATTTATTAGAAATCTGTTTATTCTTTTATTCTGACTATATCTTATTGTCACCTTGACACGCTTAAAATTCCTGTCAGCATTGGAGTCAGGCCCACTCAAATGACGGCGGACGGATATGTTTACCTTTCCCCAAGCGCGTGAGATGAATAACCTGCAGAGGGAAAGGTGCCTTATTAAATTTGATGAGGAGAAAAGTGTCTTAACGTTTTATCGAAGACAGAGCGTATTTGTGCGCCACTATCAGCTTCGTTACAGATGCCTCTGTATCCCACGACACACTCGTTGCACCGATAACCAGGCTTCTGATTGTGTACGCATACATTTTGTTGTATGAAATGATGATTGTGTGGTTATTGAATCAATGTACGTGTCACAATGAGAAAAACGTGTCAGTCAGGATGATGGGTTTGTGGAAGGATGTTGAGAATATATTCTGGAATATTCTAATCCTGAGTTTAATTCTCATTCTGCCTAGGCAGGTAATGGATGGCTTTGATTTGAACATTTAGATACATCTAAGGCAATTACAGATTTAGATTAAACTGATTTGTACAAAATGTAATAAGACATCATTTGTCATAATAATTAACATAAGAAGTTACTTAAACTTCAGATTTTTTTTAGTGTACAATTATGAAGAAAACAAACAATTTATTTATATGGAAACATGGGGAAACTAGTTTGTTGGATATCTAGTTAAGCTATCAATAATAATAATATTAACTTCTTAAAAAGATTTATTAGCTAGTTTGTGAGTTACAAAAGGAATAAAATAATAAATAACACACTTTGTGGATATGGCAACAGCGCCTTGGGGTAGCTTTACCTATTGAAACAAACATATTTTAACATATTTGTATTACTTTGTGCATCAGATTATAAAAAAAAACTCAAGTCAAGAAAAAATAACATTATTTTAAAGTTCCCCTCAGTTAAAACAGGAATAAGAACTTGGACTAAGAAACCTTGGCAAACTACAGTTAAAAAGTAGCTTGTATACACTGGAGGTGGCCGTTTTATTTGACTGAATAAATGTCTTGGCATAATCAAACTTTTCTATTATCTTTTACACTTTTAATCACTTTTTTTATTCTTCCTATTGTATGAAAGTGTATTGGAAGCACATGTGTTCACCAACACAGACATGTAAAAAGTGGTCAAGTTGTCTTTATTTAAAATGGAAAGAATTTACAGCCCACAAACTTCTCTTTATCTTAGGAAAACTTAAACTCCTAAAGATGGAAAATGAGAAATCACACATACACACTCGCTTGACACGCACGCTTATATCTGTGAGATGCAGCGGCCGGGATTGTATGTATGGTATATAAAAGATTAAAGTGTGTGTATGAGGTGATGCATTGCCATTGTCAGAAAGAAATCCGGCAGGGCGGCCCACCACTATCAGCTCTGAGATGAGAGAAGTCCTTAATCCTAGACACACACACACACACACACACACACACATTTACATCTGCAAACAACAAACAATACGCCCACATAATTCATACAGAGAATGACAGGAGGAGAGAGGAAGAGGAGGAACGGAACTCTATTTTTCCTGCTTCTGTCAGAGATTTACGGTTGAAGACTTTAACTTGTGATGTGCTATAACACACTTTGTGTTTCTGTGTGTGTGTGTGTTTGTAATGGGGGGAATCACTCTCTGTTATCCCCCTGAGAACAGAAACAACACCAGAGCACTGAAAATAAACTGTGTAAACAATCAACTTCATAAATCCAGTTAGAATGCAGTCTTTGTTGAAGGTGCCATTTTTGTTTAAATCAGATGTTTACTAGTGTCATAGAAAAGAAATTGTTAGAAAATAAATGAAAACTTGCTGCCAAAATGCTAAGGTGTTATTTATTTATTGTATGTAGTAAAACACTAAAGTCCCTTCATTAGCATTACCTATTTTTAAAAAAAAAAACAAAAAAAAAAAACATTACCTACTCAGTCTTTATTTGACCAAGATCCTTTAGAAATCATTAATAATAATAATAATTGGTGCTAGAGTTACTTATTATAATGAAAACATGTGTGCTTAATATTTTGCGGAGATAAGATTTTTAGGATTCTTTGCAGAATAGAAAGTTCAGAAGAATAGCATTTACTTTTATTTTTAATAGACAAATACTGTTACTGTTTTGCATCTTTGTTAAATAAAATAACCGGTAAAAAATAAATAAATAAATTCATTTAATTAATAATAATTTTCCCAGACATTTGAACTATAGTGTATTTAATTCATTTTTTAAACCTAGTCAAAATGTATTTAATCCATATCAAAATCTCAATAATAAATTTAAATTGGGGGAAATAAACACAAAAACACAAACAAAACAACAATACTATTAAATTGACCAATCAATTTTTTTTTTACTTCATTTGCCATCTGTTTTATTTTATTTTAATTTTACTATTATTATTATTATAATTATTATTTTTTGTTTGCCAAAAATGCTTTTCTATATTAATTAATTGACCTGAGTTTAGACTTATAAGCAACCACTAAGGTTCAATCTATGAATTGCACACATATTTTAAGACCGATTTAACACACAGTAGAGCTTTTTTTACAGTAGAGCTTTTTCTCAGTAGAGCCTAATTGCAGTCCCTCCTGAATAAAATGACATAATTGTGTTTAAACACACACAAATGTCCTCATAAATCACCTTCATATTGTAATACCCATGTCATTATACAAATTGGTGTCTTCATAAACCACATAAACATGCACACAAACATCACTCAGTCCAACTCTTCACTTTTTTCCTGTTTGCTGATGAGCCTTTCTTAATATGCATACTTTCTTAGCTTGACCTGCAGAAAACTGCATGGCAACTGGTGAAAACCGAGACGCGACCAATCGGACGATCTGATCAATATGTCTTATCACATCATGTCATATGATACATACCGTAATCCACCTGAAACGGAGTATAAAGCATGTATCCGCTTCACACGTTTGCCACACAGAACCCTCAAACTCAGATAAGAATGAAAGACATGAGTGCATCACACAAACATAAATACACAGAAACGATAAGACTTTTTTTTAAACACACCTAGATAAACGCACATACACAGTTATATGGATGCAACATCAGTATTAATGGTCTTCCCATTCGCTGTGGGACTTTGTGTGTGTGATTTTACTTCCCATTCCAGAGTGCTAACTCGACATTTCTCTAATTAAAATGTCACTAGGCAGATGATTAGAACTAGCTTCTGAAGTATGAGCCTACGTTACTGTGTGTCTGCGATTATCAGCGCGTTAGTTGGGCTGATCAATGTGAATGTATTTAGATGTAATTGAATTGAATACTAATGTCTTTTCAGTGCACCACGTGTGGGCTGCGTCTGATGTCATTTGGCAAAAGAACACACACATACACACACGCACACACACACACACACACACACACACACACAGTGGGCAGTTGGAGCGCCTGCCTAAATCTTTAGGCAAATTAAATATTTTGCAGGAACAATAGCAACAACGCATTCCCACGTGTATCATTTACCAACCAGTTCCTTTTTTCCTCTGAATGGAGCATACAGGTAGTTTGAATCTGTCAATCAAATGAGGCTAGCAGGATTTTGATTGGCTGAACTGCAGTGGTCATGTCATCATACCTTCAGCCTGAAAAAACTCAAACTCAGGTCATGCGTATCGTGAAATGACAAATGATAACTGCCACAGGTGAGTGGTGGTTGTTCTACTGGTGCTATTTTCTTTTCTTTCTTTTTTTTTTTTTTTTTTACCATACTGTACAAATTATTCATTCATTATATATCTGTACAGTACACATGATATAAAATAACAAACAGAAGAATGTCATTGCATGTTACCTGCATAAAATAAAAACCAAACCTATAGGAGTATTGATAAATATTAAATAAATAATAATTTTTAAAAAATAAATATGTTTTTGTACATAACATATGTATTTGCACTATTATGCATATCTATACATGCAGTTTTATTTTTATATAACAAATATATTTATTTATATTTATATTAATTATTTTATCAATATAAATATAGACATACAGATAAATGTATATATATAATTCTGTATGTGTATGTATTTGTGTGTGTGTATATATATATATATATATATACAGTGTATATATATATATACACATAATAAACATATATTGTGCAAATATTAAGTTTTATTTTTAACGAGACACAACTATTTTTAAATAATATATTTGATATTGTTATGCATTTACTATTATTTTTCAAATATTTCATTACTATATGTAATGTTTACTACTCCCTGTTGCTAGTGCCCTTTTAAACCAATTGCTGAAAAAAATATAATTTAATACTGTGTTTAATTCTGATTATGATTATTATTATTTTTATGATTTACAGCATTTTTGGACTAATGTCAGAAACACATTTATAAGTGTGAAAATCCTATAAATCTCTTGCTTTGCCTTCTCCCCCTACTTAGTCTACTCAAGATGGTGATATACTATTTAAACCAGCTTAAAACAGCAATTTGTTCACACAATTCAGCAAAGATTGCAACATGAAAAGATGATTATTATCGTTATTTTTTATGGCTGAGGAAAAAAAAAAGTGGATTATTCAAAGCGATCAGTGCATGAACGCAGAGATAATTGAATATTAAGTACACTGACTGATTAAGACACAGATTAACTGGCTTTGAAATCATATATCATAATTGCGTTATTCTGTACATGAATGTTGTGTTTTAATTGTATGTTATAAAACAACCAGGCAGCTATAACTCCTTTCTCCATGCTGTGACCCTAGGTTGACCATCAAACAACTGAGGTGTCGTGACAGTTGTGGAATGATAGTTATGTGAGTTTCTACATGACTGACATAAGGAGGATGAGGGTGTATATGTTTGACAATACTTTGTGATGTGTCTTTAACAGCACAGGCTGTCACGGATTTTGGGTGTGTTTGGCAAACTGACATGAAGCACGTGTTTGAACTCTTACTGTCACCCATCTTCAGTGCTGCGCAAGGGGTCACAAAAAGGGTATCTCTTCACTGTTACTTCACCACATGCAGTGCAATCTTGAACATATCTCCTTCATGAGTACAAAATGTCAATTTTTTAAATAAGTTATATATTCTCTCTCTCTCTCTCTCTCTCTCTCTCTCTCTCTCTCTCTCTCTCTCTCTATATATATATATATATATATATATAT
>JAUMHI010000037.1:11746300-11803839 GCA_032359435.1 Enteromius unitaeniatus | reverse complement strand
TCTCTCTCTCTCTCTCTCTCTCTCTCTCTATATCTATATATATATATATATATATATATATATAATATATAAACTTTTTTTATTTATTTTTTTCAATAAAATTATTAATCTCACTGATACATGAAACATAAAATTAATTTTTTTTTCTGGCTATTTTTATCAAACGGAAGGAAATGTTCAGAGGAATAGGGTCAAGAAATGACGCAAGCTGAATTTTTGTCACCTGTAAGAAGACAATGGCTCCTGTCAGAGCATGTGCACTTAGCAATACAATTTATGTTTTAACCCCCTTATACTCTTATATTTACTGTCTTTGTTTAGACTGTCACAAATTCAAACAATTTCTGTTAAATAATGATCATTTTGAAATGAACCTCAAATTCAAAGTTTTGAGAATTGATTCAGCGTGAATCAATAGAGTTTTTGATTTAAAAATATACTTATTTCCTAAGGCGTACCTCAGGGCTCTGTATGTGGCCCGCTTAGATTCCAGTTGTTCATTGTTAAAATAAACATTAATTTACTCTTTTTTTTTTTTTTTTTTTTTTTCTCTACAGGTGATAAGGGTTAGTAGTAGTAGTAACACTAAAAGTGTGCATCAAGTTCATAACCAATTAAGCAAATAAATATATATATATATATATATATATATAACAAATGTGCTGTCTTTCTCTGTCTCTGTTTCCTCCTTTTCCACCTATATATTGTATTTTGTGACCTTTCCATGTGAGAGATAAAGAGAAAGGGGATGGGGGGTTACAGAGAATAAAGAAGTGTCAGAGCCTAGCAGAAAAGCACAAAAAAATAAACAGTTTTAGCTCAAAGGATAAAATATCTGCAGCTTAGAAGAACTAAGTCGATAGGGGAGGGGGGATAAGCCATGTAAATATTCTTCTGTTTACCTGTCTGCATGTCGCAAATTAATCACTCACACGCACACACACACACACAGTCTGTTTACCTGTCTGCGCAGCCTACATTAATCATGGGGGTGTATGGAACAGCTTCACTGTAAACAGTTCTAAGCGCTACCAGTTGGCACTGTTTTGTTTTGGTTAGGATACGGAATGAATGATGGGCCCTTAACACTGCACTGAGGGGCTGCCAGCCATGATGGAGGGTCGCGGGACACTAGGGTGCGCGTGTGTGTGTTGTGTCTGTCTTCAGATATCAGTCATTGACTCCTTACTGCCCTTGAGTTCAAAAGTAATGAGCGCTGAGTGTACAAGGTGTGTCTAGCTGTGTGTATTTTTGCCATGTGAAACTTTCCAGAGGAAATGTAATTGCTTTTAGCTTAGGAGGGCTTAATGGAGGTCTCATTTATGTTTCATTTGAATATCAACATTGTCTCAGATGTTACACCTAAAATTTCTTGGGAGAAATAAGTGTATTCAAAAATGAAACAATTACTGGGACTGTAATAAGTAGAATGTACTTTACAGTCTTATCAGCTATATACAAAGAATACATAAAACATTTTTATTGTTGTTGTTTGTAATTCCTTTAAGATAACAACAAGATCTTCTTTCTGACTTTTCTTTCCAGTAGGTTTTGTGGAAAGTATGTGTGTGTGTTTAAGGGAAAGTTAACTGAAATAAAATTAAAGCTGAAATATCAAAAGAAGTCACAGAGGGCCGAGGTAGTTAGTTCTGCTTCTTTGCTTTATAAGATCCTTACCTGCTGATTATTTTACATTTAAATCATTTGAATTTGGTTCGGCTTAAATACGCTTTCATATGTAGGGGTCTGGATTACCGCTCAACATATCTTTGCAAGGGGGGCATCTTAACTCTGCTCATTATCATAGCATTTCTCCTACCTGCCTCATTAATTTCTTCTTTTTGGGGGGCAGAATGGTTTAATTTAATATATTCTGCGCGTTTAATCATAAGTCGCGTGTACTTGCGGCTATGGAAGAGCTGGACGGATCACAGGCCTTTTGATTTTCACAAATCCAACATCCCTCCGCGGGTTCAGTGGTGCTTAGGAAAGAAAGATGCTTCGAAAGCGGAGAAATGAAGATAGAGAGAACTGAATAAGGCAGGTATAGAAAAAAAAACACAGGTACATGTACGAGTCTATCACTTATTTAAAGCTTTTTGTATAAACACCAACATGCACACATAATGACCTCATCTTTGAAATATTTGAAAGAACATGCAACCGTTTTTCTTTCGCGAAATACTATAAGTGCTATTCAAACATTGTTTTTCGAACATACTGGTATTGCTTTGTACATTAGATTTTCAAATTTTTTAATGCTATAATAACTAAGTTTTATAATTTTATAAATTTATTTTATAAATAAATAAATCTAGTTGCTCCGTAGCACTACAATGTTTTTGTAAATTAATCGTTAAAAGCAAATTGATATAAATGTAAAATATTGCTGATTATATATTGTTGTATCTAAGCTAGTAGGCTAAGTGGGTAACTTGCTAACTAAAACACAAACAAACAGAACCATCTATAGCTTCGGTCATATGCTATGGATTATGTAAAAGGCATTAACACACATTTATGATCACATAAATCACAAAGCAAATTGTTAAAGTTTATTCTTTTTCAGGTGCTTACATTTTACAGAGAAAAAAAATTGGTTTGCTTGTTTGTTTGAGACCCACATTATGCTCCATTTCACTATTTGTTTATCCAGATCGTGCATTCAAATAGTTTGAAAACCCTCTTCTCTAGATGATCTTTTCACTGAGCAAAATCAGGTTTCCTTCACACTCGTTCAAAATATTATGTTTCTCCACACAATCTCATTGTCATGAGCAATGGCATTTAATTCCGCTAATAACATTTCCACGCAGGTTCATTATTAGCGCACGTGTCGGGGGAAGTTTCTCGGGTGAAGTTTGTGAATTCCCAGGTCAGCACTTACATTAATGAGAGCGTCATCGAGGGCTTTCTGCAGCTTGTTTTTTGCTAATTCCTCTCAAACTGTGACCTGTAACGTGTCTTCAACTCTCCTGTTTGAAATAGAGGCTTTTAACGCTTAGTGCATGTGATAGATGGAGCTTAGAAGCAGGGGGGAAAAAAGAGACTTTCAAAGAATGCAGATGATTAGTTTGACGAGTTGAAGAGTGGGAAAAGAAACGTTTCGTGCTCTCATTGTGTTTCAATAACTTTAAAAAGAAACTAATCCAGTGTACTCTAATTGCATGCCACCTCCCAGATGGGGACCTCTCCTCTCCAGATTCATTGTGGTACAGAATACTGCAGCAACCTCTAAGGATCCCGCTTGCAGTATTCCTGTAGATCCCATAATGAGTTTTTAAAAGATATAATAGTGCTCTATTAGAGATTCTAAAACCCTAAAAAAGAGGTTTGTCTTTGCAGGCATCAGATATTAACGTTGACGCTGGATTAAGGTTTCATTTCGTCGGCTCTGTCCCTTATTCGGCCCAGTCGGCAATCTGGCAGATTGATGGGAACTTTTAATTAAACCGCAGTAATTATGGTGGAAATCTCTCATGGAAAAGAAAGACTCCAAATTCATTTCATCTGACTAATTATCGCGCCACATCCCGATGTCTACGGCGCAGAAGTTTGAAGCGGCCATCTGAGACGCCAACGGCGCGATTGGGCAAGAGAGGTCAGACAATAAGAGGAAAAAGTTCTTTGTGCAACAAAAAGTCGTCGGTTCGCTGTCTTCATTAGATCTTTTGGTTCTAGCTAACACAATGAACGTAATCATCTCTTCCTGCGGTGTGGAAATGAATATCGTAAGTTGCTTTGAATTCGGCCAAGGAACAATCACACGGAGGAGATAGCGCTGTTGATTTTGCAACCGTGGCTGAGCGAGTCAGTGAATCAGAATGTTTGCTGACTCCGTCGAGAAAAGGACGCACGGGATGCTTGCTTTTCCATCTCAACCTCCCCCTCTCCCTCTCTCTCTCTCGCGCTCTCTCTTCTTGGGTTTAGGGCGAAAAGTAATATAGGAATCGCTTTAGGCGGAAAAGAGCATTGCTATTTGGGCTTAGAGGCTCAATCAGTCTGGCTGGAATGATGGCGATGGTGAGTTACCATTAGGCTGACCTGATTAGGGCCGACTTAGGCACCGCAGTCATATGTGCCATTTCCCTGATAGTGCTGGAATCTGGATTTCCCGCTTGGCTGCGCCCGTACGGCTAAACTCAGCCAAGCGCGGTGTCTCTGAGCGCGCAGAGCGGGAAGGTAATTCTCATTTCAGCCCAGTGCTCCGCACACTCGACAGAATCTCACACTGCGGAAATCCGGCGTGGAGGGAAATATGGCGTTTTGGCGATTTCACAGAACTTTGGTGTAATGTTCAGGCCGACATCAATAATATTGTGTTGGGTGTGGTGGGGGAGTTATCTAGAATTAAGAACGTTTACCTGTTAATGCGCTTCAAAAGCATCCACTTTATGCCCTTGATGTTCATTCTGTGTTTGTGAGATGAAGTTAGACATATGTGTTTCGGCTCCAAAGCAGAATTGCTAAAACGAACAAGATCTGGCAACCCTACGTACTGTATGTTACAGATTCTGTTTCAGTAATAACAGTCAGGTAGTAATTTTAAAGTATAAACCGTTTTTAAAATTGTTAATATTGAGCTTTGGTGGTCATGCTACAAATGTGAGTTTGAATCTGGCTAGCAACATTTTTTTTCCCCAACCCTATTTCAACCCGTTTTCTCCATAATTTCCATTATGTTAAGTTGCAAGTGAAGTGAATAAGTAAACAGAATAAACAGACAAATTCGATTTTAGAGACACTAAGCAGACTCAAGCAGTCGTGGTGTTCTGAGTGGTTGCTTATTAATTAAAAGTCAACATTTTCTGGTCTCTTGATATGATGCAAGTACCTACATAAAGGGATAGTTCAGAAAATTCTGTCATTGATTACTCACTCTCATGTTATTTCAAACCCAAAAGACATTTGTTCATTTTTGGAAGACAAATTAAGATATTTTTGATGAAATCCAGGAGCTTTCTTCATTAAGGACAACATTATAATAGTCCATGTGACATCAGTGGCATCTTCATAAAATAACGGTTGAATCACCGATGTCACATACATGGACAGCAGTATTATAACAATGTCCTTACTACCTTTCTGGGCCTTGATCATTATAGCACCAGTGCTGTCTATGCATGGTCAGAATGCCAAAAATGTGTGTTCTGAAGATTAACGGAAGGTCTTATTGGTTTGAAATGACAAGAGGGTGAGGGTAATTAATACCAGCATTTTAATTTTGTGGGGAACTATCCTTAACCTAAAGAATAGTAATAGCCATAAAAGCATTATCAAAGACCACTGATAAAAGTTTGGAACGTGCTAAATGCAAGAAAATGTACATAAACTTTCAGCATGCTTTTGTTAATCATCAGCTGAAGTTTAGGCATGTTTTCTGACATACAGTTGCACAATGTGTGTTTGAGAAAATTCCAGTGGTTTCATTACATACAGTGCGTCTCATTTTCAGACCTGCTTCAGCATGATGGACCTACGTTTCCACTGGCATGTTTCCCTCTCTCTCTCTTTCTTTGTTTCTCTCTTTCTTTCTCGCAGGTGTAATGTCTAGTTGGGCAAGGAGCCCAGTTCTGCAGCAGCGATGCGTCCCGTACTGACACACGGTTACAGTTCCTCATTCAGTGCGTCCAATCCTCATTTCAGCATTATTTCATCACCTGCGTGTGTGTGTGTGAGCATTTAACTGCGGATGGTGACTACAGGTTTCTACAGATGAATCAGCATGAACACAATTGCTCTCTCTCTCTCTCGCGTTCTATTCTCCCATTCTGTCCGTCTGTCATCAGGCTTCACCCACCCTCTGAGCTGTCACTCCAGAACAGGATGCCCATTTAGGTTGGACACAATTATACACTTATGTGTGTGTGTAGCCAATGCATGCCGTAAGACATAGAGCAGGAACTTGGGCCAGTCGGAAATGTGATCCGCCCCATCGGCCGCCCCCTCCCGCTCTGGCTCTGCCCGTCTGGGAGAAAGGAACAGTGGGAATTCTGTGTGGCTTTGGGCAGCCGAAGCCTCTTCCCAACAATTACCTTCAATTAGGGGAGCACAGCGGCGCGCAGGCAGAGAAAGGGACCCCATTAGGGGCCAGGCCGGGCGACTGGAGTCAGGCCAGTCCTACTGTCCCCCTCTGCTCACTTACACTGCCCTCGGGGCTAGGGTTACACCACCCCTACCTGTATATCTAACCGCTTCTGTCTTCCTGGTCATCCTCATCGTCTTCTTTACCAGATTAGGGAGTTCGCTAGGGAGTAGATGAGATAGGGAGAGTGAAAAAAAAGAAAATGTTTAGTAAGGACAATAAACCTTGATCATATCTTTATTAATTTATTTACTTACTTGGCATACATTCGAGTATGATGTCTAAGTTTTAAGGTTTCTCGCTCCAGAAGTACTTTTTATCTTAATGTATCTATTATATAGTTTTAGTTTTATAATTTAGTGTTCATAAGTATGAGTTGCTAAGCTATGGTAGACTTTTATTTAGCAAAAATAGTGTAAAGCATACCTATAGATATAGTTGATATTTTTGTGTTTTCCAAGTGTGAAATTTGCTTTATAAGACAGTCACATAATTTTAGGGCCTGAAAACATTACTTAAATGTTTTGTGGTCAACTTTTGACTGTCTATATATAGATATATATATATATATATAAACGAAATAACATAATTTGAATACCAGACATGGTTTGTGACACTCAATATAAAATAAAGTTAAATAAATAAGATAAGATTCAAATAAAAGAGGGTTCATATAATCAGTCCTAAATAATCGATTATTTTGAAAGAAGAAATTGCCAGACATAAATTGTACAAGGTACATCAAATGTGTTTTACTGTAATAAAATTAAATGAATCAAAATTAGGACATCTATACCAGTGTTTCTCAATATTTTTTTTTGCCTAAAAGTAGACACTTATTTATTTAAATCTAACATTTGCTCAGTTTTAATATGTTCTAATATTTCCTTTCTTTTATATTTAATATTTAAATGTATTTTAATTATTATTAGTATTAGTATTATTAATAATTTATTTGCTTGTTTTATTTTTTGTTTTATTTTATGTTATTTAGAATATTTTCAATGATTATTTATACTAATAATGTGATTAGGTACAATATTAGCATAATGTGTGAATACTATGTTTTAGGGTCTCTTAACTAGCTGCTAATTAGCATGCACATTACTAGATTATTAGCACATATTAATGCCTTTTTCTGCATCCTAAACTTAACTACTGTAAACTACTGTTAACTTAACTGCTAATAAGCAGCAAATTAGGAGTTTTTTAGGGAAAAGTTGCAGTGAATAAATGTTACCTACTCTAGTGTTACCGAATATACTGTTGTGTATGATTAATAAAACAGTTAATACCTAGTGGGCATGGCAAAATCTGTGCTGAATTTAATCTACTGTATGTGTTTAGGCAAGACTAATGCAGTTCAAGACATTTAGTTTCTTTAAGCATAGAAGTTAACAGTGGCAAGTTTGACACATAGTCAAGGACATTTTGATTTCTTTTCCTCTCACATCCTACGCTCATCATTTTTGTCATTACTGTAATTATCTTCTTCTTTTGTTATTTAGGGGTAATAGTATCTGTGCTACTTCTTTATTTTAACTTCTCTGTGACCACGTTCCTGAAAACAGATTAAGCATCTTTGATTTGTAAATGTGTACAATGTAACGTTATTAGGATTTCCAAATGAGTTAGTTTGGAGCATCAATATGAAGAAGTATTGTATTTAAACTGGTGAAGGAAATTGTTTTTCATGATTTCAAACCATGTTACCACCCCTTATACAACGATTGTCAGTTTAAGCAAGAATAAGCTGTGAGCTCTCTCAGTTTGCCAAACCACCCACCTCATCCAATTGTGCTTTACCAGGAAAGAGAATCGATCAAGACTGTCATGCATCTGTTTTATTCTTTATTTGTTAGTGCATGAGTAATTCAGATGACTCTCACCTGTGCATGCATTCGCTTAAGATTTATGAAAGATTGCATTGAGTAACATCAACACACTCAATATATTATGAGGTCAGTTAAAATGACAGCAAATAAATCAGACTGACACCTCACTCTCTTAGTTTCCAAATCTCATACTCGTACTCTGAAAAGAGAAATGTAGCTCTTTCAGCTTTCCTGACTTTCATTAAATGGACATCTCAAGACAATCTGTCTTCAGGAAACCGTCCCACAGTGTCTTCCAAACACACTTGTCTTTAGAAAAACCCTTGAGTTTTTTCTGTCCTGGAGTATGTGAGATTGAATAATGCAAGAGTTCCTTGATTTAGTTGTCGTTTAGTTGTTCATAAAAGTTTATATAAGTTAACTCCCGAATAATTCCCATCATTTGTAAAAAAATAAATAAAAAATGTATTAGTCTATTAGTCTGTACCTGTAATATAAGTATAATTCTACCAAAATGTTCCTGTTCAACTCTGTTATGTTAATGCTTTATCACTTTTTTTAAACCATGTGGTTTATTTTACTGACTTTTTATTTGAGAGATTTTTAAATGGTTTATATATATTTTATATAATTATATAATTTTTTGCACTAATGACATACATCACTGTCAAATATTAAAATATTACAGACACTATTCTAAATAGATGAGTCTGACCACTTTGAAAATAAACAGTATGGACACACGGTTCAGTAACACGAACGTGGTTTGAGAATCCATCATTGAGGTCTGCTGTCTAGCCCCTTGTGGGAAATTAATAGTCAATGACAGTAAAGTAGCCAGAAAAATATTTATCTGTTTTACAATGTATTACAATGCGATCTCTTTGGTTTCCATAGTTATCATCGCTATCATTTATTAAAGCTGACAGTTTGTTGCTGTAACACTGTATTTATGATTTAATTCTGCTTTTATTGCTTCATGGCAGAGCTCACCTTTAAACTCCGTTAATACAGATCACACACATCGGGGCAGAAGATGCCAAACACACAAACACACACGCATACTTCTGCCTTGGGAAAGCACGGGGAGTGTCTAGACAAATCAAATAAATCATATGCATTGTCATCAATAAGCTCTCTGAGAAAAAATGCTCTTGGAAATTACTTGCATGTCTTATACATGAGCTAAACGAGATGGGAAAAGAACAAACTCTGTGCCTTTATATATATCTTCCAATTCAAATACATTAATTCCATTACCCGACCTATAAATCTGAGTTATTGCCTGCTAAAAGACACATCTTTAATTGAAAAGGTTGGCGGCCTTTCTAGTCAGGATGCCAAGTAGCCTGCAGGAATACGTTTAAAGCGCCTGTAAAGGTGATGCCTGTGTTGACTTGAACTTGTTTGGTTGTTTTCATCTATAGATATCTATAGAGTCATGCTTTAGCCGTGTTATGGTTGTGTTTTTCTTGTATGCTTAAACTAGTCAAGTATGACGATTATTGGTATATCTATTTAAGGCTTGGGTGTAGAACAAACCCCTAACCTGTACAAAGCATGAGTGCAAATAATTTTTTTTTTTTTATCGCATTAAAAATATTTAACGCATTTAATGCAGGTGGGGAGCTACTTGACCACCTAACTCATAGCTGCTGCTTCTGGCTTTTTTAATTTGACAAGAATGATGTTTATATGTTGAACATGTTTGTGACCACATCAAATATGGCTCTTTTCAGATGCGCTCTCCAAATAAATGTAGTAATCAAATATATTTATTTGCAATCGCAAAACATTACATTCAGTTTGCATATGTATATTCTTATAAAATTAATTTTCATGCTACGTATTCTTTTTAAAAGGATGGTACAGTACAAGTGTACTTATTTTGCTCAGTGGTTGGTGTTATCAATATATGTTTATCCCTCTTGTTTGTTTTTATTATTTTGTTTGTTTCATTAAGATTTTCTGCTGAAATCTCAACTTTACAATGTGTAATGTTCTTGCAGCGTGATTGTATGAGTGTTGAGGGAATAAAATCTCACATTGTTCTGATTGTGTAAACATGGAGACAATGTATCGTGATATGACAGTATTATCTGATTTCTCATTGTGAAGCGCAGTGTTTGACTCTATCTGTGAAGACATGCCACTGATACCCAGAAAATATCCACAAATGCTTCTGCGAGACGCAACCTTTGGATTTTATACCAGCGTTTATGTGTGTGTGTGCTTGACTCAGTGAGTGTTTGAGCATGGCCTTTGTGCGTGTTTGCACGCATCAGTGAGACAATGATAACATTTGTGCTGTTTCTAATTAGAAGTAAGTGAAATTGGGATCGTTAGTTTTTCAATTAAATGATACAGCATTTCACAAAGACACTGCTAACCAGTTTGTAATTAATACAAAGTTGCAAAGTTTTTTATTTTTGGTGCAGGTTTACTTTAAGGTTGCAAGTAGCAGTGATGAGCTAAAAATGAACTGTTGGCTATTGATATTATTTTGCTATTTTTTTTAAACATTGTTTCAATATTTAACACTGTCAGTTTGTTTTTATACAATATGAATTGCATAAATTGCTATATAAATGAAGGTAAAGATTTACAAAAATGAATGCAGCTTTATTTACCCACAGCAGGACAGAGACAAAATCAGGATTGGTAAACAGTCCGAGATCGGAGCAGGCAGCAAACAAACAGTAACCTGATAAAAAGTCCAACATCAGGGCAGGCAGCAAACAATCAGAAATCAGATAAACAGATAAAACAAAGTAAACACGGGTAACAATGCTCAGAAATGACAGCCAAGTAAAATCAAGACTTCGCAGTGAGTAGATGTGCACTCGTGGCTTTATGTGTGTGTAATCAGTATGTGTGGTGATGAGGTGCAGTTGTGTGTGATCAGTCCCAGGAATGAGGCATGATGGGCAAAAGAGTTTGGATATAGGGTATATAGGGTGTTTGTGTAACAGAGCCCTTCCCTGGGAGTGGCTTCTGACATGAGGCGGCTCACAACGTCAGGGTCTTCCACGAGGCTGTGGGGCCAGTTTATCCAGATGTGTGCGATGGAACTCTTCCATGAGAGTGGGGTTAAATATAACCGCAGCGTTGATCCAGGATCGTTTCTATGGACAGAAGCACTCTCAGTTGACCAGGTACTGCAACATACCTCCCCGACGGCTTTAGTCAAGTAGCTCACGCACTTGACAGGCCTCCTTGCCATTGACCATGATAGGTGGGAGAGTCTGCTCTCTGTCTCCATCCTCTGTCCCTATTCCGTAACCACCAGCAGGTTTCAGAAGCGAAACATGGAAAGTGGGAGAAAAGTTTCTTTCTGTGGAAAGTGGAAAGTTTCTTGCATGGGAGGTGTAGGTGAAGGTCTTACAGGTCTAGAGTTTACAGCCAGACCAATTGACTGGGAGTGTAAGGCGGCTTAGGACGTCGATATTGTTTCTGTCATCCAACGGCATGCAGGAGGTGATTGTGGGCTCTCTCCCATATCTCCTCGCTTTGTTGGAGCCAGTCTGTGATGGAGGGGAGATTAGTGGGCTCTCCTGACTAGGGGAATCGCGGAGGTTGAAATGCTAAGGCACATTGGAACGGGATCATTCTGATAATGTTCGAAGAATGAATGAAGCATTTATATAGCACTTTATTGTGTATTGCCATACACCCAAAGTGCTCTATAATCATGCGGGGGGTCTCTCCTCAACTATCAACAGTGTGCAGCATCCACCTGGATGATGCGACGGCAGCCACAGGACAACGGCGCCAGTGCACTCACTTCACACCAGCTACAGGTGGAGAGAAGAGAAAGATACAGCCAATTAATGGATGGGGATTACTGGGATGCCATGATAGACAAGGGCCAGAGGGAATTTTCTTTACTCTTTACGCTTAGTGTCATGGGATTTTTAAGGACCACAGAGAGTCAGGACCTCGGTTTAGCGTCTCATGCAAATGACGGTACTCTGGTGACAGTATAGCTTCCCCATCACTATACTGGGGCATTAGGACCCACACAGACCACAAGGTGAGCACCCCCTGCTGGCCTCTCTAACACCTCTACCAACAGCAATCTAGTTTTTCACGTCTCCCATCCAGGTACTGACCAGGCTTAACCCTGCTTAGCTTCAGTGGGCAACCAGGCTTGGGCTGCAGGGTGACATGGCTGTGGATATAAAGAAATGCAGATTGCTGATGGTACCTGGATGTTAAACTCACATTCACATTGAGATGTCGAAAGAAGGCTGACCCTACCCATGAGGTAAACTGTGGTCCTCTGTCTGACACAATACTGTCGAGCAAACCATAAACTTGGAAAACTTCAGCAGTCTCAAAGGCTGAGGGGAGTTTGGGCAGAGGCACAAGTCGATAGGCTTTTCGAAAAGCGATCAATGATGGTGAGCTGGTTCCATCTCTGCATTTGATAAAGCTTAATCTCGTCATTATATATTACCATTACTCTATTTTCCTACTTGATAATGTTCAGTGCTTTGCTACAATCTGTATTGTTAAAAGCGCTATATAAATAAAAGTCACTTGAGTATAGTCGTGTTACCCTGAGATTTAGGTAGGTCTGTGATGAAATCTTATGGCAATGTGGGACCAAGGTCTTTGTGATGTGGGAAGTGGTTGAAGCAGGCCGGCTGGTAGCTGTTTTGGAAGTGTTACAAATCAACTGTGTCCTTCTGGAGAGTGGGCGACCAAAAGCGATTCCTGAGCAGATGTTCGGTGGCTGTGATACTCAGATGATCAGAGCTAGGACGGACCCTCTGACGGAGCTGTTCTGGAACAAAGGTACAGGTATCAGGACATTCGTGGGTGGTGGGTTTTGACTGTTAGCCTGCTCAATCTCGGTCATGAAGTCTCACTGCACAGGGGCGAGAAGCAGCTTTTCAGGGAGATTGGACTCCCCACTAGAGTCCCCCGCTTGTTGATCATCCTCAGTCTGGCGAGAGAGGGCGTCTGCTTTGGTGTTCTTAGAGCCAGGCCAGTATGTCATGGTGAACTGGAAACGAGTAAAGAAAAGGGCGCATCTGGAATGTCAGGGATTTAGTCGTTTGTCAGATCTGAGGAATTCAAATTTTTGTGATCAGTCAGTATGACGAATGGATTGCCCCCTGCAGCCAGTGTCGCCACTCTTCCAGAGCAAGCTTCATGGCCAACAATTCCTGGTTCCCCACACTATAATTACGCTCGCTGGGAGTTAACTTACGGGAGAAGGCGGGGCATGGAAACATCTTGGCTGGGGATCCATGGCGCTGTGATAAAATGGCGCCCACTCCCATGTTGGACGCATCTACTTAAATGATGAAGGGTTGAAAGAACCTTACTAACTGTTAATAAACAGCAAATTAGGAGTTTATTGTTTATTGTAAAAGTAATACCTAATAACTTGCTACTAGTACCTTTGCTACTACTAGTAGTGTGACCATCACTACTACTAATATCACTTGATCACTAAATGTAGTGTACAATATTTCCTATATTCTCAGCATGCTATGTGCAGATTACATCCCGCAGAAACAGTGACATATTTAAATGTGTGTTGCTGTGACTAATTCTACCTCTCTTTCTACTTCCCCATCACAGTAATTTACTGTTTAAAACAACCGTTTACAATGGGGACTAACTTTTAAATCTGTTGTGACTGACAGGGATTGAATGCAAACCCACACACACACACACACACACAAACGCAATCATCCATAAGCGGCAGGCTAGGAGTGTGTGACAGACTCTTGAACGTGTGAGTATGTTTGTGTGCGAGTGTGATAAGATCTCAATGATGTCAGGAGATTATGCTCTTAAAACCAGGACTAATTATAAGCTCCCTGCACTAAGCACTGGAAAAGTATTAATTAAACAATCTCATTTATCAAAACCTTTTGGCATGGGGAGCACAAAAAGGGAATGTCAGGGAATGTGTGTGTGTGTGTGTGTGAGAGAGAATGCAGACAGCATAGTTCTTCAGGCTAATCTAGCTAACACAGCTAGCTGACAAAGCGGGCCTTTTTTTATCAGCGTTGAAGTATAGACGAATGGTTTAGAAAGTTTGTAGCAGTTACTAATATATAAAGAAATTATTTGATAATTTTTGTCATGCAAGTTGTAGTTCATTACGGATTCAAAATTACAAATAATCTACACAGATCTGACTATGTAATATGATGCTAATGTATATTAGCATAACATAAGGATCTTTACAAATCAGTTTGGTTCTGCTAATGCTGCAGAAATGCAACACTTTTAAGACTAATCTACAGATGATAATGGTGTATAACGGCCTGTTTAAATCAATAATTATAACTATAACAACTATTAGCCTTCACATATTAATGTTCTGTTTACCATAAGCATGTGCTGCAATTTTGCAACCTGGTCTTATAAAAAATTTGTATCTCTGTCCACTTTTTGCTCAACACCATTTTTACGTACCTTACTGCACGTTTCACTGCTGCTTCGAAGAGAAATGTCAACTGAGTGGAGATAAAACACAGGTTCAATACATGAACCCTGGTACGTTTTTGTTATGATAATATAGGTATGTATTGCGGAGGTTCAGAGTTAAAATATCCATGGACTGTTGCTAAAATTGTATCATGTTGGAAATGCCCTAAACCTGCCAAAAAGTGTTAACAAATGCAAAACCGATATAAAAACACATTTGTTGACGCAACCGTGTCATTTCAACTTATTTTTACACAGATTTGAACAGTGTTTTCGAATTTTAGTTACACAGGATTCAAACTCGCCTCTCAAGTACATCTCTGTTCTCTGTGAACTACTGAACAGTGAAAAGGAATACAAGGTGTCAGAGTTTTACTGCTTTTAGTGCTCATTTCTTTTGGAAACTGCAGTGATGTGTACTTACTGCCACGTATTTCCCATCTCACTTTCTTTCCCATAAAAAGAGCACCAAGAAATGTTTATGTCATAGCACCAAATAGCAATTTTTTCATCTGCCACTTTAGAACATTTTTGTTGTGTGTAAAAATGTGTTTTTTTGGGGGGTTTTTTGTCTGCTGGGGGGAAAAAAAGGTTCCGTCTCTTTTGGGTCAGTGTAGCTGGGGTGTGGACTCATGGAATCAGAATAATTAATAACACTTTAGTAACACTTGATATTAGGGAACACATTTATATTTGCTGGCTGTTGATAGTAAGTTGTAGTAGTTATGTTTAGGTATTGGGTAGCTTTAAAGGATCTAAAATATGGGCATGAATTAGTACACGCATGCTAATTAGCAAATGGCAAATAGTGTTATTCATTAGAATTATTGTTAGAATTACTGCTGTTAGCTGTTAGCAGCATGGCAGTATTCCTTTCTTGCTCTTTTCTAAAGGGTTATAAACTTAATTTGACTTCGCTTACACTTTTTAGGCCTTCCAATAATTAATCTCGTGCTTCTACTTTTCTAAGCTTGAATAGTAACCTACTGTTTGCTCTCATGTTTTAAGCTAATTCTGAGTGCGAATCATAAACGGCACATCAGAGCTTCACATCGTACGTCCTGCATGAGTTCTGTACACAGTGAGTCTCATTAATGAGCCGCTTGAGTTATTCTGCCTTCATTTCAAAATGCATAAATTCATGCTTTTCATATTCTGTGCTGGAATCCCATTACGCTGTGACTGTAATATTTCGGGTATTAAGCTCAGTGACTCTGCGCGGTAATGGCTGAGAGGGGCCTTGCGCGTCACCGCTTCGCGTTACGGAATGATATTAATCAGGCTCTCCCCAAAGAAAAGACGAGCCGAGAAGAGAGAGAAGCAAGAAAGAGAAACATCAGAAAACCAATTCAGCGAACAAAGGCCCATGTGTTCCCCGTTGGCCTGGGATCGAAGAGCAAATGAAAGAGGGGAACGAGAGACAGAAAATGAAAGAATGGAGGTTTTATCAAGGTGTTGGGTGGAAAGACTTGGAGGGGTGAGGTGGAGCCATTGTGGCGCTTTGACTGAATGAGGAAACCCCGTCATTCAGGTCAATTAATTTGGAATCTTTTTTCTCTTTATCAGGTGATTTTGTGAATAATTGAGATAGTGGGTAGAGGGCATTGTGTCAAGGGGTGTTCCCGCTCACTAGCTTTATGCTTGACTCCACCACGCAGGTAATTTGTCTAGTGTGCGTCGAAGCAGGACAGAGAATCGAACGTAAAAGCGGGCCAGTTGGTAGTGTTTTATTGAGTCATCCTTATTTCCTAATCCTTTCTAGTACCATATTCGCATCAGGTTGATGGGCCATTCTTCATTTTCTGTGGCAAGTAGACATCAATTTTACATACCAATAAATTGTTAACATTTTGTCTTTTTATGTGAAGGTATCTGTGTGGCGTATTTCCTTCAAAATGCATATTTCGAGAGATTATTTTCTGACAAAATCTGCAGGTAACGAGAAAAACAGTAAGCAGTGTAACTAAACTATGATACATACTTTTACTGTTACTCTGGTTGATATTCCCCGGGACAGTTTTGGTGGTATTGGGTGGGTTATGCGCAATCATAAAAATGTAATTACAGAAATTAACTACAAATGTAATTACAAGCATTTTTAGTAAGATGTAAAAACATGTACTGTCTGCATTGTCACCAATTAAATAGTAACAGTCTCTGTATCTAGGTAAATTTATACAGAATACATCTCTTGTTTTGAATAAGATCCAAAGTAAACAATATCTTTCATCCCGTTTTATTCAGTTCCATTACACAAAAGCACAAGAGTAAACAGTATCTCACTACTTTTTACTCTTACTCCAGAGTTAAAATTATTATTAAAGATTATTAAAATGAAGAAATTGTACTTTCAGTAAGGTTTTTGGTTACAATAGGGTAGGAAAGAGCACAGAACTAGGGTTATACGATTCTTGTGTCTCTTCTCCGAGTAATCTGAGGAAGAAACGGAGAGGGAGATCTTGCTATCTATGTTTCATTTTATCGTTGCGCTCATCTGTCGTGTTGCGTAAATTTCACGATCATGGGAGATCAAACTTGGATTAGGTTCTGAAAAAAGCCAGAGTGCACCCAGATCACAGGAATGTGTGTGTTTGTGCACGAGGGAACGTTAATCAACATCCTATGTAGCTAAAAAACATTCATGCTAATCTGATGGAAGAATGCTGATTATGCTAAGATTGATATGCTAATGTTTACACACATCACTCCATCTGCCCCTCAAGTTTCCGCCTCGACATCTCACACCAACACACTTGATGAGAAAACAAGCAATTTTATGACTAATAATTTCTTGTAGCTATAGGCCCAAGAAGCTCTCCGCAAAACACACGGCAGTTTAATTACGATTGTGTGTGTGCGTGTGACTGATTTTCTAACTCGTATTTATTTTTCAGTCTCTGTAAATTACAATGAAATGTACACCACCTCCAGCTATCCCTCTGCTTCGTTTTCAAATGCTTTCTCTTTTCCAAATTAAAAAAATATATATATAACGCTATCCACACCTCATATGTTTTAAAAAGCTTCCAATTCATGCTGTCGATAATGCAGAAAGATTCCGCTTAATTAAACTTGTATAGGCAGAGCAAAGTTTAAAGAGAGAGGCGAAATTCACTCATGTCATGCTAGGAAAATGTGCAAATTATCAAATACAAATTAATTAATGTTTTGAGCCCATGTTCGGAGCAATGAATTGCATTTAGGAAATTAAAAAGATAGGAGCTGCTCAGCCTTGCTTCGCTAGTGTGTAATTTATTACTGCTAAGTTCAAAAAGCAAAATAAAACCATGTCACAAACACAGCCTGGCTAATGTCAGAATGATTTTTATAATAGCTATACCCTAAAACACCCGTCTATGCTGGGTTTTAATTAAAAGAAAGATGGAAATATGCACACGTGAGTTGATATACATCACTCTTTGACATCTGAGGGCGAATGACCCTACTCTTCTTATTCTTTCAGCAAATTTACAATTAATCAAATGCTCGTTTCTTAATTTTTTTTTGGAGACATGGCACACAGCATATTTCACAGTTTCACCCTCCATTTGTTTTTAAAATGGTAACATTTCAGCCTTGAAAGTAGTCAGATGCGATAAGTTTATTTTTATTTTGAAATGACTATAATTTTTTTATTAGCCCATATGTATTATTTACTTAGTTTGTGTATAAAAACAAGTTTATTTTTATTTGTATTACTATTATTTTCGATTAGCCTGAACGCATTTTTTAGTTTTAGTTTTTCTTTTAGTGTGTGTAAATGAAGCATTTGAAGTTTACTCAATATTTTACTCAATCATAACTTTAGTGTTTACAATTTTGCATTACAATAACTTCACCACATTTCATTTTAAAACTCAAATATCCATGTTGTCACTTTTTACAACACAAGACTAAAATTAAAACTTACAATCATGAAATAAAAGGGAATTGAAACTTTGATATTTTTTATATATATATATATTGTATTTATAAAAAAAATACACTACAGGTGTCAACGTTATTTATTTACTCTTATATAATTGACACTGCTGACACTTCATCATCCAAACTCTAAATAACTTACAGATAATTAAATAATTGTATTATTTATGTGGATCAGACATTCCAGTTTGTTGTTCCTCTTTGACGATGATCTTGGTTTTTACTGCAATGAAGGGCACTTTCAGAAACACTGAGTGCTTTAATCAAAGAGGACAAAGCCAGCTTAAGGGTCATCACATTTTGACCCTTGACCTGACGGAGACCCCTGCTTCTTGTTTGGTCCCTCAAGGGTCAGTTTGTCTTGAACAAAGCCTATATAAACACTAGGCTGTCAGTCACTTAGCATACTAATGCATCTTAGTGGTCTGCATAGACGAGATGTTGACTTCTCTGAGGACACATCAACCTCACAGTCAACCGCAGTCTCAGAGACTCTTATTTAAGAGAGCCGTCACGAGATCAGCAGCATCGTATGTTCAAACCCATATGAAAACGGACATGGAGAAACCTGATCTGAGATCAGCTTTCATATTGTTGTAGTGAGACTGAATGCAGGCCCACAGTCAGAGAAGCACCTGGATGGGTCAGTGTAAGGTAAAATGAAGCAGCAGTGTTAGTAATGGGGGCGCATGCCCTTTGCCAATGACCTGAGACTAGATTTGCATTTCCTCTCACAATAGAGAAGAGGCATATGTAGAAAAGGTTGGTGTCAGGTGTCATGCAGAAAAGCACATATGCATGATTTCTAAAGGCTTGATTGTGTCTCTGACTCGATACCTTAATCTAAAATATTAACAAGCTATTTTTGCTGTTAAACAAATAAAAATTACATTACACAATATGTTCACAGTCGTTCTGCACATAACATAAAATTTCTCTACATGAAGTCAAAAAGCAATAAATAAACAAATAAACTTCTTCTATTAATAAATGAAATGGAATTGAAATGATCTGAAATTTCAGAAATTCTTAAAGAATTTTTATTGTTTGTCACTTTCATATGACAAATAAATCATCAATAAATAAAAATACAAAGTGTATACACAAAATTCACCATAGTAACATCAATATTGCAATTTTATTACAACCATTACCATTATAAAATATATTTTATATAAACTATTGTTTTTAATAATGAGTACAGTTAAGAGTCCAATGGCCAGAGGGCCAAACATAGCCATAAATGTTGATCAAATACATACGCAAATACATATTGTACGCAAAATAAATATGCAAACAATCTTTCAGTACAAAAGTTATGGACATCGCAGCCTGATCCTCTGTATTCAATGTCAAGGTTAAGATGCAGTGTCTCATTTTAAAATTCTGTACAAAATGAGCCAAAAGTGATTATTCTTTTCTTGTCCCAACGTACTCTCTGTCCTTTTTAAACTCTGACGTACAATGCGTTAAATTCTTTTTCATTTATCTCCCCCTTTTCATCATTTCTCCTTTACTCTCCCTCACTTTTTCTCTTCACCCGCACTTGACAACTTCAACGGAACGGTACATCCGTGACTCACTGCGAGTCCACATCCACCATTGTTCATTGTGAATAAACGTCCGTCAGAGGAGAAAAGAAAAGGCTGTGTGATGAGGATTGGACGAACCGTGAGTTAATTAAGAGTGTGAGAGAAACAGAGGGAGCCGTACACCTCCGTTAAAAAGAAGACACACTCAGATGAGAGGATAACGCATTAATTACTTCTCTCATTGCTACAATAGAGTCTTAGAGTTGAGAGAAGGTCATGGAGTCTTTGGCGTGGAGCACAGCTTTATTACAAGAAAAAGACCAAATGAATGGAGGGTGGAATGGAAACTGGGAGACACGTGCAAAGGTGATCAGAAAGAATAACTTTGAAAATAAACCTGCACCAATTAAAGCATTAGCTCCACAACAAGTCTCTTTAACATTTTACTTAAAAGTAAGCTAAATTGCCAACACTTTAGTATTATAACCAGTTCTCACTATTAAGTAGTTGATTATTAGTAAAATTCTTGCTGTTTATTAGTACTGTTTATATATTCTATGTAAACACATTCAGAATCCTTATTCCAACCCAATACCTAAACCCAACATACTATTACTATTAATTAGCAGCAAATTAGGACTTTGAGGCAAAAGTCATAGTTAATTGTTTGTTAACAGCAAGAGTTTAAAATAAAAATAAACTTAACCTAAAAATAAAACGTAACTGCTAAATTTGACAAAGGCATTAAAGCTTTATTAGTAACACTTTATTTTACGGTTACACCATATTAGTTGCGTATTAGCATGCATATTACTAGGATGCTAGCCATTTATTAGTGTTAATTAAGCACATATTGATGCCTTATTCTACATGACCTTATTCTACATCCCTAATCCTACCCAGTACCTTAACTTAACAACTAACTATTAATAAGAATTTAAGGACAAAGTTGTAATAGTTAACAAGTAGTACCTATTCTACAGTGTTTGTTTTATTTTATTATATTTATTACTCTCTCTCCTCTTCACCTGTAGCTGGTGTGTGGTGGAAGCACTGGCGCCATTGTCCTGTGGCTGCCGTCGCATCATCCAGGTGGATGCTGCACACTGGTGGTGGTTGAGGAGAGATCCCCCCCACATGATTGTAAAGCGCTTTGGGTGTATGGCAATACACAGTAAAGCGCTATATAAAAGTGTGCCATTCGGTTTATTTACTTTAAAACTGCAAAAAGTAAACATTTTAGGCTAAGATTTATAGGCAGGCCACTTTAAGTTCCGTGGAGATGAACCTGAGTGCTTTGCATTATAATCGAAATGCTGTACCAGGTGGGCTATTGAGCAAGTTTACTATGTCAGAAAAGCTATAAGAAACTTTGTAACTACATGCAAACTATGTGTCAACTAACTTTCATTAACTAAATGTTAATGCTCTATAATGCTGTAAATATCCTCTACACCAAACCAAAACTTAAATCTACCCGGTAGTGTTGTTTTTAAAAAAACAAATGCAAAAGTATTGTAAAAATGCATACACTGATGCAGGCATGCTATTTTAACTTCCTTATGCCAATTTGAGCTGTTTTGCCTATCCATTTTACACTGCCTCCAGTGTTCATTTCAACTGGATACAGCAGCGATATGTACAGTGCGTATTTGTGCATTTATTGAGTTTTGCAGAAATGTATGAAGAGACACGTATTTCCAGTGAGCCTAGGTTACCTGTTTTGCAATGAGCATATGTGCAGTTGCAAGAGCGCTCTAGGTTGTTGCTAGAAGGTTTGTTGTCAAAAAGTGTCTGAACAAAAAGTTCAGTTGTTTAAAAAAATTATTAGAACAAATGGTGCAAATAGGGTAAGCCATCAGCTAAAGACCACAAATAATCAGCTTATTTCGAAAAAAATAAAAGTGAATGAGAAGTAGCCCTTTATTTATTTTTAACATGACATGTTGTATATTTCTTCTATGTATAGTTGTACAAAAATCAAGACAATCTGCAAACAATGAGATGAAGTCTCTGCTGTTTTCCCTCCACACTTCTTCCACAGGTCCCGTGAGAGAGGGGCGGGCAGCCGTGAGCCACGTATAATTACGTAGTGGCGATGAGGCCATCTGATAGGCGGGAGAGGGGGAATACGGCGAGATAATTAACACCGATACCCAACGCAAGACCAACGCAGGCGAAAGGTGGGCTCAGAGATAAAGCGCTCATCAGAGCGCGAAACCGCCCCGTGTGCAGATAGTTCCTGGGTAAATAAACGAGACGAAGCAAAAGGGAAGGAGGAAGAGCCAAGGTTAACACAGTTTGAAATAAGGTTACGCCTCCATCAAAGAGCATTCAGATGACATTAAGAATGGGGAGGTGGGGGGCGAGCTATTTTCCAGAGCGTGTTAACTTAATGGCCTTGCAGTCGCCTCAGTGATTTGAACACTGCAGCAAAGAATAGTCTTTTTTTCCCCCTAACAACTTCTGTCATTCTTTCTACTGCAGTCATTCAAGGCTTTTCTGAAGAGCTGAAAAGTTTAATTTATGGCATGTAATCAAAATGGCATGACCCTATTTGTTTTTATATTTCTGGTCTCATTGCATTTTCTCTGTGAGCAAATTGCCTTTACAATCAAATGTGATATCTCCGCTTCTGAAATAACTTTCCTTCGGGGATGACATCACCAAGCAGTTTTGTTAAAATCCTAACATATTAATAAAACAACTTGTGTCAATCAAAAACTCATTTGGTGCAGCCAGTCAAGTCATGTGGTGCAACCAACATGCAAACATAAACGGGAATACACCAAACAGGAAGTCATTCTAAAAAGTGATGTCAAATGAAAAATTTGCCATTAATTGCGTCCAAAATAAAACTTTTGCTTACATAATATATATATATATGTGTGTGTGTGTGTGTGTGTATGTATTTATAGATATTTATTATACAGTACATATATAATGTAATCAAAATATTTCTAATGAGTTTTCAATAATTTCAATGTGATAAGAATATTCCTCTTGGTTGACATCAAGTTTTGTTAAAATGCTAAATAAAAGACTAATAATAAAGCTTTTGTCTGCCAAAAAGTCATTTGGTGCAACCAATCCAGTCATGTGATGCAACAAACATGCATAAACATACAGGAATACACCAAACCCAATAAACCACCAAACAAGTCATAGTAATGACCATTTTATAGGTTGCAAGATGTCATGGAGTACAACCACCAAAAAGAACATATTTCCTTTTTAGTACTATTACCGTTTTTGCTTTAACGACATTTAACAAAAAATAATTTAACAATGCTTTACTTAATTCCTGTGTGTATAATGCATTATTTATGCACCATAAAATGCATTGCAATTTTTTAACAAATAATCGTAACTACAGTTAATGCATTTTAACACTTAGCAATTCATTGTTACGCTAAACATTTTAAATACAGTTATAATTTTTATATAATGTAATTACATTATAATTATAATTTAATAATGTATTACAACACACATTATGAATAATTATAATGCATTATCCCCCTTAATGAAACGTTAGTAATGCATTACAGATAAAGACTCACCAAAGCTCACCAAAAATGATTTTAACGCCATTGCAGTTAATGCAATTTAATTAAATATCCTATTTATTCTTAATTTACATTGTTTTGTGAATGTCGGTTTGTTGATGCAAATAACACATTTACAACATTTACCATACTATGTGGGCAGGTGTGAGCAAATACTAGTGACTTTCAGCAGGTAATCAACTAAGACACCTTGAAGTAGAATGTCTAAGGTGAAAGGCCATTAACGCAAACAGGTCGGAAGCATTTAGTTGTGTTTTTGGATTGGAGATGATGAAGATTACCCATCATCCCCTTTTTCCTTCTGTTCATGTGGGGGCCCGAGATACAAAGCTGATATACTCTTGGGTTTGGAGATAAAGATGGCTTCTACACCACATCCCACACAGACCTGGCACAAGGGAAATGGTTCAGATGCATTGGAACCAAAATGGAGGAAGCAATCTTATCATACTGCCGCAGAGATTAAACATTTCAACGCACCTCCATTTTGAAGGCAATGTTGGCTCCCTCCTCGCCTGGGCGGACATGGAGATTGGTGCGGCACGGTTATTATTGATTCTGCAGTGCGCAGCATTACGATAAGAAGGTTAACTACACCTAAGCACTCCGACGACCATTTCCACTTTGGTGTTTAGCATTTGCGTACAGAAACTTGATATTGCTAAGATGTAGATTTTCGATAACAACCATCTTCCTTCCTCGCATCCTGTGAGAGTGTGCATTTGGGGATTTTGTCAATCGATTTTGTCATAATGCACAAATTCTGGTTTCTTAGTACGTCAAATACTTCCGAAGGACGCACTGAGTGGGTCTTTGCGCGTATGTTTGTGTGTCTGGTGAAGATTTTGGCTTGCTTTGGTGAGAATGTTTTGGTTTGTGTGTAAGTGAAGTCTAGCAGAAGCATCTTTATCTAAGATGCTCCATTTGATACCCGTCAAGCAGGCTGTTCCACCAGCTCACATTCCTCCAGTTTGTCTTCTCGAGTGTGTGTCTGTGCGCGAGTGTGTGTCTGCTTGACCTGTGGCTTGATATCAGATATGTCTCTCTCTCTCTCGCACACTAGAGTTTTCCCTTATCACCTTCTCAGTAGCTTTCCTTTTTTTCTTGAGAAGAGTAAGAACAAACATGAAGCTGTCAAATACACACTCTCAAGCAGCTGATGAACCTTCACAAACAGCTGGGAAGATTAAAACGGGCTTGAATCAACTACATTTTATGTTTTGGGGAGTGGCTTAGTTTTGTTAAAAAGGTGACTTGATGTTAGAAAGTGCAGCAATCCAGTGTCAGTGAGTGCAATTAATTATTTTTCAATGCAAATTCTGCTTTTGAATGACATTCAAAAATTTAATTCTAAATGAAGTCAAAAAACATGCTATTTTAAATATTGTGTTGATGAGGCACAATGTTCTGTTTAGTATGAACTCTTCTTCTTTCTCTTTTTTAAATTTTTTTATTCATTAATGAAGCACTTAGAGAATACATTTGTAGAAAACATTTGCAAAAGTATTTTCATTGGAAATAAATATAATTTTTTATATATATTTATATATTTATACATATACAGATACATGTATGAGTATATAAGTGTAAACATTTGTATGTATAAGTTTATGCATATTCATAGTTTGCCCTTAAAATTTCATTTTCACAAATTACTGTAAAAATTTGTGTATTAGGTTAAACTGTACTTGGTTACATCTAATTTTAACATAGTTAAAGAATTGTTATTTACTTATATTTTAGGTTTTCGGGTTTTAAATAAAAATTACAGTTAAATACCGCAATTTCATTAACTGATATATTGTTACTATACCAACCTATTAAAGCATTGAAATCTATTTTGTACCTTTGAAATATGCTGATAACCACCAAATGCAGGTGGTGATATAAAAAGTCACATGATATACCAAAGTCCATCACAAGCACTATGAACTAGAAGCATTGTTATTTTAAAGAAAAACATCAAATTCAAAATAAATTGAAATGCAATTCTGAGAATGTCAGTTCCCTTTCAGTCAGTCACTATGATGTTATGTCATTGACTGACGTCATAGGGTCCCACCACCATTAGCTTTTCTGCTTTGGAGCCGATTCCTGCGTACAAGTGGGAACAGCAGAGCGGAAGCTCGATCCCGAGGCAGAGTGTCTGAGGAGTGAGTGAGCAGCACACACCAACTCTCCCTGTCCCACGGTGGTGAAGTGGCAGCTTTAACCTGAAAACAAGGAAGAGGACCATTACTCACAACGTGAACATGGCGAATAGGGCCCAGAGGTTTGGAAAATTGCTCTTTTTGTGAAAGGGTGGGTACCACTGGCAGCGGGAAAGGAAGCTCTCAGCCCTCCCCGAGGCTGGGGGTGCAGATATGAGGAAGATTCGCTTGAGGAAGACTGGAGAAGAAAGAAAACTTGCGTGCTGTAGAAGAGTCACTGATGGCGGAGCGGACAGGGGTTACGCAGAGATCCCCCAGGCATAGCGTGCGGTTGCGGTGCTCCTGAGCCCGCAAAACGCCGCCACCTGGAGAAACTGCCCACTTCTTCCATCCAAAGCCTCTGTAAGCTGTCGTCAGCTCTTGCTGGCAAAGCTTACGGGACTGCGGGGCAGGTCACTTCAGCCCTGCATGCCATGGCTATCCTGAAGATCCACCAGGCCAAGGCACTAAAATAACTGCATAAGGGTAGTTCTGACCGTAGGTTCGAAGGAGGTAGCATCTCAGCAGGGGTGTCGAGCTAGCAGTCATAAGGGGGTGCAGCCTGTCCCAAACCGTGGGACCGTGAAGTGGCCTTGATACAGGCTGCCCAGAAATGAAGAGGTTTGTTCTTCCGGGGACCCTAACATCTGCGCCCCCAGCCTTGAGGGAGGGCTGAGAGCTCCCTTCCCCGCTGCCAGTGGTACCCAGGTACCCTGTTTTCAGGTTAATGGTGCCACCGTGGGACAGGGGAGAGTTGGTGTGTGCTGCTCACTCACTCCTCAGACACTCTGCCTCTGTTCCCGCTTGTATGCAGGCTGGTTCACTGGCATGAATTCAGGCTTCTACAGCCCCTATTTCATTGTTCCCAAGAAGAACGGTTGGTTGAAGGACGCGTACTTTCACGTCTCGATTTTGCCTCGATACAGACCATTTCTGCTTTTTGCTTTTGAGGGTCAGGCGTCAGACCCAAAACATTGCGAGGGTAGCATATATCAACCAGCTGATTTGGAATCGATTTGGGGGGGCTCAGGTAGACCTGTCCCATTGCCAGTTGTTTTATTCCCTGACCGATGCCCCCTCGGCATGGATGCATTGGCACACAGCTGGCCCCAGGCCCTTCTCAAGTACGGCCTTCCCCCCGTGAGCCTACACGTTTAGCTTCTGGACGGGACTCGGTATACCTCTCTGGCCTTCCCCAGGCCATGGTGGACTAGAGCCCCGTCTACAAGGCAGGCCTATGCTCTGAGGTGGGGTCTTTTCACTGACTGGTGCTACTCTCGCCGAGAGGACCCACAAAAATGCTCTGTCAGAGTGGTGCTTTGTTTCCTCCAGGAGAAGATGGAACGGAGGCTGTCCCCTTCCACTTTGAAAGTTTACCATGATCTGGTAGACGAGCTTTCTCTAGGGAGACACCACCTGATCGTCAAGTTTCCTAGAGGGACGAGAAGGCTGAACCCAGTCTGCACCTAATCCCTTCTTGGGACCTCTCCGTCATCTTTAGGGGACTACAGGGAGCTCCTTTTGAGCCGCTAGACTTAAGACTTTTTGTCACCTCCCTGAAGAGGATGGGAGATCTGCATTTTCGGTCAGTGATTCTTGGCTCAAATTCGGTCCAACTCGCTCTCATGTTTTCCTGAGACCCAGACCTTGTTATGTGCTTAAAGTTCCCACCACACCCTTTCGGGATCAGGTGGTGAACTTGCAAGCGCTGCCTGCGGAGGAGGTAGACCGGGGGGAGGGTGTCGGCTTGCATTTGTCCATTTGTTCCGAAGGGTTCGTCTGGTCATCCATTGCCCCTTATCTCTGGCTAGTGGATGTTTGTTTGTTTTCTTATTTACCATAAAAACATTTTTACAGCAGAATTTTCAGAGTTTTTTTACAGTTAAAATCACAATAATTTTTACAATGTAACACAAAATATGTAACATTCAATAGTTGCTATATTTATTAGCATTTTTACTGTACAAAGTTTATCAGTTTATTTCAAAAAAAGATTCAAAATAAATGCTTTTTTTCATATTCATAGTATATCCTATATATTTTCTTTGATTTGTAGAATTGTCACAATCTACACACTTGTAGCATAAATATACAAAAATATTTCATAAAATACAGTACAACGCAATCATATTAAAATATTTAAGTGTGACCTTTATGTGACACAAACTATGATTTAAATGATTAAAGCAATGCCTGAACATAAAATATACAAAACAATGTAGAATGCAATGTATTATAAATGACTTTAGATTAAATCTTCCAAATGCATGTCTAAATCTAAATCTAGTTTTAAGAATGAGGCTTATTGAATCAGATTCAATATGGTGTCTGCTTCAGATTAGATTTCTATGGTCTACAGTTTTATTAAATAAGCCTATTAAGTAATCAAATACATATTTAGTTTTAATTTCCTTTTAATTTTTTTGTCAGTTGTTTTAACTGAATTTACAAAATCCTAGTTTTAATCTCTTAAAAAAAATAAAATAAATGAATAATTATAATAATTTGACTGCACACCTACTCAAAGCGAAGCACAGTTTGCCTGGCTCTGCTGCATTTCATCTCTCAGTCAAGATCATTTCGGCCCTGAATGTATTCTTATCCGATAAAAACAAATTAATTTATCAAACTGTCCTAAAATAAATGCGGTTGTCATGGTGGCGGTGACGAGCTTTGGCGAGCGGTGATGTGGGATTTATTAAAAGCAAGAGTCGGCGTCCCCGCACTCCCTCGCCTGCATTCATCTTACTGACGCAGGCATTATGACTGAGATGATAATCATAACTCTCCTGGCTTTATTACTCTATCCTGCAGCGTGTAGCGGTGTGGGCAGCGGTGTACCGACCAGGTGTGCAGAACTCAAATAAATAATGTCTTTGTGCCTAGATATGTAAATTAATTTATTTCAGGCTGCGTGGTGATTAATCATCACAACCAGTGTGTCCTTTCAGAGATGGATCCATTTAGATTAAAATGATTGTTCATAGAAAATAAGAGGATGAGAAAATATGGATTGAACTTATATCTGCTTGAACGCAGAAGGGTTTGGATGACATAGATGCAGTTTGACATTGATTCACTAGTTTTATTCAAGAATGAAATCTGGATATTAATCTCAAAAAGAAATATTGTACCAGTTAAGATCAGTGCTCTTAATACTAACACTAAACATATTTATTAATAAGTTAGTATTGTTCTCTTGTTCATGTGCTATCTTTAGTGGAACCCCCAAAAAAGTAGATGTTTTTATAATTGTTCATGCTGGTACTTTCCATACAGTGAAAACTCTGAATGGCATAAAGCATTATAAAATGAGACTAAATGTGATCAAAACTAAAATTTTCACTCAAACTCGCCACATTTTGATGCTTGGTCAAGACCCTTTTGTGTTGCTTTTTGAAGCTCAAGGTACCCCTTTGTCATTTTTCGACTTGAAGGGCTACAAGAATCCTTACGTCAACGTGGTTGTGAAATGCCATTGGTTCTTGTGTGTCTCGTGATCAATTGTGTCAAGATGTTTTTGAAACACTATTGGCTCTTTTGTATCTCATGACGTGCTACAGAACAGGAGTATGTTTTCTGAATGAGATGACAGTGCATGAACGGAGCGGGACATTTTTAGTGATTAAAACCTTGTGTTTTACTCTCTTCTTCACGTAAAGACTTAGTATGGCTTCAGAAGACTTGGAATGTGACACGACTTGTTTATAATGTATTTATACTGCTTGTTTATGATCAGTTTAGTACCTGTGACTGCATTTGCCTGTGTGTGTTTATATTGTTCAGAGGTACTGTAGGTAGGTTTAGAGTAGGGGTGGTGTTTGGTAAAAAAAAAAAGTGAAATAAATTGTTATATGCATAAACCATTACATTAAGCCAAACAACTGAAAGAATTGGAGGACCCTTCACGTCGAAAAGTGACTAAAAAGGGGTACCTTGAGCTTCAAAAAGCAACGCAAATGGGTCTTGACCAAGCTTCAAAATGTGACGAGTTGGAGTGAGAATGTGTTGCTAGAACTGTCTGATGACGTTGCTCCCTAATTTACAGCAAGCTCAGTGGCTACAAATTTAATTTAGATTTGATTTGGCACTAATTTGTGCTTCATCATGGGATACAAAATAATTTGGGGAGATTTACAGATTTTTATAAGGACTGCAGTTTGAAACTTAGATGGAAATATAGATCAAAGCTGAAATCGTAAGGTGAATATATACTGTAATATCATTTTTATTTTTATTTTATATTTATTTTTTAAATTTACAAATTTATCTATTTTATTTGCGTATATGTGATGTATTTCCCTATAACACAACCAGATATTAGGTCCAGATGTGGAAGGGACTAAAATGTAAAATTGCCAATGCACACCTACACTTGCATCGCTGTGTGTGTTTGTGTGTGTGCGCACAAGTGTGTGTTTGTTTCAAGGATGTCAGCAAATAAATTGAATTTCCCATAATTTATTTGTAAGCAGATACAAAGATAAAATAACACACATTCACTGACCCTACAGTAATAACACATTTTCACCTGTACAATATATGTATATGTATGCATGTAATATTATTTGTCATTTTTATCAAACATTTTTAAAATATGACATCGTAAACGTGCATGTGTGTGTGTAACAGTTTGAGAAATGTTTCAGTTGTACATGTAGTCAGTGCTAATATAATGCATGTGTAGGAGTGCATGCTGAAGGTGGGGGAAGGAAAACGTGTTAAAAGTGCAAGATCTTCTGATCTTTTGTAATTATAGGAGGCAATGAGTTTAATTCATTAATGCAAAATCATCCTCATCCGTTTATTTCCAACTCTTTTGTTTGTAAGTCCTCCGAGACACCCATCCATACCCCTTTTCGTTCCTTTTCTCGCTTGTTTTTAACGTTAAACTGAAATGAGTATGATCATTATCTGTGGCCTAATTGCGAGCTAATTATGAGTAGGAATTCTCACGTGGCTCAAGCAAAGGTGGCTAGTCCAGAAATGAAAAACGTGTTTTGTGCATGAATACTTGCATCTTAGAGTAGGTGAAAGCTGATGCTGACACGTAAAAACAGAAAGGCTAGTTATGTGTCAGAATGTTATTTTTAACGCAATGGAAATATGATTTATTATTACTGTGGCATGGGATGCTATAGTGTACATGCTGATAGCATCAGCTAGTACTAGGATGATATTTTGATGTTTGTCATGATACGGTATGGTTATTAGTTGCATATACAATTGTGCTCCAAAAATGTATAAAAGAATACAATGAAAGCATTGTTGTAGTGTAAAAATAAACAATGAATGAAATTATTTAAATTAAGAATCTCGTTTTACGTTTTTAACTTGTGTATATATTTTACAGATTTATTTTATATAACTTTATATACATTTCAAAGAACAATTCAGGCAGTTTGTATACAGTTTTACAGATTGTACAGTTCTCATTAAAAATGTTAAAACATTTTGACCTGGAATTTAAAGAAAAAAAAAGTCACATTTTACATAACAAGGGTGAACCTGTTGTAGGACCGTTATTATTAGTAATAGTAGTAGTAGTAATTTTTAAATTTCTTCATTAGAATGATGATATTAAAGTTGTTTTGATTACTTGAAAACATTTGAAAACATTTATTGCGCTCTTTTCCTAAAAATAAAGTTTTACTTCACAAATAAATTGAAGAGTTCATTTGCAAAAATGGATAAATAGATTTTTAAAAACGTTGAAAATCATGTTTTTTTGTGTATTTCTAATTTTATCTAAGGACATTTTATTAGGTAAAAAATAAATAAATACAAATTAAATAATAATATGAAATAAATACAGCTAACACAATAAAAACATAATAAAATGAAAATGTCAGAAACTGTTTTTGCAAATAAACTGTTTGTTTATTTACCTGCTTGCTTAACATTTTTGGTAACTTTTTTTGCACACCAATAAAGCATTTCTTTTCTCCATATTGCCTATTTTTGTTTGTAAATGATCATTACACCACAGATTGCCAAGGATTATCAATTCTCATTACCGTAAAGTTTCTATTTTACTCAAAACTAGCACAATATATTCTACCGTGATAAATTACTGTTAATATAAAACAAATTTAAAATAGTTATTATTTCACATTACAGTAGTGAGAATGATAATGTGAAATGCATAAATGTCATGAAGATAACGGTATAATGCAAAATAGTGTTAAAAATGCAAAAAAATATAAATAAAATAGGCTTAAATTTCTATAAAATCTCTTGTTTATTTCTTTCAATTTCTGGGTGACATTTGACCCGGACATCATCTTTAATTTTCTTTTTTTCTCGCCTGTTATGCACAATGTACAGTGTGTTGCATCAGTTCAGATTGCAAGGTCAGATTTGGGTGCGTTTCTCTTTTAGTGTGTGCATGCATTTGTCCCTCTGTTTTTCCGCAGTGGGTTGGAAACAGGAGTTTCAGTCGTTTACTTTCCAACTCTACTTTCTCTTTCTGTTGCTTCCTCTCTCTCTCTCTCTCTCTCTCTCTGCCGCTCTCACCCATCTTTGTCCTTTTCACTCTAAATTTCCCCTCGCTGTCTGGAGGCGTGCATGTGTGTATGGGAGCTAGATCTTTGGTAACGGTTACATAAAAGCCTCGAGTCGGCATCGCTTTTCGGCATGTGACAACAGTTGCAGCGCGTTATATATCTGACAGGTGCACAGCAGGTGAGAGTCGCCGTGGAAAGAGTGTAACCAGGGGGCGGACAGGAAGTTTAGGGATGACCACAGCTCCTGGCTAGGAGCAGACAGGGCTAAACCACATGTGCTTGAGAACATGCTTTTTTTTTTTTTGTGGGAGGCCCAGACTTGCTTTATGTGCTGGACAGACCAAACCACACCCAGCTCTTATGCACAGTCTGCGGGCAGAGCTCTGTGCCTATGCCCCCCAGACTCAGTGTGGTGGAACCGTGGTACAACCGACTGCATGTGCATATGTGCTTTTATCAGAGTCTCACCTCTTGTAGCAGTTGCAAAAACACCCACACTTGACTTTTTAACCCAACATCTGCTCAAGTATTTTGTTTTCCTTTATGTTGTTAGTATATTAACCTGACATCACTATAAAGTGTCTTTATATATACATATATACATAAAGTTCCAGTTTCTGATGCTGACTGGGGTTTTTTTCGTACTTACTGGTAGTTAATAAAATACAAAGCGTGTTTTATGTGTTATTAACCCTACTGGGCACGAGGAGCGTTACATCTCACCGCCTGGCCCGAACCCTTCATGCTCCCCCAAAAAAATTTAATTGGAGGACAGCAGCCAAATTAAGTAAGCCCCCCAAAGATGCGGCGTATAGAAGGGTGCTAGACAATTAGGGAAAGGATAATGGGTTCCTAGCTAAGGAGTGTGCAAAGCATCATGTAGAATGTAAGTGATAAGTGTGAGTCGTACGACTTGTGGCCAGGTATGGTGACCCATACTTGGAATTTGTGCTCTGAACTTAACCCATTCAATGTGCACACACACAGCAGTGAGAAGTGAAGAACAAGAACATACACCCGGAGCAGTGGGCAGCCATTGCTGTGGCACCCTGGGAGCAGTTGGGGGACCGGTGCCTTGCTCAAGGGTCTCACCTCAGTCGTGGTATTGAAGGTGAAGAGGGTGCTGGTTATTCACCAACCCCACCCACTCAAGTCCCAAGTCCAACCCCCAATCCATTTGGCCACGACTGCCAAGATCAGTAATGTACAAGTGCATGTGTGCGAGTGTGAGTATATGGATAGTGGGGCCCCTGCGGTGGCTGGGGAAAACAAGGGGGCCACTGCTGTGGCGGGTTAGATAGGGGTGCCGCTGTTAGTGAGTGAGGGGTGCTGGATGTTAGTAAGTGTGTCCTCTCTGAGAGGAATGCTGTAATGGCTCCGCCCTCCAGCTGATTGTTCCCGGACAGGATCGAGGACACCTGCTGCATGTTACTAGTCCCTTTTTAAAAAGCAATTTGGCGACTGTTCGAGGGGGCACAGCACTTGATTTTGTTTTGAGCTTTCTTTCAAATGGATACAGGAGCTGGAGGCCAGACTTTTTCCGAGCTGATGGTGTACCCGGATTTTGTCGGAAATTGAGCAGTGGAGGCGAGTTAAAGCCTATGTTGAATCGAGTGATTCTAAGAACAAGATGCCCTGGGGAAGGGGGCTTGTACTATTTATTGGAAGTATCTCTTGCTCTGATAGGATGACAAGATGATAGGATGATTAGCAGGATGAGGAGCCAGCCGTGATTAATTACCTATGCATGCTCCTCCCGAAAATTTGTTTGCAAACATAATTTAATATGACCATACAACAATATTAAACTGGGACTACTGTGCATTTACAATATAAGGTGGTTTATATAACTTATGTCCACCAGCCTTTTTTTTATTAGTGTTGGCTTCATATTTTAGTAGTGCAATCATCAGACAACTTGAATAAATGTGCATTTTTTTTGTTATTTTTTTTTAAGAAGTCAAATGTTTTTCAGACTTGATCAGTGAACCATGAACACTTATTGCACTTGTGCCGGTGGAACAGTATTAAAAGTTAAGTCCATTTCCAGAATAAAAAATGTACTGATAATTTACTCCACCCCCATGCCATCCAAGATGTTATTTCCTCTTTCTTTAGTCGCAAAGAAATTTATCTAGTGAGGAAATTAGTAATTTTATAAAATTAGTGTATATATATATATATATATATATTACATAATCATGTTGGAAAGGTCATGTTCGGGTAGTTCTTCGTCTTTTTACTTTAAAAACCTCCCATTTTCTCTCCAACTTTAAAATCTTCAGACACTTTTGTTTTACATTTTTGGTAAAAGAAATATAACTTTCATTGTGAGTTTGCTTTGAAAACATTTGGCCGATACTTCAGCCTATATTCAGCCTTTCCAACCTCACAGAATAAAGACGTGCATCACAGAGCTAATGCTTGCTGAGAATTTGTGGTTAAAATGACCAATTGTTTTGTACCTGTGTACTGCTAGATAAGGGCCTAAACTAGCAAAAAAGATGGTCATTTTCGTAAAAAAAAAAACGCATACGAACCGAACATACGAACCAGAGCTGCATCGTTCTGCTCTAACACACTAAAATAATGTTTGTATTGGCGTTAACGATACTGTAGCATTAAATGCGACATAAGGGTTCGTTCACGAAGCATCTAAAAATGAGTGGAAAACGCGAGGCGTCACCTCCTCTACCAATTTCAAAGCGCCTTGGCGCTCGCACGTCTGTAGCATCTGCTGTTACTAGGCAACCATGAAAGCGCTGTCAGTTACAAAATCATTACTGCTTTGGATTTTAAACTGCGTGGCTCTGTTGAAAATAAAGAGCTCGCGTGCGCAAAACGCGCTGCATGTGAACGACCCCGAAGCCTAAAATTAACTAAATTTAATAGTGGATCTCTCCCCTGTCGTCTCCCCTCACGCGGATTGTCAGTGCATGGCTCGCACGGTCGACGAACACAAGACGCTCAGCTTTCACGATTTAAAACAGCTCAAATCTACTTTTTATTAAGTTTTAATTAATCAATAAATACCATCCAAGGCTGACTTTTCCAAAACACTTCTTTATCTGCTGCTGAGAAGAAACCCCAGTTTCTTCTGGGGTTTAGCTCCAATGTTGTTCAAAGTAAAAGAAAAGGGGGGAAAAAACAAGTTCATATTATGTTAATTTTAATAAATAAAAATGTGAAAAAAAAATCAAAGAAATTATCTTTTTTTATTGTATTTTTGCTGTATCGAAAACATGCCGATCCATGACACTACTTAATTGTATCAAACTGAACTGTGGTTTTTGTGAACCATTACACCCCTAATATATATACACAGTACTCTCCAAAAGTCTTAGGCCACTAGTATTTTCACCAACAAAAACGGTTTTAAGTGTGTTTTTTTTTAACGTGTCAGTTGAAAATATCAGTTAACATTTCCAAACATTATTTTTATCATTAATTGTAATAATGCAGTGAGATTATTATCTGACAGCCAGTACTCCATTCACAGATCTGATCTGATCATCATCCAGTCTGTCTGGAATCACATGAAGTAACAGAACAAACTGAGACAGACTCAGTCCAGAAGAACTGTGGCAACGTCTGCATTCCCCAGATATGCCCCTGATTAGATATTGTAGTGCCATTAAAATGCATTCCTGAAGGTCTGAAGTGGTCCTATCTGGTATTTAGTGTTGTTAATATTATTATATTTTTAATTTTAAAATTTGACTGCAAAATGATTGACAGAAAGAGAGTGAATAGCGTTTGCCATGCATTTCTTAACCTTTTAAAGTATGCCATAGCTAGCTATATGCACACAAATTGCTTCTAAGCAAACACACTATAGTTAAATGCCATTAACATCCGTATATGAAGGCTAACCTTACTGTTTTTGAACGCCTGTTGGCTTTGTCATTTACTGTTATGTGTTTTTTCTTTACAGACAAATTTCTGTATCATTTCCTGATGACAGACATATGATGTGGTAAAAGACTTCCTGAGGCCACATGTGTAGGCTTTATACTGTGAGCGATGTACTTTCCGTGTGTGTGTGTGTTAGACATCTAGACAAACTACTGCGATTTTGATAAGGCCTAATTTGACCCCTTGTACTACCATCAAAATGTCAGCATCAAAAGAATGGGTGGCGAATTGCACTGACAGTCCCTGCTGGAAACTTTGAGGCTGCACTGCCTCCCCAAGCTGCGTTTCTTCGTATTAAAGGAGTGCTTAATTCTTAGAGAGAGTCTTTGATTTTTCAGGTTTTGACATATGAGAATATATAGATGAGGTTATTGCTCATTTAGGGAGACTGAGAGGTCAAATTAGCAGAAAAGTGAATACTGAAAATTCTTCGAATCTTTCTCATTCTGACTGGCTCAGGTTGAAAATGCCAGATCATTCAGAGAGAGTGAGAATGAGAACTTTTTTCAATGTTTTTTTACCTTTTTACTTAGAAAAGCTGTTATTGTTCCCACGGTTCTGTTTTGTGTAGTCATGTGCAACTATTAATTACACAACAGCTTGTTTTATACCCCTAGCTCCATCTTTATGCAGTTTTCAATAAATCCAATAATAATCACTGACTTAAAGACGTTCATAAACCTAAAGCTGTGGTTATCATTTCAGCTGGCAGCATGATAGGAAGATGATTAGTATCGAATTGAGTGTGGAGTGTGCGAATAGTAGAAAGTGCACTGTACATGTATTTTATTACTTTCTCTGTGTGTAAAGGAAATATCAAAGAGGATTCCGTAGTACAAAGCATTTTTAATGTAGATTCACCGTTAGATTCACCATAATTCTGAAATAAAGGGTGAAAATTGTAATTCAGTTGCAATGTGCAGGGTTTATTCACAAGCACTTTAATGTTTAATTGCTTTGAAATCAATGCTTGATTAGAAATAGCATAAATTATTGTTGGTTAAAAGTTATGATTTTATTACAACGACAAAAGAAAAGGGAAAAAAAAAACTCAGCTAATTTTCCTAATGAACATATACGCTCTGCTTTGTATCTGAAAAGCATTTCTGAGAATATTCTTTAGAAGAAAAAAAAGCAGCGTAGGATCGTCTAGACTGCATATCTTCCATGACTTATCGTCCGGATTATGTAGATTAAATATACCTGTTTTGAATATTTCACACACACACACACACACACACACACACACTTATACACCCACACTCACTCTTGGTTGATTTGCTGCTAATAGCAGCGAGATCTTTTAGGGTGCTTTGCTCAATCGCAGGAAGTCATTGTTGACCTAGTTTAGCGACATTGGTAAGACGGCTCTGCAGGCATCAGCCTTATAACCCATTGTGCATCACTAATTATGTGCTTGTGTTACCAATAGGCCTATATATATATATATATATACATACACACACACAAGTAGATAGAAGAAATGTTACAATGACAAACAAACAAGCAAAAAAAAAAAAAAAGCATTGCATTTAATTTTAATAAATAAATGAAACTGCATTACTGCAAGACAAAAACACAATTAAGAACACAAAAATATCTCAAGTCTTTATAGAGCGTTTTTTTTTTTGCTTCAGTGAAGCTAGTGAAGCAGAAGCACATGGCAGCACACACAGACCGTAAAAAGCTGTGATTTTGCGATCTCAGCAGGTCTGGGCTCTATGCACATACAGTATCAGATGTAGTGCACTGATTTTTGTGTTCAAAGACATTGTGTTCAAAGACATAGACAAAATAGCTGACCTGATCTAGTCCGGATCACGAAAACATGAAGAAGAAAAAGATACAACAGACTCCATCCAGTGTTACTCACAAAACCACACACATACAGCATCAATAAGGGAGCGTCAGTACATTATTGTAGCAGATTTTTACACCTATGAATAATTATTATATTATATTTATTATTACATACGGTATACTACATCCTGCGTTTACCCTATTGTTATTTATTATTTTTAATGTCATATCAACATTAATGCTAATATTAACACACACACCCCCACGCATACACATATATATGTAGACCATGACACTTGACCATGTGTTTTTCTTTGATTGCCAATGCAAATTCTTTGCACATAATAGACAAAATTGCTTGGTAATTGTGCACTATATTTAACAACTGAATAATGTTGTATCTCACTTTCTATCATCATATTATCACCTTATTATCTTATTATCAAGATAATTTTTTTTGACACAGTTTAACCCTGAGTTGTTTTCATAGTGTATTACCATTTACTACTATAGCGAATAAACTGTGATATAGTGCTATAATGTGAGAAATGTTAGGGTTAATATATTTTTTTAATTTCTGTGTACGTATGTATGTATTTACTCACTCTCTTGTAACTCCAAATTCACACGTTAATATTTTTCGTTTCTTTTTTTTTCTGTGGAGCATATACATACAGTACATGATATATATGCATATATATATATATATATATATATATACACATGATACATAGATGATATATATGCTCCCCATATCCCAATGTGTGCTGCCATTTGGTGAGTGAGGTGGTCACCCTACCCCACCCTGACCCTCTCCTCTCCTCTCTGAAGGCCTGTCAGTCAGAGGAGGATCTCAGGTGCGCCTGGTGTCGCTATATCCCACAGGTGAGATGAGTATCACTGCTTTCTCCACTCAGGCATTGCGACTGACCCCAGCGCTCAATGATTCCCCCCCCCAACACACACACACACGCACAGAGCTGCTATCAGGGTACGTGTAAAGATGCCTCACCCCCTCCTTGCCCCACCGGCTGCTCTCCTCGCTGCTCTTTGTCCCCGTAAATGAGCGAGAGAAACTCGAGAAACTTCCATCCGTCCTCTCTGCTCTTTCTTTTCTCTCCATGGCAGAATCTGTCCCTCTATCAGGATCTGTTTTCTATTGACCTTTTAATTCACTTTTATTCTTCTGCCCTGTTATTTAAAGCCTTTCAGCTTCAGGATTAGAAGGTTTCAGCATTCCTTTCTCAGTTTCTAATTTGACATTTAGACTGTGTGAAGTTTATAAAATATAATAATGTGTATATATATTTATGTGTGGCATATTCTTTCATTAACAATGTTTGATCAATGTTATAAAGTTGAAATGTTGCATATAATAATGACATTCTGTGAAAACATTCAATTAAAATACATTTTAAAAATTATATTTTACTAGTTCCTTTGCAATGCTTTTTGGGAATAAGACATTTTAAGTCTAAATATTCTATAGTATCTCTTTTAATATAAGTTAATAAAATCTGCCTGTATTTTAAAATACAGAGCTATAAAACGTAAATATCAAAATGCTGTTTAAAATAATTCAGGTCATATCAAATGTGTGTATGTAAACAAAAGTACTGTATGTTAGGTACCCACTTTGATTTTATATACTGCACTTACGGTTTGTGCAATTCTAAATTTATTTTAGTCTGTTTTAACTTTTTGGTAATTTTTTTAGCCGAGGCATTTTTTTTTTTTATGTCAAGTATTGAAACCTGCTCCAGTTATCTGTCAGGATCTCACCCACTGTTTATATCTATCAAGTGTGGAAGCCCACTCTAACCAGACTCTTTATATCACCAAAGTCTCAAATATAGATAAACTTTTCACCTAATATAAATATTTTTCAGAAAATTAAGAGAACTCTCCCAAATGTTAGTCCTGTTATTGTTAACTGTGCTAAAAACATTACATTACTATTTATATTTTTTATTTAATTTCAAACAAAACAAGCAGTCACTATTTATTTATTTTTTTAAAGCTTGTTATCCATTGTATCAAAACATAAAAAAACACTTAAAAGATAAAAGAATGAAGATTTTAACCTCAAAGGCCCTGACGAGGCAGTTTACTTTGCAGTAAGTCATCAAACCCAGAAGGTTTCGATATTTAACGCGATTGAATATTTCTAAATAAACTTGCAATAAATGTTCACAGCCTTCCTGTTGCAGATGTGATAGCTGCAGATTGTGTGATACACCCTAATTCGCATATACACGCAGACATGTACGCACTCAAGAGTTGGTTTCAATAGATGGAAAATAGAGTGATAATGATCAGACGAGCTTTTGGGGTAGCGATGCGAGATATGACATGTGGTCAGGCATTTCTCAGGGCACTTTTGCTCACATGCAGCAAAACAATGACACAAACTTCACCAATTAACCTGATGCTTAAAACAAGATCATTAAACACTATTTAATGCATAAAAGTGCATGCGAGAACTGCTAAGACGCCAGTGCAGTAAACAAAAAGTTAATTATTAGATCTGACTCAGCTCTGTAAAAAAAAAAATAAAAAATCATACTGTTGCTGTAGGTTGACAACCCGAATGTTTCATCATTGTAGGCCGTACCCACACGGAATAATACGCAGCAACATTTTTTTGCGTTGTAACCTGCATAACATGACACACAAATACAATCCAACGAATCCGGTAAATGTTTGCTTTAATATTCCGAAAACATCCCACGTATGCAAGCGTGTGTGAATGTGTACATGTTTTTGATAGGTGCTTCTGTGTCTAGCCTGACCTTGTTTAATTAATGGCTAAGAATCCCTGTCGTTTTAGCAGTAGCTCGTTAAAAGAGCATTCACCCCTCTGAAAGACAAGTCTGATTAATCCCAAATAATCCGTAGGATGACAATATCACCCCCCACCCTATTTTCTCTCTCTTTCTCTCTAACTCGCTTTCATGCCATTTGTCATTAGTGACAAATATAATGATTGCTTTTATTGTAGCGATTTTAATCCTGGTCCAAACTAAATCCACTCAAAAACAATCTACAGTATGTGTGCAAATATACATGTGAAAAAAATTGCGAAAAAAGCTTAACACACAAATAGCATAAGAAAAATATATCTTCATTCTTAGAGTTACAAATAGCATGAGAGAGGTTTATCTTCGATGTTTGAGGTTTTTTTTACTGTCACACCATAGGTTGCATTGATACGTCAACTACCCATAAACACACACACACACACACACGCACGTTGTAGATTGCTTTTGAAAATAACATTTTTAACTCCAAAGACCCCGATGAGACATTTCACTTTAAAGTAAGTTTTGAATATCAGGTTTTCGAAAAAGTGACTGTATTTAATATTTCTGAATAAACAATTTACTTTAATATACTATTTGCACAGCATGTATATTATAAGTTAACTTTTAATGTATAACTTTATTATACATGTATGTGAAAAGTATTTGTATACACACACACACACACACACACACAAATAATATATTATAATATTGTTGTAGTAATATATTTTTTATAATATTTCAAACATACTCTATGCTAATGATTGCTTTTAGCAATCTAATTAGAACAATTTTAGTCCCTACAAATTATATATATATTATATATATTAATTATATATACTAATGCATTCAGAAAAAAACATATTTTTATATGAAAAAAAAAATCTAAAAAAAAACAAAAAAAATTTTTCTAAATTACTACCTAAATTTAATGTGACAAATAGAATTTGTTTTATTAGTGATTTCAGTCCTAGTCCAAATAAAATGTCAAATATATCAATCTTTTAGTTTGGTATATATGCGTGTGTGTGTGTGTGTGCGCGTGTGTGATAGATAGTGTGATAGATGTGTGACACTAGAATTTATTATTAAAATTGTTTTGTTGTTGTTTTTTATGGTAACTTATAACTAATGTTTAATTAAAAATGCACGCACAACCTAATTTCTTACTGGACGAGCAAGCTATAAAAGTAATGCTGACACTTAATCAATTGTATTCTTTCTTTGAAGATTGGCTCCGGAGGGCGGGTTGTTGAAGTGTGCCACAACGGAAAATGCAATACCCGTGCCTTCAAACAGACTTTAGTGCGCTGGCAGATTCAACTGATGTGCAGTTTCCTTTTAAACTTTCTTTTACAAAGTATGCTACAAAAAGTAAAGCGTATATTGTGGTTGTTGTGTCTGAGTTCACAGGGGAAAAAAATGCTTTACTTACCTTACGACAAATCTTTTTTTGGACATGAGAGGTTTTTTATCTACAAATACATTTAGTTTCCTGTGTACCTAAATAGAACAGCTGGCAGAGTGTGATTTTTGTTGATTCTGCTTGTTTTTTGTCTTTTGATGATATAAATATAGATTTTTTTGTTTGTTTTTGTGATGTGGATGAATAAAACGTTTTAGGTTCCTGAGATATTTACTGGTTATTAAGTGAGTATATTCATTCTCAGTATGGCCCTTGAAGTGATGCTTTTGTGAAGGTGTAATGAAATTAATGGAAAAAAAAAAGAGAGAGAGAGAGAGAAAAAAAGTATGGGTGTATTTCTGAGTATTGTATCATTAAACATGTTTCCTGTTTCACAAAACCTGAGATTTTTTGCCCTTTCCACCTGACAGTGTATTACAGAGCTGACAAATACATACCTTTTGTGAGGTTGCACTCAACCAACCACACATTTTCTCTCAGAGCTTCGACTGAACTCTTTAAATGAGTTGTATGCTAAATCTCTTTATATTTCTTCATTTTTAATATTTCACATGATTTGCTTTTTAAAGACATGAATTATTAAAGAATAAGCTGCCAAACAACCCTAATCGCTCAATTATGCGACCGCAATACCTTATTCATTAGCCCAGGCCTTACCTCACATTTTTTGAAACTGATACCAGATTCAGTTGTTCTGAAATTCACAGAAAGATATCGGTTATGAAATGTTTGGTCTGTTGAGAACCTACAGTTCTTAGAATGGGTGTGCTATTGGAAGTTTACAGAGTTTGTTCTCAAAACGTTACGGTCTTTATGGGCACAAAGGAATTAAATGTATATTTTTAATCCATTATTTAATTCAGATGAAACTGATTGTGTATGTAACAACCATGCATGCATGACATAAAAACAGGTTCCTGAATAACAGTACAGCTAATTTCTATTAAAGAGGGTTTACATGGTTTGCACACTGTGGTGTAGATGTCCCGCTTGGCTTGCTATACCTCCACAGATATTGAAAGCAGACATGCTGTGTGGGGGGGGGATCTTATCTGTGGACCAAAAACATATTTTGGGGGTTTGTGGCAAATAGACTGATGGGCAAAATTCCAGCTTGTGTGAATGTATATGTGTGTGAAAGCGTGAAGTCATCGGTTCTCTTACCAAAAACATTTTGTTTTGTTTGTTTTTTTAATTAGTCCCTCACGTGTTATTTATTTATTTGCAAATGAATACGGCACACAAAATGAAATATAACAAAAACAACAAAAATAAAAACACAAAAGACAACACTACACAAAACAATACAAGACGAGACAAAATAAAACTAAACAAAAAACACAGATCACGAAGCTAAACAAAACAATATAAAACACTTAACAAAAAACAGAACACAAAGCTAAACAAAATAATATAAAACACAAAACAAAACTAAACAAAAAACAGAACACAAAGCTAAACAAGTCAACTCAAAACTAAACTAAAGGAAAAACGAAACAAAATAAAAACAAAACACACAAAGCACGAAACAAAATAAAACAAACACAATATTTGAAGTCTTAAATTAGTTGGTAATTTATTATGACGAAAATAACATTTTTATATTACAATACATTTTTTCTTCCTATTCTCTATCTTGCTTCCTAATTAATTTATTTAATAAACTTGCCATTGGATAATATAAATATTGTTACTTGGGATAAAAATGTCTGCTTAATACATAAAATGTAAGTGTAAATCATAGGACTGAGATATATATATATATATATATGATTTATTTTGAAATGCTATATGACCATTAAATCAAAAACTAAAAAGAAAAAAAGACAAAAGGGTCAATAAAGCGGCAAAGTATTGCTTTGCCTTTAGTGAGAAACAGATCAGCTTTCGTGACTTTGGTTATCACCACAAAGTTGCACACATAGCAAAACATCGGTCCGCTGCAAAACACACACGCACACACACATTCATATCTAGTGTCCTGTCTCAACCACATCAAGGGTCCACCTCACTAGCTGACCTTAAAGGACAATGTCTGCAACTGTCTAAAGATTTGTCCACCTTGAGATAAACACTCTCTCTTCCTCTGTCTCTCTCTGTCTATCTTCAATATCTGATTATCTTTGTTCTTTTATTAGCCAGGCGAGTGAGAATGGTTCGAGCTATGTGTCGCCATAGGCACTCAGATTGCATCTTTGTTCTGTGGCTTTAATAACGACAAGAGAGTTCGTGTTATTTTCCGCTCAGATATGACCCCCACACATGTTCTCGTGTCCTCTTCATATGTGGTCTTCCCGGGCAGTCCGTAACTTTAGAGAAAATATATGACATATGTCATAAAAAAAAAAAAAACAAGAAAAAAGATGATTCCCAAGATAGAGATATGGACACCTTGAATAATTACAAGATCTTGTCTACATCACCAGAAGTACCAGCGGGCAGTATGGATATAAATGAACAAATAAATAAATAGAAGCATAAATAAACTGGTTTTCTAAAACAAATAAATGGAAAAAAAAAAAATATATATATATATATATATTTGCAAGAGATCTAAAATAATAATAAATGTTAGGTTTGATATACATTGAGATTTTTTTTTTTTTGGTCTGTCTTTTTGGGGTTTTTTTGTATTTAATTAAATACATTAATTTAAAATCAACACTAAAATAATAATAATAATAATAATAAAATATTACTATAAGATAACTATATTAATGTTCAATAGTGGGAAGCAATATATATTTTATACATATTGAGATGTGTGTGTATATATATATATATATATATATATACATATACTTGAGAGATCTATAGAATTTATGTACCAGTTTACATGGCTTTATATTACTTTAGAGCTTTTCTAAGGCCAGCTTGAATTTTCATTGCTCTGCAGATTTTATTTATTCATATATATTTTTTTTGATTAGACACCTTCAGAAGATGAAATCAACAGGAATATCATGAGCATTGTATATTTGAGACAGACTCAACAGTTTGTTGATTTTTGTCTGTTTTATATCCATATTTAGGGTATGAAAAAAGTATACATATTTAATACACATACACTCACACACAAACATATACATTCGTGAGTGCCATCTAGTGTCCAGTGACCCCCTAATATTCAGTCCTACAAAACTTCAAATTAGAACCATGATGCTATTGGAGAGCCTTTTTTAGTTCTACAAGCTTCGATAGCTCCTGATATCATCCTGTGGATGTTACGTCAGGAGCGCAAAATCAAAACCAGGATAGATCCTGGATTATTCAAATCTTGATTCATAAATTTCAGTTTGTGAAAGAGGAACATTGTGTAGGTGTGTTGTGGAAATCGTACCATTCACACTTATGGGGTGAAACAACTTGAGTTTGTGCATGTGGTTACTTGTGATGCAGTGTTGCCATTTAGTTAGGATTAAAATGAATCATGGCATTCAATACCAAGAAGGCAGTGAAATAAAATATTGAAAAACATTCTTGGAGCTGAGTTAAGTCAACGTGTTTTTCTGTAACATGGGGGAGGAAAAGTCAAAGTGAAACCGTCATCAAACAGGACAATCAGCCAGTCATTCTGATCTACCGCTTCATTTCCTCTGAATTTGTGTGTGTGTGTAGTACTCAGGAAATATAAAGGCTGTAGTAAAGGGTGTAACAGGACATGCCACAAATATGGTAAATTTTACTTTTTCTAAAAACACATTTGAGGCACAAATCATCCCCGAGGTCACTAATAGTATCCAACAAATGCATGTAACTGGGAATCAACTGAGAGTAAAAACTGTTTTTAATATAGTATTATTTGTAATATTTACATAGTAAAAGAAAAACAAAATTGCGATAGGCACCGTATTTTATGTTCAACCCTGTTACTGCATTTTTTCTCATTACCAATAAAAAAAGAACAATCCATTAAATTTGTCATCCAGGCTTTTTTTTAAATGCCCCTTACTGATCTTATTGTGAATAGTTGGCTGATTCATCCATAAGTGAACTTTCTCAGTTTATATGCAAGCTGTATCAACAGTGTTACCGGTGTTATTGTAAGAAAATTTAAGGGTAACACTTTAAAATAGGTAACCAATTACTTTTCCGTCAATACATTTTAGTAAGGTAGCTGTTAAGTTTAGCTATTGGGTAGGATTAGGGATGGACAATAACGTCATGTAGAATAAGACATTAATATTCGCTTAATTAGCATTAATAATATTTTAGTAATATGCATGCAAATACATATATAATAGGCATATAATATATTTTTTTTCTATAAATAATAAAACAATTTGAACTGTTTTTAGTAAACAGCTCAATTGAATTGCCAAAAAGGTAATTCTAGGCCATGCCCAGCATTTTGTTTTCAGCTCTGCGACTGCATTCCACCCCATTTTTAAAAAAGGCAACATTCCTGTAAATTACACTGACCGCTTTTTAAATGCATGTTATTGCATTCCTATCGTTTTAGGAGATTCATCTACACACTTTTTCAAAAACAGCTTTTGTACAAGTTTCTCAGTTTATGCATGGTCTCAATTAGTTATTCAACCCTGTTACTCTGTTAAAATTGCATTTAATTTCTCAGAAATGGTGGTTGTCTTTTTTTCAATCCCTAAAATTATATTTGGTCACAAATTAGGTAGCCCTAAATATGTCTATGCAAACCTGAATTTTGGTAACAGAGTTGAGATCTCTCCAAACCCCATAGGAAATGAATAGACAATATTTAGCATTTTTGTTATTATTAGTAATACTTATTTATTTATTTATTTATTCATTTATTTATAGTTTTTAGTCTTGGGTAGGAGTAGGTATGTAGAATATAATCACACAGATTATATGCTTAATAAGTACTAATACACAGCCAATATGTAAAAGAAAAAATGCATGCTAATAAATAACTAGTCAATAGCGAGAACTGATTAAGACCATGCCTATGCTAAAGTGTTATTTCTTTTTCTTACCCTCTTACAGAAAAAGCCACCTCTTTTGAACTCTTTACTCTTTCCTTGTTTCTCTTTTTCCTTGTCTCTGCATTCTTGAATGGTATAGTCAGAGTCTCTGGTTAGGCCCGGTTCCACTGGTCCCACAGGACTTTGCGTGGTGATGGTGGTTATGTCACCACTTAGTGAAATAAGTGACACTGATGGGTTTGAAATGCACTCTACATCCCCATAGACCTCTCAACCGCCCATCCACTCCCCCTCCGTGGACCCTCAAGAACCCTGTAGCCCCTCTGTCATTCAACCGTCTGCTCAGGCTAGTGTTATATTTCCACATGGCGAAGAGAAGGCCAAGTTCATCGTCAGGAGCACAGCTTGTGGTGTGTGTGTGTATGTGTGTGTGCCACATCCCATTTGCTTTATGGTGGCCACATTACCACCATCAAAACCTCTTAATCACATTTTAACAACTCAGGCAACACAGGCAGGATCACCTTTCTTTCTGATCTGAAAACCTAACACCTTCTAAAGAAGATGCATTCACCAGCATGTCTCGCAAGTTGGCTACTATCATACTAGGGAAAAAATAATTTATTTTATGCATGGGAAAGAAAACAAAAACAAACAAGGAAACAAACTAAATTAGTTCGTACTCAAACTTTGGACCAGAAAGCTATACTGCTAGGAAGTTGGTAATATCTACAATTTCAGCTCAACAAAGATCAGAAATCTGACTTTGAGTCAGATAAATAACAATAATAATAATAATAAAAAAATAATATCAATAATTAATTAATAATAATAATTATGTATTTTTAGGAATAATATTAATTTAAAAAAGGTTAGTGTCACAATTACCAACCAACCAAAAAACAAACAAACAGACAAATAATTTGCTGACACTGTCTTGCTCAATAATATTTTTTGTCAATGAAAATTTTTTTTTTTTTTGACTTTTGTCAATTTAAAAAATCTAAATATATATATTGAACTTAATTTAATATTTAATCTATCTTTATTTCAGTGAGATGCAAAAATGTATAGATATTAATATTAATATTAATATATATATATATATATATATATATGCAGTTAACTACAATTGTTTTTTTTTGTTTTTTTTATAGTTTTAGATTTAAAAAAAAAAAAAGTAAATAAAACAACATTATGAATAAATATCCGAGATGTGCAGTAAGGTACGTAAAAATGGAGGTACATATTTTTATGAGACCATGTTGGAGAGATAATAATGTAATGCATTTAGAATTTAGTATGTAACATTATCTTGTATACAGATTTTTCAACCTGATCTCACAGCAATTTGTACATATTTTACGAGGTGGCTAATTTGTATGAATGACCTAAACCTAACCCCGTTCCTAAACCTACCCATCATAGGGTTTTAGACAAATCGTACAAAGTGAGCTTGTACAAATTAGTACAAATTAATTTTGGCACGAATAGGTCGCAAGACTGAGTTGGATGTTTGATTTTTACAGGCATAATATTTGTGCCAGTATTGGCATAAGAAAAGAGAATCATCTTAGTGGTATCTTTATTTCTTTATATTCTTTCTGATGTAGCCTTTGAGAATTTCAACTAACAACTTTTTGTGGAATGCATCATAAAAAGTAACGTGACCTGACGTCACACAAACATGTTGCAATACAGCAAAAACAAGTCATAACACAATGAAAACAAGTTACAGCACAACAGAAACAAGTCACAATAAAACACAAACATATATACATCTTAATATAACAGAAGTCACAACACAATGAAAACAAGCCCTAACTTAACAAAATTAGTACACAGCAACAGAACCAAGCTGCAAGACAGCAACATTTGCACTCAAAGGAATCAAGTAGCAACACAACAAAATTAACACAACACAATGGAAACAAGTTGGGACACAGTTTTTCACTACTGGGTCACCATAAAAAAAAACAACACCTTAACCTCATGGGATTTCTAGAGAAAAAAACAGCTCACATTGTGTTGCTCTAAATGAAGTAGCTGCTCATTTTCCTTCATGATCTTTGATCTTTGTGGGAAGTGACAGTCAATGGGGTCCTCAGGGTCCTGGAATCCCGTGAGGTTAGGTGCCCAATGTGTGCCTGTCCCATATTGTCATTTTCCATTAGTGCCATTAGATACACATATTAGTGACTGAGCCATTATGAGCGGAAAGAGAGACTGACAGAGTGAGAGGGAGACATATGTGTTTAGTCTATTAAAAGAGACGGAGGGCTAGAGGCTGGGAGGTGACCTCAATATCGGCTTACACAAACACATGAGGGCGATGCATCACAAGGGGTCTCTCACCGTAACCTTGCAGGACCATAAGGGGTCTCCGCTTAATGCCACCCAAAGCCCCCCTGAACAGCTGCCTTGGCCTTTACATCCTGCACCAGAAGGGACTGGTCCTTGGTTTCCTTTCAGTAATATTACAGTTAAAATGACTAATTTGTTGGCTACTCCACAGCCCACTTAAATATCTGTGATTTAAAGGAATAGTTTTATATATATATATATATAATACAGGGCTTGACATTAACTTGACATTATTTTTTTTGACTAGTTGCTTTCCAAATTTCCACTGACCACAATTTATTTGTTGGGGAAAAGTCCTTTGACCTTTTTTAATGGCCATTTTCCCCGCATTGAATGCATGCATACTCCTTTCGTAACAAATTCTTCCGTTTCAATAATAATTACATTTAACATAAGAAGATAATTTTGCCAATGTATAATAATATTACCAATGCTACCTGTTAACATTCATATGGAATCAGCATCTACAAAATTGATCATTCCACAGAAGAAACAGAAGTGACTGGAGCTGCATTCAGATGCATTTATGACAGTTCAGTGTACAGTAGCTGAGATATAGCATGAATGCATTTACACTGAACGCAACATTATGTGGCGAGTTTTAATATACATATAGCTTATATACAGTATGTAAACACCTTTTAGTGCTTAATCCTGCTCTGTACACACAGGGTTCAATAATGTAATTTTGTATGCATTATATAATTATTAATAGTATATTTAAAATATATTTATTATTTTATTTGTGCTTCACTAAAACAAAACAAAATTGTTTTTGAAGCAGATGTTGGTTATTAATTATTTTACTTAAATTATGGTTATTTAAGTTATTTTAGTTTTTCTCTTTCATGCAGATAAAACGAGGGCTTTAGGAAGGTGTCACACGGACAAGATGGATATGAAAATCTATACAGTACTCCCTTACTCCCCAACACACACACACACACACACACACAAAGCAGTGAGTGACAGGATTAAGAGTGGAAGCATGCAGTTGACATGAAGCCATATCTAACTCTTTTTTTTTTGGGGGGTCTTTTTAGTCTAATGCTGAGTGATTCATCGATGTTGGTCTCTCTCTCTGTGCACATATGTACAGTATTTAAGTTCATGTTTAGATTAATGTTAACAAGAGGAGATTGCCCACAGTGGAACCTCAAGGATCATTTAGCAGGGCTACAAACATCAGTGTCCATCAGCGACTGCCTTATTCACTTGGATACACTGATGTTAAGACCTGCTGTAGATACATACATATAGATATATGCTTATTTATATAAGTAAATAGGTTTGATGTAACAACTCAATGGAGTAAAGATGTCCAACCAAATGTTTTTCATTACATCCGGACATCAGTATTCTAAATATTCAGTTATACTGTTATGACAGTTTGAAGACCCCGTGAAGTGACCCCGTGAAGTCTTTTACGCAGCTAAACATTGAATACTTTTAGCTGTTCTTTTTTTTAATTATAGTTATTTTTATGTCGCAATTAAGTGTACATGTTGTTATTATTATTATTATTATTTGAATACATTATTTTAATTAGTAAATAATTCACTTCATATCCTGTTAGTGTTTGTCATGCATCCAACAAAAACAGTCAATGACATCATCCTCCAAGAAGTGATATCGTAAGAACGTCATAGATATCAGTAATCGATAACAGTAGATTTGATAAAAAATGTAATGCTTGGGGATTTTGCTAAAACATTTAAAACATTTCATTCTCTCTGATGAACATAAATCAGTAGAATATTTTCAAAATACGTGACTTACAAAAAAAAAATTAAATTAGATATATTCTTGAATTAAATACAACAAAATACTATAATTTAATTACAATAATTGAAACATATGTTACAATGTAAATGTTTAAAAAATGTTATACCAATTTGTATGCTTGTTTAATGATTCATATTTTTTATGTTTTTCATAGGGGCGCAAAACAATTAATGGCAATTAATTGCATTCAAAATAAAAGTTTGTTTATATACTAAATGTGTGTACATATATAATATATCAAAATATATTAAACGTGCGTGAGCAACTACGGCATATCGCGTTGACCAAAACACACATGGAAACGTTGTGAAAAATAATATCACAGACATTGCATTCGGACTCTAGAATTATCACAGAGAAAAACAGACATGGCAGATTCCGATGGGATTAAAATCAAGTATGTCTGTGAAATAAGACTAGACTCAATTAATAATTTTTGCATAAAAATAATGAGAACTGTGTTATATGCATTGTGCAGTAAATGTATATTATTAATAAGAGACCATCAGATCGCCACTTGTGGTTAATCCTAGTTTTTAAAATAATTTAAAAAAAGCTAATCACTTCTAAAAGATAATCAATCTTTTTTTTCCTCCTCCTTTCCTAACTTCTCTTTCCCTTCGCTGTGACCGTTCGCTCTAGATGATTTACATTAAGCCGAACTAAAAGTTGGAAACTCAAGCCTCCCAGTAAGACTGGAATCAGAGCAGTGGGAGAGACCACACCACACACACAGACACACGTCAGACATGATATGCCCATTTAGCACCTTTCTGTGTGAACAGAGGTCAAAGAATCCGTGTGTGTGTTTTGACTGCTCGAGATGGCTTGTTGGGGCTTTAATGTGGGTGTTGACTAGCCAATTATTCCCTGGACACACCTCCCCTTTTAGTCCGTCACCACTCATTATGACAACAATAAACCTCCGGCGGTCTTAAAGGGCCGCTGACAGGCCTGAGCTAATGACACTGCGGCTTCCACCCTGATGACTTGTGCAGCTGTAGGAAGCCTCCTTCCTTTCTTTCTCTCCCCGAATTCATCTTTGAAGCGATTGTCTGAGTTCATTACTGCCCGGCGCTTTGTTTCGCTGCGTCTGCGTTAGCCATCTCGGAGCGGTAAATAGATATAGCAGATTTCCAGATGTCATTCCCATGGCCTTAAGGTCTGTATCTCTATCTGAGAGCCTAAACGGGAGCTCTACGGTTACAGGTCAGGGGTCGGAGTTCAGAGGGTGACAGCGGGTGACGTTGACAATGACACAGGTGCGGCATTGAGCAGTGCTCACCTGTGGATCACGCTCCCCTTTCCTTCAATTAACAGAACGCACTCACACACACACGGTCATGACCACTGCCTGAACTTCATGTAGTGAGGTGATTCTCTCATTCGCGCTGTGTGTATGTGTAACTTGGTTTTGCCCCTAATGTCGTTCAAAGCAGCAGGTGCGAAAACAGGACTGGCTTTGTGATTCTTACTCCCTCAGATGAATGTTATGTCTATGTGTGTGTGCGTGTGTGTGCGTGTGTGTGTGTGTGTGTGTGTGTGTGTGTGTGTGTGTGTTTTAACACAGGCACAGGGACCTAAAAATACTAGCCCCAAAGTGTTTTTAGGAGCTAAAGTGTTAATAGTTGTTTAAATCTAATCTAATAATTTATTATAAATGATGTCAGTATAAAATTAGTTTTTCAGCATTTGGTCTAAATTGTGTCTTAATGCTATTGAATCACTTTTAAATAATTCAATAATGCAGTGCAGGCAGGTTCAGGGGTTTTCAACTATATATATATATATATATATATATATATACTTATAACAATACAAATTCCCAGATAACATAATACATTCACCAATTGTGTAATATATGGGAAAGTTTAGTGTGATGAATGCTACATGAAACAATGCAGTGCACTTCTCTCGATCTTTAAGTGTGATGGATAAACTTGCATTTTATTATAAAATACACTGTCTGAATTTAATGATTTCACGTGACAATGTAAAACATATTATCGTTACAGGTTTCTCACTATTTCACAAATTTGCGTTTCTTACAAAAGGCTGCAATTTAGAATATAATCTGTTTGCAATAGTACTCCATTGAACTTAGCCAACAGGTCTGAATTCTTCGCATGTTTGAATGATTCACTGTAACATCAGCTAACTGTGGTCAGCAGAATGCAAAAACAAATCACATGTTATTAAATCCAACAGTAATCACACACATATACACACACGTTTCTTGGATGGGAAACAATCCCACCTGCACCTTTGCATCTATCTCTCAAATGATTCCTCCAGAACCTGGCCTTGACTTGTAGTTCCTCCTGGGACGAAGTCTTGTTTTGCATTTAAATTCGTTATTATTACTGGGTCTAATAAAGACCAGAATTCGAAGCTGATACACTGATAGTGTGTCCTTTAAATGACCCCCTGACCCACGCAACACACCCCTTAAACTAACACACACACACACACTCACGCACGTTTCATTCTAATCAGGTTATGTGGGAGTTAATGTGTGTGTGAGATTGGCTGTTGTTCCCTAAAATATTAAGATTGTCCATGCATGTTGTCATATGGACAGTCAATTCTCTACCCTTGCTGTCTGAAATCAGACATGCTGATGAAATGAATATGTCATTAGTGTTATTACATTCTACATACCCTTTTAAACATATCGTCTTGTAATCTGGATAGCTTTTGTGCATTAATATGACTAACAGACACTCAAAGTATAAATCTGAGATATTAGATTGTGAGATTGAGTTGTCTAGACAGACATCTGAATATCGGGCCATTTAGCAGAGGAAATTGTAATTCTAAGATGTTACCTTCATAGCTCAGAAGACTTAATGGATGTTTCAGTTGTTATCAAGTTTGTCAATGTTTCTCCTAAAATTATTTGTTAAAAATGCTAAGGTAAAATGTTTAATAATTTAATATGAATATATTGAATATATTTTATTTATATATACAGATGAACAGGAAACAGTTTGTCTGTGTTTTTTTGCCCTAAAATTGTAAATAGTTTTATATAAAAAATTAATTTTATTGATTTTATTTAATTCCATTCCATTTAAGTTTACTTCAATAGATTTATCGGGCGAACAGGAGAAAGTTTGTTGATTTTTATTTATTTATTTCATTTTTATTTTTTTTTATAATTTGTTAAAAGTATTAATTCAAAACATTTAATAAAATTATATTTTAATTAATTAAATTTGTAATAATTTAATTGAATTTAAACTAGATTTATCAGGCAAACATTTAATTTAACTTAATTAATTGTATTTTATTTGAATAGATTTATCAGGTGAACAGAGAAAAGTTAGTTGGTCCCCCAAAATTATTTGTTAAACATGTTGAATGTAAACTTTCTAATAATTTTATTTTATTTAATTTAAACTAGATGTATCAGGAAAACATGAAACTGTTTTACAAAAAGTATGATAATCATAATAATTATAAGTTATAACTTTTAATTTAAACATTAGATTACTAGGGTATTAGATCTGAGAAACAGGAGACTTAAGAAAATATCTCATTTTAATCTTACTGCAGCCTAGGAGAAACAATTGAGAGATTAAATTAGATCTCATTTCCGTTTTTCTTTCTTATGCCATCTCAAGATCTGAAGAAAACGTTGTGATCAGTTGCTATTCCATCTGTTGTAATTCCCAGTGTTTTAAAAAAAATCGTATTGAAATCTGATTGGATAACGTCATTGCAGTTCGATTCAATAACGTTTTGATGCCTTTGCATGTATATTTCTCATGTGTATGAATAATTCTCTCTCAGCGCAGTAACTGTGGGTCTCTCGCTCCTTAACTCACTCCCTCCCTAACATCAATAGTCAACAGAACCTGCCAAACCAAACAAATCTCAAAGCTTCACTCAGACACACACACACACTCTTCGACCCCTAAACGGCCCATTCTCTGTCCAAAAGAGAGCTTAAGCACAGGGTCACAGTGAGGTTAGCACAATACAGTTGACTGGAGCCTACACACACACACACACACACACACACACAGTCTATTAACTCAAAAAACATATGTGAGAGTAGTTATGTGCCTTGAACAGTACAGTGCTAAGTCTGTTTATTGCATTTAGATCTCAAAAATAATTTGCCTAGATTCACCTAGAGAGGTTAAAACCGTGAAGAGATGGGAAATGAAAATGCACTGTTAAATATAAACGTACATGTAGAAAAAAATGTGTGCGTGATTTTAATATTGCCAAGGTGCTATGTTCTGACTGGTTTAGCATATTGCTATACTGTTAGCTTTGTTCTGATGACAAATTTCAGTCTCAAAGTCACTTGTCAAGAAAAGGTCAGGCTTCGTGGATTCAGTTCAGAGTTCACACATATAGTAGAGGGACGAATCACAACAAATAGAAATGTTATCTATCAGGATGTGCAGTATACTGAGTTGGTGTTTAGGCTACAATTTTGAGTAAGTGTTTGTTTTAGCGTTATGTGATGCCAGTTCAGGCATACTTGAATTTAAAACAGTCCTGGTACTATATTTAAGGGTAACAATTGTCTCATTTTGCACAAAACACCTTAAATTATAACGCATGAGTGGAAGAATTCAAAATTCCTATTGCATTTGTTCATAATCCACAGTTTCCCAGCTTCAAATGGAGTATACTTAAAAAGGCTACGCACTCGACTGTATGCATACACTAGCACACACGTACACAAATATAGTATACTTACTGAACTGGATATATAGCCTTTCAAAGTACAGTGCACTGCATTTGATATTGTGCGCAAACACACGTAATCGACATTTTGTATGAGTACTTTATCCTTGTCCAGTGTGCGCTATTTTCTCCAAACGTTATAAGCGATACAAACGACTTTGCAAATCCCTCACCGATGTACAGGTCTACTGTTATTGCATCTCCAATAATTAGTTGGTATTATTGCATCTCCAGTAGTTTCTTTTTCTGCTGTGAAGTAATGGATCTGGAAAAACGTTGCCACCTTCTGGTCAAACTAAGTATTAAGAAAAATTCACGATTCATGTGCGAGTGACACGTGGCTACAAAAATCAAGCTGCGTACTGTATATATGCTGAAATTTGTACACGCATATCCTAGTTGCATGTATTTTTTAAGTACGCTTTGGGTTGAAGTCTCCTGCATGTCTCGGGTTCTTCGTTTCAAATAAATCAATGGGATATTTCCCCTACGTTTAAGCAACTGAAATAAGGGATGCTTGCCTGACCAAGTACATGCTTCGTATGGTCCCTCTCTTTCTCTGTCCGCTTCTGTCGCCCTCCCTGCACGCACTTCCGATCGCTCTAATGTTTTGCAGCCATTAGAAATCTGGCTTTGCCTTGCTAAAGCAAACAAAGCTGGAGAGAGAGTGATCCCTCAAAAAACATTTTGTCAGTTCTAATTAGGGTTGAAATATGGCTCAACTATCTCCCCCTCTCTCTCTCTCTCTCGCTCTCTTTCTAATATCCATTCCCTAACAGAACTGTTTCGAGCTCAACACTGTTTACTCTTTCTTCTCTCGCCCCTCTCTTCACTCATCTCTCCATCATATTCCTCTTCTCTTTGAACCAAACTACAAGTGATTAAAGCACAGGGCTTCCAGCACACAAATATCTATGAGCTATGTATCTAAACGGCGAGCTAGCGTGAGGCTAACCTACTGTAGCATGTTGGCTCCTTTAAAACAGATGGCGTGTAATTGCGCGTTTGGCCCACAGTGCTCTAAAGGCCCCAGCGACTGCTTTTGTCTGCCGTAGCAAGTTTACCCCTACACTGCGATCGCATCCTACAGGCTATGCAAATCAATGCTACCTACACACACACACAGCTAAACGCCAATGCAGTCTTGATGAAACGGAGCGCGGTTTGTGTGAGTATGCGAGTGTGTCTTTTGGCATGCATTTTTCACGCTTTATTTAGTGTTTGTTCAAAAACAAGAGGACCACCTATGTCAAACTGGGCTTCACTTCAAAGACATGCAGGAAATGTTCTCCTTGTGCATTTGTTCTGTGCCCAATTAAACGCTACAGACACAAAGATCAGAAAGGTGTGAGAAAAGTTTTTTGTATGGTTGATCTGTGCTGAGTGTTTTGAACTGAAGGGTGATTTGGAAAGGGCAAGACACATTTCAGTAATCTTCAGTGTATACACACGCTGTCTTAAATAAACATCGTCCACCGCCTAAGGTGGTAGTGCTGTAGTAATCATAATTTAGTTTTTATGTTTTTCATTTTTTTCCCCCATTCTTTCTTCTTTTCACTGGTGCTTTGGTCTCAGTTTCCTGGTTTGAAAGTTCTCTGCTGGCACCTTAAAGTTTTGTTATTTGTATTTTAATTCACACTGAAAACCTGATTATGCTAAGTAATTTCATCATAATTAATAATGAATTTATGCTAACAAACATGTGGTGGCTCTGCCATACAAAAAAAAAAATAAAATA
>JAUMHI010000037.1:11710831-11723066 GCA_032359435.1 Enteromius unitaeniatus | reverse complement strand
ACTACTGGTGGATCTTTATCATTGTAGGGTGGCTGTGTACACACACTCCCAACACACATTTCAGTCCAAACAGCTTGAAAAAGTGCATGTAGCGCCGGATGACCCCTTTAAACCTTTATGACTTACTTTCTTCTGCGGAGCATAAAATCAAACATTTTAAATAATGTTTCAACTGGTTTCATCAATGTGATCTAAAACGACTATGGAGTAAGGCCAAAAAAAAGAAAAACATTAATTAATTCATTCTTTATTTATATAGCACTTTACAACTGCACCAACTGACCAAAGTGCTGTACAATAAACAAAACATCAACATACAAACATACAAATCACAAAAAAATAAAACACAAACACTAGCCCAACCCTTGAAAGCTAATGACAAGAAACCAGATTTTTACCCCAGATTTGGAGGCATTTATAGATATAGACTCTCTAAACTCAGATGGAAGACTATTCCAAAGCCTTGGACCTGCAACACCAAAGGCCTGATCTCCTTTAAGTTTTAAATGAGATCGTGGAACCGTGAGAAACAATTTGTTTGATGATCTTAGGGACCTAGATGATTCAAGAAAAGTAATAAGCACAGACACATAAGCAGGGGCTTACTGCTTTGAATACATACAGCAAAACCTTGTATTTCATCCTAAAGCAAACTAGTAGCCATCTGAGAGAGGCCAAGATGGGAGAAATGTGTTGACTTTTCTTAGCACTCACTGCATTCTGAACTAATTGAAGATGTGAAATAATGGTCTGACAGGACCCCACATACAACACATTACAATAGTCCAGGGGTGACAATATAAATGCATTAATAACTGTTTCTAAATCTTTCATAGACAGAATGGGTTTTTAATTGAGCAAGAAACCTAATTTGGAAAAAACAACTCCTAACTACCGCTTTAACCTGCTTATCGAATTTCAATTCTGGATCAAACACAACTCCCAAATTTGGTCATGACAGTAGGCTGACCAAGGAGCTAAATAAATGGCAATGTCGAAGCATTTTCTTGAGGGCCCAACAATCATAATATATGTTTTACTTTGATTTAACTGAACCAAATTGAAAGCCATCCAGTTCTTCACCTCTTCTAAACATGCTAAGAGTAACTTTGAGACACGAGCGAATCTCTGAGCGAATCGTTGAGGAAGTCCCAAAACAAAAATACCTTTCAATAGCCATAATAGGGTCACTTTAAGTAGGTACACTACACATGCACTAACAATTTAATAATGACAAAATAAAGGCATACATAATATGTGAAGATCATACAAATGCATTTGTACTTAAAATTCTCTGTAAAACATATTATCTTCATTTTATAATCATATACATATATATATATAAAATCATATCATATAATCTTAACCCATCAACTATACAAACCCATTAAAAAAGCAACACTCCTTGTATGTCTTGAAAACATGTATGATTTTTCTTTATACCACAAAGTGAAAGAAAAGAAAGAAAGGAAGGAAGAAAGAAATTCAAAGCAAGGCACAAAATCTGAATTATATCGTTAGCCTGAAATTGTGTCTATAATATGTCATGATACATGCAATATGTAGGACTAAAACATTAGAAATATTACACTGCTACTGTCCACCATATGAATATTCAGCTTTCACAGCTGTTCTTTTAATTTAAGATGAATTTAACTAACTGCAAACATCCTGCTTTACCAGCACAAGCGAATCACCTCCATTATGACATCACAGTGAGCAGACCAGACCAATCAAGTTACTTGTTTTCCGACACTCCAATTTATTCTGTGGTATTTACGGAACACACCCACTCTGCGGCAAATGCATAAAGAAGTGATATAATAACCTTATTTTCAAGCAATAACGGCAACGGACATGGCCATCATTAAATTGTAATTACTATCACAAACAAACTCTATCGGCTGTAAGCGGAGCATGAGAGACCCGCGGAAATGGCCGTGAACAGAAAAAAAAACTCATCAGATAGCACGGCGGCGGCGTAATTCTCCTTCCCCTATTGAATAATGTCATTATCAGCGACTAATGATGATGTGAGGAGAAGCAGTTATGGAATAAACCGATTATGACAGAGAAAAATGATTGAGGAGCCAGGAAGCTCCATTTATATCGTTTCCCTTTCTGCCTTGCCTGGTGTGATGGAATAGTCCCATCTTTGCTGTCTTTCTTTAGCACATACTCTCCTGCCATCTCTTCTATCTATCTCTGTCTGTCTGTCTCTCTCTCTCTCTTTCTCAGTTCTTTTCTTCACCTCTTCTCCTCTCTTTGCAATTAATCCCTGTCACATCCAGTCTCAGAGAAGCTACTTTCAATCCACAGCTTGTCAAACTACAGGTTAGGTGAACCATAATTAAGTTCAGCTACAGTCAAGCTAGCCTTTCGAAATGGAGCTACAAACAGATAGAAATTAAGTAGCTAACTAATATCAAAAGACTAGTCTGACTGTAGTTGAACTACAGTAACTCGGTGAACTGAGTTTAGATTTATTTAAATGAATCGGGTCAAAAACAATGTACTAATAATGAATTTGATTCCCTCTGCTACATCTTTCTGTCTTTCAAACATTCAATTTAATTAACTTCCTTCTTAAATACATAATGTACTAATGCTGCAGTATTTATATTTATTTTAATTTTCATATAGAGGAATAAACAAGCGAACAATCAAACAAACAAATCAATAGATTTGACTTTGAACAGATTTACATTAAACACCACCACCATTTCTATTAGAGAACTTTATTATTATTATTATAACATATTGTTGTTAATAGTATTACGAATAATAACAACACCAATAATAATAATAATAATAATAATGTATTAAAAATAATCAATTTTGTATAATAATCAAAACTGTAACCCTGGATCACAAAAATTATTATTGAGATTATTATCGAGATATGACTTTGAAAATCTTAAATCTATTGAGAAAATTGTCCTTAAAGCTGTCTAAATGAAATTCTTAGCAATGTGTATTACTAATCAGGAATTAGATTTTATATTTTTCTGGTAAGAAATTTACTAAATATCTTCATGGGACATGACCTTTATATATCATTAATTATATATATATATATATATATATATACACTTTAAAAAAAGATTCATTGGATGAACTCAAATTAATTGAAGGCAGGATTTCCATCCAATAAATATGTGTAGCCCCACATAAATCGAGTTAACTCAATTTCATCAAATATAGTTTTTAAAAAAAATACATTTTATGCTTGTTGAACTAAAACATTTAACGGAAAAAATGTATTAATAAGAAGACCTTCTACACTGAAAAGAAAAAAAAAAGTTTGATTTACTTAACTGTAGGCATTAGCCAACTTATGCATAACATAAGATGGTTTTGATACATCAACAGCATGCCTAAAGTATTATTAATATTATTATTATTATTATTATTATTATTATTAAGCACAGGTCCCTAAGCACATGCTCTACACTTTACCACAATGGTAACGCCCAAAAACACTAACATAGCGGAAGGTCTTTTAAATACAAACATAAAGTAGCATAAGTCTCCCAGTTTTATCATTTTAATAAAAATAACATTTTATTTGAAGATTTACTATCCTTATACTGCCCTGTGCAAAGCATAATGGGAAGGGGAAATCCACAAAATCATTTATGTTCTTTCAAAATGAATATATTGAGTTGAAACTAAACAAAACAGTTTAGTCAGTTTAGCAAGCAGTCAAATTAACACAATGCAGTTGTTTAAATAGGGAACCAAACATAATTGTGTTAAATTAAAATATATTTAAATGAACAGTGTCTGGGAATTGTTTTGTGTGTGTGTGTGTGTGTGTATATATATATATATATATGACCCATATAATGTATTTTTTGCTATTACTACAAATATACCCATGCCACTTAAGATTTTAAGTGGTCCAGAGTCACAACTAATACAAAAATACATAAAAATGCATTGCAGGAAGAGAGAGATGAATCAGGGAATCATTTTCTTAACCAATTCATCTAAATGAACAATCCTAACCCAATTCTCTAAACTGAATCATGTTTCCGAAGGCTTCCTGAGAGAGAAAGTGGACATTTCTCATGAAGATATTTAACCTCAGTTCACTTGTCTATGAAGCTCTGCACACAAAATCTGAAAATGCACAAATGTAAAAAGACAGACACACAAAAATGTAACATTTTACGCTGCTTGACTATATCTGTACTTGTTGGTAAAAGTAACTTGTAGCAGGAAAGATAGAATGTTTTGAAAAACAGCAGAGCTACTGTTTGATTCCTGAAAAATTTGAAGATGGTGCCTATACTTTTAGGTAGTTACATCTGGTCACATTTTTCTTTTTATTCTATAAGTGTTCAAAAGCGTCATAATTCATTTGATTCTGTTCTCAAATCAGTTGATCGTGAGTGTGTGTGTGTGTCGCGAGTACATTTATGCTCTATAAATGTGTGTAGGTACTGCTTGTGGAAGGGAAGGGCCCGTGGCCCTTATCAGTCTATAACATCTGGCTGTGTGTCAGGTGATGAGATGGGTAGAGAGAGAGAGTGAGACAGGCCGCTTTAATGCAATGTGGGGGGATAGAGCGAGAGAGGGGTGGTGTGCAAACAAACAGTGGCTGATATGGTCTATGCTTGTCACAATCATTCAGGACGCTCATATATCTTCCCCTCCGCTCCCCGCTTCAGCGGCCCTCTGCCTCTCTCCCTCCCTTTTTAATCTCGTTCCCCCTCTCTCTTCCTCCATCTCCCCTTCTCTTACTCTCTGTCTTCCTTTCTCGCCATCTCTGCTTCCTTCCTGTTGTCTTCTTTTGGATTCGCAGGCCTGTATTTTGTTGTGCGTCTTGTTTTGTGTTGTTTAAAAGAACGTGGAACGTGGAGGTTTTGTGACCCTTGTCCTTCCTTGTGTTAGTTTGTAGCTCAATATGGTACTGTGTTCCTAATTATTGACAAAATTAACTTTTGTAAGATGCCCACACAGTAACCGTAACAGTTCAAGTATTAGAGGGGTAAGTTTATAGAAGTGATTTGTTGCAGTTTATCAGTTTTCAACAGTATAAATGTGTTCTTTAGCAGACAACTAATGATATTGTATTTTCTTTTATTTTCAATTAGGGCTATGCTATTTGATCATATTTACAGTAAATATGACCTATAATTGTCCATAATTTCTGTTATTAACTAGTAAATGATGAACAGTAGAATTGAACAAAATATGATGTTATTCTGAATTTATATGATAAATTAATATTTGTCATAATAATAATAATAATAAACAAAACAACACCAATTATACAACAATAACAATACTACTACTAATAATAATAATAATTAATACTACTAATACTAATTGTTATTGTTTATAATAAAAATACAATGATTATTATTATTATTATTATAAACACCAACTACACAACAACAACAATTATTATTATAGTTGTTGTTGTAATAAACCTAAACAACAAAAATAATAGTTATTATTGTTGTTAATATTATTATTACTACATTTAGTCGTTTAGCAGACACTTTTTTAAAAACGACTTACAATTATGATGATTATTATTATTAAACTTCTGTTAGCAGTGGGCCATTGTTAATGATGTCACACACATGAGGTGGAGAAAAAACTTCTGCTATTTAACTGATCAGAGATCTCCAAGATGCTGCTGTATTGAACATGACATATATTGACTTATTTAGTATTTTTGTTCACTGTCATTTTGCTTTATTTGATCTTTGAATCATTGCAGGTTCCCTCTTACGTCATACTCCGGGGTTCCTTTAGCCATTTATGCACAAGCACACTTTTTAGTGCAGCGTACAGCGTTTAGAATAGACGTGCAAAAGTACATTATTAAAACACATTTTATATTTAGATAGAATGTAAGTTTGCTTCTTTTGCCCAAGAGCATATTTATTAAAGCCCATATATCTTAATAACGAGAAACTTTGCTTTTAACCACAGGTTAGTCTTGCGTAGCCAGACCTTCAGACTGAAGGCTGAGGGTTTGGAATTCATAGCCGCTTTCTTTGGTCAAAGCCCGCCCATAAGGCCATTTGACCAACATGTCAAACAACCAATCAGGCTTCTTTTCGTTCAGCGTCACGTTTCGGAGAGTGGAAATGTCCCCAAAACAACAGAACGGCGTGCAACAGTCAGTCAGATAGAAAATCCCGATGAGACGCTCGATGAAAAGAGCACACACAACTAGTAAAATTGGATTTGCTGGGAATCCTTCTAAATGCTGACAAAGGGTCAGCCAGGCTTGGAAATTAATACTCTTCCCAAATCTAAAATATCTCTTTTTGTCTCCACTAAGTGCCTCAAACAAAACTCCTGGACATCTCTTAAAGAGTATATGCCGTGAACCTTGCATACTTTTGAGAAAGGTTTTTTTCCCCGCAATCACACGTCTGCACTTTGTTTCCGAGCCAACCGAAAATAAAAGTGACACTTGCGTCCCCCGGAAATCCGATAAAAATCAACCAATCATTTGATGACTTTCGACATTCCTGAAGGGTTTCCAGTTAAGTGTACCATATGTACCAGACCTGTTTTCACACCTCAAATGTGTTTTCAACTGTACATAACCAAATTGCTGGCTTCCATCTACAAACTAATCTGGTTACAGAATTTTTGCACTTTGAAAAGGGAGGAATATTGAACAGGTCACTATTGTGTTTAAGGCCTTTCGCTCCTGAATGCCTTTAAAATTCAAGTCAAATGATAACATAATTGATCCTATTGAACTTATTGATTGATTGATGGAATAATATTCTGTTATACCTAGAAAAACACAAATAAATATTATGTAAGTGACGATTAAAAAAACCCCATATGTATCACTTAATCAGGAATTTCATTAATGCTATCAGATCGTGATAAAGTCTTGACATCAGTAGAGAACATCACAACATCAGCACGTTAGATCATTTGACAGCGAGACTTTGACTTTGTAGGACAACGTGAGATTGTGTTGCGAACTAGTAAATACATACAGAGAAAGTGCTCGCAATCAGAAATCTCGAACAATCCCGAAAACAAGCAGTGAGTTTATATTTCTCACTGAGGAAAACCCTGTAGAATAAATCTAGAATAGTCAGGAAAAAAAAAAAAAAAAGCGGTAGTGGTGAGTAAATCAATATGGCATATTCTTGTGTTTGACCCAGTCCGCGTTGAGGGCTTTCTGGGCCTGAAGCTTAAATATCCGCTAATGGAAGCTTGTGTAGATCTAATCACGCCTGTAATTGAAGTTAACTTTGAAGCTCTCAGTCTTGAGGAATATTTAAAGACAGGAGAGAGGGACTGAAACTCAATATGGCGCACCGGAGACCCGGCTATTCATCACGCATCAATAATAAATGAACGCTCCTTGCATAATTCTGCTCACGTTGCTTCTGTTTTTTTGTTTTTAATATTTCTATCGTCTGCATGCTAATGCTTCATGTTCCTGTGGTAGATATGCCATTCAGTCCGATTCAGGTTTTAGCTCTGTTGCACTGTTGATAAGACAGATCGGTCTCAAAGCAACTTTACAAAGATGAGTACAAAGATCAGTTTAAAAGCCCCAGTGACAAAACACAATTTGTGTGGTGTAGATGTGAACATGTAGGTATATCAGGGCTTGGACAATGTTTAAAAAAGAGGGCCTACATGGGAATTATGCTCTCATGGTTTCTTTCATGCAGTAGACCAGGCATCCATGGACTGCAGGTTCTGCAAAATATAAATGAATGAAGCTTAGTGGTTTTAGCTCTGTTCTGGGTGTTTTGAGGGTGTTAACAGTGTTTGTGACACTGATGTTGAAGTATGAAAGTCTTCTTCCAAGATACGGTATAATTCAGTTGAATGTGTCAGTTACATGAAATGGATTTATGAACAATGTATCCTAAATGAGTATTGTTTTTTTTGTTTTTTTTTATAGCACTGGCCCAAATATTAGTGGTACTAATAGTACTTTGGCATTTCATTACTGTTTTCAATGTAGGTACCATGTAAAATAAAATAATAAAGATAACGGTATAAAACCGTAAAATTATGACTAAAATTAAAACTGTGAGAGAAAATGATGAGATTGAACTTCATAATAAAGCCACATTACATAAAAAATGATACAAATGATACTTCTGCAACACTTTACAATAAGAAAATGCATTAACAAAACATTAACTACCAATACATTTGTTGCTATATTTATTAGTCCTTTTATGGTAGTTATTAAAAATGCAACTCTTCATTGTTAGCCCGTCTTAGCCCAGGTCCACAAATTAACATTAATAGACAAAACTTTTACATACTACATCAAAATTTGTTAAAAGTATGAAAATTGTCAGTCACAATTATTGGATGAAATGTCAAAATTATGACACAAGTTGTAATTGTGAAATATAATGTAAAATTTCAAACATCCAAATTGGCAAAAGTTATGAGAGGTCAAAATTACAGCGTAACTTATAAGTGACATAAACAGCCAAAATTCTGATATTTTAAATAGGGCTTTATCTTATAGTTATGCCTTATCTCATAATTTAGAAATTTGATCTCATAATGATTTTATCTAATAATTTAGTTTAGCCTCATAATTTTGTACTTTTTGTATCATAATTATGATTTACCCGAAGCATGATTTATTTATTTATTTTTTAAGCGGCAACAATGTTCCTCCATAGCTACCAGGCTTCAACTGGACAGTAAAAACACGTATAATTGTAGCTAGTTGATATTGTTGCTAAAAAACATACAGTATTACCAAACTACAGAGCGCTGACAAAACTCTGACACGTTTGTTCTTTACGACTTGTTTAGTGTTAGCAGAGCGCTTATGTTAGCTGGGTTAGCTCTGTTTATGGTATTAGCAGCAAGTGATTGATGGCGCGGGCCGTAGCGGAGCGCGGCATGAGTTGTAGAGGCTCCTGATACGGACGCCTCAGATGCTCTGAGATCTCCTGTATGTCAGATCCCGATAACGCTTTACTGAGCGCGCTACACTCAGGGCCGCAGCCGCCCGCTGGCCATCTGCAGCCAATTCACCGTATTATTACCAACAACACAGCCTTTTCTCTCCGGCCTGCTGCGAATGCCCTTCCGCCGTTCGTGGGGGTCCATCACGGCTTTTGCTGTAGTGATTTGGAAACATGGGTTGTGGTCAGTCGGTGAACTCGAGGAAGTGAATGAATGTTTCTGAAGAAAAAAATGGAGCGTTCCGCCCATCCCCGGCCGCTGTCTCCTGTTTCAGCGCATCGATGAATTACTCCTCTCCACAACTCTCTCTTTACTTATCAGCTTTCTCTCTCCCCCCCCCTCGCTCATTCTTTTATCAGTCCATTTTATCTCTTCTATCTGTGCCATTTCTTCCTCTCGTCCCTGCGCCGCTTGCCGCTGTGATGTCATGGGACTGTCTGTCGCCGGGCTGACGGGTAGGTTGCTGTGGCACTGCTTTCCTCCCCTCCATCACCACCGGCCTCTCGAATTTTTCCACGCATTGCCACAAAAAAACCCCCAAAACATTAGTGTATTCACTGTGCATCGCCGTTCTCGCTTTAAATAGGAATACACTTGAGCCTCTCTTCTGGGCTTTTAAGAATAAATGAATGCATTTGTCTGGATTTTTGTGAAGTACTTTTAAAAGAGGATTCTGCTCTTCAGATTAAATCCTTGGACGAGAGAGCATCTCTGAGATACAGCGCACAATGCTTCTGTATTCGTTCTTACTATCTTTTAATACCTATCCGTTTTACATACAGTACATTTTATAGCTCCGGGGCTTAGAGAACGGATCCAGATTGACAAAAGTTGGATAGTTGGAGTGTGATTGCTATGATTAGCAAGTTTCAGGAGAAAATTTGGGTGGTGTTGTGGGTAGTTTTCAAGGTGTTTCTATGGTATTCCTAAATGATGTGTTTTTGGGTGGTTGCCACATTTGACCCTGTGATAAAAGGCCACATTTAAGTCTCTATGATATTTTGGTATTTCATTGATTAACAACTGTACAGTTTGAGTTTAGGAGAAGAATACATATGTATTTGTTAGATAATTAAGCCTGACTTTCTCCGTTTAATGTGTTTTTTCGCTCCTCTCTTTATGCTGCGCTACTTCAAATACACTTCAAAGAACAACTTTGCAAAGTTGCTGGCGTTTCAAATATGCTATGGCTGATTCTCATTGATGTTCATATGATGTTCTGTGGTGTGACACTTTTTTATTTTATTATTGTGGAATATTTATGAAACCTTACTTACTTGGAAACTTATCTTTTTAAGTTCCTCTAGCAGTTCTCAAATCATTAAAACATTTCGTTTCAAGATTTAGATTTACTGGATCAAGTGGCAAATCATTTCCTTATTTTTTGTTTATGTCAAACTTCCAGAAAGCATATATTATGCATGTATGTGTGAATAAACAGTGCAATATCCCAAAAATATCTGTGTAGCACTAAAACGTTTTTTGATTGTAATTAACATCTCTAAATGTTTAATATATTATTTTTAAAATGATTTTTAAGGGTTTTTTTTTAAGAATTTGTGATTTGTTATAATAAGTATTACTTTGTTGTTTGTTTCTTGTCCTATGTTTTAAGGATTTTAAGGCTATTATACTGGCAACCTAATCAAAATACAGATAAGAACGATTATTTTTGCATTGATGATTGTTAACTTTTTGCACTTACCTTTTTTCTTTCTCAATACTGTACCTGACTCTATCAGAACAATCCCGCGACCTATTTTTCGCTTGTGACCTACAAGCTGAGAACCACCTTCATTTACTTTTCCTTATTTAACACTGATCATCCAAAATTCACTTTCCCCCATGTCTGAGATGATCTAATTGATGTAATGAATTGGATTATCTAATCGCAGGGATCGGGGCGGATCCCCCACCCAGCTTTTATCTGTACACGGCTTCCTGAGCTGCTTACTTACCACCTGCAATGCATCATGGGCCACGGAGGCAGCTTTCACTTATTTGACACAAATCGTAATGGGTGATGTCCTTCCTCAACCCACATACTTCAATTTACAATTCCAAGTGAAAATGCACTGATAAGATTTTATTTTTCTTTGTAATTAATTTAATAATTGTATAGTGGAGGGTTAACACTCTGACCATAAGTACAGTATATAACTACAATTTAAATAGACAATAGACGGTAGAAAGATATATATTATATTGTACAAAAAAGTTAACTTTTGTAATTAATGTCTCCACTAGACAGGCGTTTTGTAGCAATAATAATAAAGATCTTGTTGTGAACCTTCTTCTAAAAGATTATTTTCTCAGAAGCTTAAAGCATGTAACCTGTTCTGAACTGTTTGTTAGATTGAGCAACACTGCCATCCAGGGGAATTTAGATAAAATACCCATTTTCATATTTTTCCCCCACCAATTTTCATGGCTCTCCTGAGTGAGAGAGATGATACATATGGGTTTATTTAATTGTTTATTCATTTTAATACATTATTTCTTTGAGAAAGGCACCCACTAACACATGCCGTTATGGAAAATTATGTTGTGTATTCAAGTGAGTTCAAGTCAGAAGTGTTCATGTACTATTACTTACATTTTTACCGCATTAACTTAATGAAACACGGTCAGTAGCCACAAATTAATGTCACAGGAACAAGTTTTAGGAATGAATATATCTGTGCGGTTTGCGTCGCCAGCCCTGTCAAAGCGAAGGGCCTACAAACATGATAATAAAACATGACTTTTTACTACATTTCAATCCAAAATAACTTTGTGTTGTATTTTTGGGGGATTTTTATATTTTAAAAAAATCAACAATGCTGTAATTACAGAAATATAATACTCAAACGTGCGTAGTATGTACAAATTGTAAATCAAACCATGTATCGAATACTAATTACCAGAAATTTTTATTTGAAAAAAATTCCAAAAATTATTTGAATTACCCGCCAAGAACTTCGACTCTACGTGAATCACGTGACGATCAAGCGTTTTTTTGGACTTTCGTTGTCGCAACTCTCTTTCTGTATGGCTCTGCACAGACTGAACTGGTGTCTTACCTGAGTGAGCCGTCAATCAGACCGAGACGCAGAGAAAAGCAAGACTCCTAAGAGATTGAGGGGTTTTGTTGTTGAATGTATTAATGAACATAGCAGTAGTTATTTACAACAGACGACATCTGTGTGACGGAAGACAGAAGATTAACCACGCCCCCTTGATCAACCGGAATGCGTTTATGTTCGCGAGAATCATTCATGATCCAGCCTCACCTACAGAAGCAGTG
>JAUMHI010000037.1:11669698-11702142 GCA_032359435.1 Enteromius unitaeniatus | reverse complement strand
AGTTTTCATGAGCTGTATGCCAAAATCATCAATATTAAAACAACAAAAAGGCTTGAACTACTTCAGTTGTGTGTAATTATATATATATATATATATATATATATATAGTTTGTTTATTTGCACAATATAAAGAGTTTATATTGCAGAAACGAATAACTATTTTCGTTTAGAATTTTATTTTTATTTTTTTCAAACTGCAGTTGGGTTATTCTTATTTGGTACAAAATAGCTAAAATAAATACTAGCTAATTCAATAAAACACAATAAAGGATGGAATGAAGAAAGGAGTTGGTTTTTGCAACTGAAACTGCCTTGGTGCGAGTAACTAATGATCTGTCAATGGCTGCTGGTGGTGGGTCCTTATCCATCCTTATTTTGCTTGATTTAAGTGCAGCCTTTCATACCATTTCACATGATATTTTGTTGAACCACTCAGTTATTGGTATCTCTGGAATTCCTCCCGCCTGGTTTACCTCATATCTCTCCAAACGTACACAGTTTGTACCACTAAAATGTTTTTACTCCCCTCCCTGTTTCTGTTAGCTGTGGTGTCCCCCAGGGTTCTGTTCTAGGCTCGTAGTTTTTTTTTTTTTTTTCAGAATTAAAATTTTTGAATGAACTATTCCTTTTATGCTGGAATAAAACTTTTAAAAACGGATTGACTTTTTAAAAACTTGCTGACTTTGTAAATAGTCACAGGAAAATCTGGCCATCCTTCACTAAATGACTGAGGAACATATGCTAACAGACTTTAAAGTCATTACTATCATAGGAAACTTATGCAGCAACATGTACCTTGTTGTTCTAAATTCAGCTCAAAATATCAAACGTGTTTGATTTTCTCCAAATGGATGAAATCATAGACTGTAACCATCATACGCAATGCGATTTTCTATGAAATATGTCAACTCAAATCAGCAGACAGTTTCTGACTTTTGGCAACTAGTGTCAACTTCTCCAGACAGTGAAATGGTGGAAAATCAGGGCAAGGCGGTGTAATCCAATGCAGAAACTTACATTTTCTGTGAAGCTGCTTTGTAACAATTAGTATCATGAAAAGCACTATACATATAAGTGAAATAAAAATATTCCAGTCTAACTGTACAATCAAATTTAATTTAAGCCTACTGCTTGCTACAGATACAAAAACGCATGAAATCAAACCACTTTTTTTAGATGAAAGTTTTGAAGGCAGTGTATAAACGTGATTGACACAACGTGAGGAGGTATTTTTTTTTTTTTAATATGCAACAATTTCAGACAAGAATTTCGGGATATACAATGACCTTTAGACCAAAACTTGTCAGTTTTTCAATGAATGGCTCTGTGAACTGTGAATTAAGTACCAAGATACTAAAGCATAATGAGAAGACCTAATGTCATCAAAACAGATATGGAAGGATGAATCTGGTCTTAAGAATATTAACACCAGCCAGGAAATGGATTTTGTGTTTGACCAGCCTAACATCTCTACCCACATCTTCTTGCACATACTTTAAAACGTTTAAAAATGCATTGTGACATTCCAACCACTAGATGTCAGTATATCATAATAAATGTCCCTACAGCGTAATGATATGGTTTATTTTTATTAGTGTGCCTCTGATGGTTTGAACTCACTTTAGATTTAAAATTCAAATCAGTCTGAATTCATTGAACCTCTTACCAGCTCAGCTGAACTAGTGGATCATGTAGATTTAATAAGGGCTCATTTCCTTATACCCAATTCCGTTTTTTAATGAGCAAAGAGGTTACAGTGTCCTAATGAGGACATTTTTATCCAAAAAGAAAAATATAGATATATATAAAATCAGGATTTGACCATGGCGACCGGTGTCTGTCTGAAAATCCACTCCTAAAGTGATATTGATTTTGTCTTTATTGATTCACTACCCCTTTCTCCTGCGGCCATGCTAAAATCTCTCCAGCTCAGTGCAACAATTCAACAGCCTGCAGTTGATTGTTCAACACCTTGGCAAGAGTTGAGGTCAGGGAAGACGGTTGAGGAGGGAGGAAAAGACCAAGTGAGGGAAAAGGGACTTGGGAGGTGGAAATGAGGAAAGTCTGAGGAGCATTAACGAGCACATGCTCTTCAAAGCTATCTGCTCCTTTGAGACCTTCCTTGGGCCTGCTCCCTCTGGCATGTAAGTGTGTGTACAGACACACACACACACACAGTAAGAATGTCTTTAATAAGTGAGCCATTGATCCGACTCCCACCACCAGGCAATTAAGAGTCCAAACTCTCTAATAAGCTCCAATTGGCTGGCCGGCAATTACTGTGGCAATGGCTGGAAGAGTGAGCATGAGGCAGCTAGACTGATTGGTTTCACTGGCCCAAATGCGATTGCGGTTCGTACCTTGCCGACCGCTCCACGGGTGAGCCGCGTTTGAGCAGTAATGGGCGCCCGGCTACAGATATATCTCTGCGAGGCCTGATTGCACCCTGCTGTCAATAAGCAGCCGCACCTTTAATGGGGACGAAGAGTGTGTACGTGTACTTAAGGGTCAAAACAGTGTCGTGGAATGCTCCCATTACACCAGGGGCATATGGATTTTCAGTAATGAGACAAAGGTAAGACTTGGGGGTTTATGACAGTATAGAAACATTTAAGACTTGGACAGGAGCTGGAAAACTTTAGGTAAGGACATTATTTTCTTCCAAAATGTTTATACAGACATGCTGTGTCCATAACACTACAAAATTGGCTGTGCAGGCTTTTACCGTGCCACTGAAAGAAAAATAACCCCATAAAATCAGACTATTTAAAGATGACAGGAACTTAAAATGGTCCCTATTTAAGTTCTTTATACACGTCCCTGGCTTATTGTGAACAACTGATCAGCGCATGTTTCATACATCACATTACATAAGTTGTCAACACACTTTGATGTTGACTTCAAAGTCTCATAGAGCCCAATACTATTCTGCATCTTTCCCAGAATAATTCTAGTTTTTATTTTGCCGTAAACACATTTTATCGATGCAAATTTTCATCTGCGGCTCTACTGTACCATCTTGCTGTCGTGAGATCATAATGTTCTTGTACTGGAGGCATACTGAGACAGTCTGTACTGTGAAAGTTCCCAGACGCCTAGCAACAGCTACCAGCACTCCCTTAGTCAGCTGCTTATAGTAATATCGACATGGCAACACGTAGAGCCTTTGAACAATCTTGTTAACCCTGTTGCAGTGCCTTTACCGGTAAAGCAGCAGTTGACATCACTTGCAGCGATGTGGTTTTTGTTACATGAGTAAAGGATATCTGGTCTTTGTTGCTCATAGCATTCTAAATATCAAGAGGTTAAGTTTTAGCTGGTGAGTTGCTGCAGTTCCTGCTGGTGGATCTGTAAGTCTTACAAGCCTAAAGTGACGTCACACCAGTATAGTTGCTAACTTAGGGCTTGGGATCGTATAGGTTCCTGAGGTGCCTTCAGGCAATGAATTATAAGGATGTAATTTTCGGAGTGACGATTAGCAAAGATGGCAGCAGCTGGGTCCCATATACTTCCGAAGCTGCATGTGGCATGAGCAACTGCCACTGAGGTGTGTGGAAATGCTAATGGATTTGGAGGTAGAGCCAATCCAAACTCAAGGATGCATCTCGTGAGCTATGTTAACATCCAAAGATTCAAATTTAGCTTATGCGCAAAACTGAAGTATTGCATAAAACATTTGCAAGTAAAGCACCGTTTCCATCCAAAGTGTCAAAAAGGACAAAATCGTCATTTCCTGATAGACTAGAACTTTACATAACTAAGAAAAGCTGGAGACGCCACTTAAATGGTTAGTTAACCCCCAAATTTTCATTAATTACTCACCCTCGTGTCGTTCCAAACCCATAAGACCTAAGTTCATCCTTAAAACATAAATTAATATATGTTTGATGATATCAGAAAGCCATCTGGCATGTCCTGATTTTGCTGAGTTAGGCAACTCATATTTTGTTGACCCTGGAACAACATTTTATTCCAAAATTTTAGATTTTACCATATCTCTACACCTAACCCTACACATGAGTATTGCCTAAAATCAGAGGAAATGATAGATGATAGAACACTGATTGTAAGCGTAAACTTCACAAAAACCATAAACTGGTTCTTCAAATCTGATTGGCTAATCACAATGTTGTTCCAGGGTCAACAAGGATGTTGACCCAGGAACATGCGGAACTGATCAAAATCAGGTTCTGCAAGCCATGTGACCCTTCATAGACAGCAGTACAACTGAAATAAAAAAGTTAATGTGACAACGCTATGAGAATATGTTTTTTTTTCACAGAGAGAGCAAAAATAGTGTCATATACTCAACCATGATGACTTACTACTGCCTTTTTAAAGAATATTACCGCACAAGCGTACACTTTCCTCTAAATGTAAACAGCCGTAGATGCTCAAATGCGCATTCTTTCACGGGATGTAAACAAGGCTGGTTACGTCAAATACGTTAAAGCTTGCATGTGCGTTGAGATACTACATAAATACATACATTCTACAGATAATACATACATTTTTGTTTTATTAATGCAAAAGAGTGTTCTTGTAGCATTGCAAAAGTGAAGATGATCCACTGATGTCACATGGACTGTTTTACTGATGTTTTTGCTATGTTTCTGGATCTGGGATCCTTTCATTTGTATTGCTGTCTATGGAGGGTCAGATGGCTCTCTGATATCATCAAAAATATCTTCATTGTTTTCCAGAAAATGAACAAAGTTCTTATGGTTTTGGGGCAACATGAGGGTGAGTAATTAATGACAAAATGTTCATTTTTGGGTGAGCTAACCCTTTAATATAATACTTTTCATATGTAATAAATTACTTCCGTCTCAATAATAAATGTAGTTATGGAGTTTGTGAGTGGATTTCTGCTGTTTGGCAACGCAGTTGTGTAATACAATTATACTGAGTACTTTAGCAGTAAATCTTCATCTGAAGGCCAGAGGGTGCTCTCTTGTGGAAATTCCAAATACGCCCTCCAGAACAAATCCAAGAAAAACTCTATAGCGGCAGCTGAATAAACAAAATATTTAACTACTTTCATAAACTCAACGTGATTAATAAACACACGACTATGGCAATATATGATTTATGAGTTGTTCTTATTAAAATTTTCATTATAATAAAGATTATTATAATGTAATGCCTTTATCGCTGCTTAGAATACTATGAAATATGTTGTGTGCCTTATTCTGTGGAAGACGCGTTATGCATTATGAATGGAATTTGGAGCATGTTATTCAATGTGGTGTTTTTTTCAAATACTTTCAGATGGAGCAACATTTACTACAAAGAGCTGTAGTTCACCAAGAAGCTGCGCAAACAGCCATCGTCATGGGCAGCCGTCGTCATAGGATTTCTTTCGATTTCATAATTGTGCAATAACATCGTCTGCGGCTCCATCTGAAAGCGTGTGATAGAAATGGCAATCGCATTTGATTAATCATGCAGCCCTACCATTTTCCGAAATGCGCATAAAAATAGGTAGATCAAAACATAGATATTTAGAGAAAAGCTAAAATCACGGTCAGAGTCGGTGTTCTGAAGTTCTTGTATCATCTCCAAGTCTTCAAACACATTTTTTTTCTATATCCCCAGTACATGTTCATCATTCTTAGACCATATACATGTCCCAGTGCTGATAAACCAAGAGCAATGGTGACACGGGAACATCATAAATTCTTTCCATTCCTACTTTGTTGATTTACTTAAGGGAGTCACTAATTCCTGTCCTGCGAGTCTACAAAATGGCCCACGCTGAGGCTTAAATCACCAAATTACAAAAGGAGAATAAGACTTCACCCTCAGCTACTAATCCGAGAGCCGTGTTAATGTTTCCATTGTAACGTTGAAGGTTACCAGCAGGTTAGAAACAATTTTGTCTCTAGAGGTGGCCTATACAGCTTGGAAATGAAAAGCACCAAGAAGAAATCTGCTATACTCAACTCGTTCAGTCATTTCCTATTGATGTTGTATGTATAGCTTTCATTTATAATGTTATATTCTTTAAAGTGTTTATTAAAAACATACATTTCTGGGATTCCATCACTGACCTGAGTCAGGTTGTTAAAAGTGCTTCTTGGCGGACTTCTATTTATCTTCTGACTGACTGATCAATTTTCATTTAACCAAACCTTGTGTACATTTATATGAACATTCCTTTCATTCTATCCTTTTCTTCTAACCTTTGTATCTCCTGTCCCTGTATCTCGTTATATCTTTAGCTTTCTTTTATCACACCAAACCAGGGCTGGTGGGCTTTCAAACTGTATCACCATAGGTGTCATGAACCTATCACAGGGACAATATGGTCCTGTCTCAAATACCACCTTCAGCCCTTCCAACCATTTTGCCCATCACATAGACTGCTGGTTTTAGTCTACGGCACAGGTGTGAAATTGTGAAATCAGAATGGCAATACACACGATTCTGAATGATATATTGACAAATGAGGCGTCCTACAGTTTGGTTGATTTTATAGATGCAGAGAGATAACTCTGATAATTGTGATGCAAACTAAAGCCTTTGATAAGTTTTGGTTCAAATTCCCATTTCAACAAGAAATACACTGAAACACTTCAGTTCATGGTTTGTTTTGTCCTTACTCAGATTATTTTTCAGTGTTGTCCTTGCACATCTGTTGTTTATTCTTTTGCAGTTGTAGTAGCTTGCATTAGCAAGTGCTCTACTGTTATGGCTATATGGAGATGTTAATGGATATGACAGATTACAAGGAAAAGGCACTGCTTCCTGGTGTCCCATGAAAGGTCAACATCCATGTCCATATTAGAGTTCTCACTTCAGCTCAGTATGGACCACCTAGCACACACACACACATACACGGTCTACTTATAGCTCCTAGTTTCTCAGAAAGAAAAGTATCTAGTCTTTATGTGGGGAAATCTTTCGAGCTGTGACCTCATAATGTTGGATGATCCCCCTTCTGCCATGAGAGGAACAGAAAGAGAGAGAGAGAGAGATAGAGAAAGAGAGAGAGAGAGAGTCAACCACCAGACAGATGCTTAGCAGAGGATAACAGTCAGTCAAGAAAATACTAGCACTGCAAGCACTTTATGGTTTTGAAAGACCAGAGTCTGATATTCTCACATTCTAGGCTAGACATGTGACCGAACACACACACACACACACACACACACACACCCACTCACATACACACAGGTTTCCATTGCATTCCATCGACATAACTGTTTTTATACTATACAAACAATATTTTATATCCCCCATGACCCTAGCCCTAACCTAAACTTTTGTTATGTGGACCAAAAATAAATGAATAAATGTCACCACAAGGTAAAAATGTACTGATGTTGCTGTTCACACACATATACGCACATGTTGGTATTTGTGGATTATGAAGATTCTCCATAATTAATAGTTTTTATACTGTACGAACTGTATGTGTCCTACACCAACCCTACACCACTTTAGTATGTTTTTTAAAAGGAGGAGTAACATAGGCTTTCATACATTTCATGGACAAAAAAAAGAAAAAATAACAACATATAACTGAGTATTTGTCAAAAACATTACTTCCGGGTGTGTACAAGTTTGAGATTTTATTTCCAGAGTTTGGTTGTAAGGGAAAGATAACCTTGTTAAACCTGACAAAAGAACCCAGCTTTAAGTGAATAATGGATCCCAATCATGATTCAGAACTGCAGACGGTAAGTGAAACGGCATCACGTTTGTGTTTTGTTTGGCAAAATCGGTCAAGTGTTCGGCATTCTTTAGCTCCGCCCCTCCAGAAGTTCGTTTTTTTTTCCGGAGAAAATCGTAAAGCTGGATCACTCTTTTATAAATATGATAACGCCTTTTTGAGATATGAAGGATACAGTACTACTCTATAGGTACTCAAGATTAACATGAGATTGGCTTTGAGATTAACAGACTGCCTGTTTTAGGTGCCTTTTGATATGTGTACATTGGCAGTCCTCATAAAACACCTTCAAATTGTAATACCTCTGTCATACCCGTGTCATTAAACAAATTTGTGTCCCCATAAACCACAAATACCAACACACACGTTTAGCTATCCTCGTAAGCATTCTGCATAGGAATAGGTTTTTTATATTGCCCTAAATCTACTTGCATTTTTACTTTCTCAAAAAAAAAAAACATTGTGCTATAAGTTTTGTACCGATGGGGACCTTAATTAGGTCCCCACCGTGACAAGATTCCCCATGAGTCCATTCAGTGAGTGTATTCAGGTATAAAGGCCCTAATTTACTTTAAACTAAGTTTGCTTTCATTTGGAAGGAAAAAGAAGTTCGACAACGCCGAGCAACATTATACTGTTTCCGAACATTCCAGCACCCTTGCACTGCTGGAGGCGGGGCGTAGATTAATGTAAACATGTATCGCAACATTCACGCATATGCCCTTAAACACAACAACGATGCAATAATGGTGTATAGGTGTAGGACGGGTACCAATGGTCAGAATCTAATAGCCGCAAGCGATTGTAAAGGTACAGATAGCTTAGCTATTCAGCACAGTGCATTTATGTTGCTGGTGACTTGAAGATGTTGTTCTCCTGCCTTACCTCCGTGGAATGAGAAACTAACTGGGTAAAAAAAAAAATTTATATCACAGACTTTGGGGAGATTCTTTTGATATGGGTTGAATAAGCACCACCTAGCATGTGCTAAAATACACTCTGGATCAAGAAAGTCTATATTACTCAGGGATATGTTAAAGGGTTAGTTCACCCAAAAATGTGAATTCTGTCATTAATTACTCACCCTCATGTCGTTCCAAACCCATAAGACCTCTGTTCATCTTGTTTATATCAAAACAAGGCAAAAAAAATATTTTCCGTTTTGCTGTTTTGTCCCAGACCCCCGAAGCACCATTAGCTGGTGTGATCCTTTTTTTTTTGGGTTGCCTACAGTATAACTCTCTGTATGTGTGTGTGATCAGCACTGGATCAATAGTGTAGTGTGATATGTTTGTTGGATGTTCTGCCCTTTCACCTCTCTTTGACAGTTCTGGGACATGCTGATTTTATTTATAGCTCTCTTATTTTTAATAGGGAATGAGTTTCTGTCTGGCTGCTTCACTATGAGCCATGCTTTGAGTATGGATTGCAAAGAATCATGGCAAAAAGGGTTTAATCATGCTGTGAGATTGCTCTTCAATGTGCCATTCTTGAAAATAAAAAAAATAAGCATAAAAGGATATGGATTTTTCTTTCAGTATCCCTTATAAAAACCGAGGCAAATAGAGCAGCAACATTTCTTTGCTTCACTTTATGTGTGCTAATTAATATTATTAACGGGTGTTAATTAATTGGTGAAAATATATAAACGAATAACTGGTACTCCTGGAAAAAACTGATCTTATGTATTTCAGGAAATGCACTGCTAATGTAGTTCCAGCAACGTCTTGACCACATTACAGTCTCATATTACCTCGCCAGATAATTTCAGTTATTTTAAATGACCAAAGACATCCAATAAACCACTGACCAAAGACAATAACCCAGTCAGTAAATATAACAAAACAATTTCCACATTTTAATTTTATTTTCTGCTTATTATTTTATATATATTATTTTTAGTTTAGTTTCATTTTGAATGATGGAAATTACACTTTCTTTACATTTATTTATATTTATCCAAAGTGACTTACAGGTAGGCAAAAACAACAAGCAATTAGTTATACAGAGGCAAAAACAACTTAGGAAGTACTCATAATACCTTACAACAGGCAATCTTCAAATAAGTGCAGGCTAGAAAGGGAAAGAAAGAGTAGGGTTAATTTATATATATATATATATATATTTTTTTTTTAAGATATCAAAAAGTGTTGAAAGAGATGGGTTTTCAGAAGTCGTTTGAAGGTTGTAAGGGAGTTGGCATTTCCGATAGCAATGGGAAGATCATTCCACCAGCCAGGAACGGTGTAAGAGAATGTTCTGGAAAGAGATTTTGTGCCTTTTTGTGATGGTACAGTGAGGCATCGCTCACTGGCAGATCTCAGAGTTCTGGAGGGAGTGTAGATTGGTAGCAGTGAGTTGAGGTAAGCGGGAGCCGAGCCGGTGATTGTTCCATATGCAAGCATCAGTGTCTTGAATTTAATGCAAGCTTCAATTGGGAGCCAGTGCAGTTCTCAATCATTTGTAGAGGTTTGATTGGCTATGAGAGTATTGCAGTAGTCCGGCCTGGATAAGAAGTTATGTTGCCTGCTCTGTAAGAAAGGCTCCTGGGGAGCCTTTGAAACCGTACGTAACCCACGCTCCCTGAAGGAGGGAACGGAGACATTACACTTTCACCTGCCACGACTCTGAGGTCGCGCTGACGCTGGCTACGGCTCTTCAGCGAAAACCTGCATGTGCACTGTGCTCGTGCCCTCTTATACTCACGCAGTGATCAGGTGCACCTGAGCCCAATCAGTGCACGGCAATAGTCATTGGCCTTTAGTAAAAGGCTCAAAGGCAATTGGTCTCTCTGGCGAGCTCCCATATGTAACGTCTCCGTTCACTCCTTCAGGGAATTTGGGTTACGTTTGTAACCTAGACGTTATGTTGATATACACTGCTAAAAAACAAAACAAAGGGAGCACTAAAATGACACATCCTAGATCTGTATGAATTAAATATTCTTATTAAATTATGTGTGTAGTTGAATGTGCTGACAACAAAATAACATAAAAGTTATTTTGTGGGGGTGGGGTTGGGCACTCTGTTATCGGGCTGGACGCCGAGCTCTGTCCAACACTCACGCCAAACACGCACAATCTATTATATTATTTATGAGGAGGTGTGAACTCGTGAATTTTGAAAAAAAAAAAGCTTTATTAATCGAAACTCATTACATTTGTATGAAAAGGAATACAAGGTGGAAGAGTTTAACTGCCTCCAGTATTCATTTCTTTTGGAAAATGACGTAATATGTACTTGTTGGTACGTATTTCATGTCTTACTAAACAGTGCACCCAGTTTATGCTATGAGACCAGGTACACCTTTTTTGTAATTACTAAATGGTCCATTAATTATCGCTTACAAAATTGTGTTAGAATGTACTATACATTTTTAATGTAAATTATAATATTTTGTGGCTCTGCTGTTTAGTATGCTAAAATGATTTGATGTAAAACGTTTGCATACGGAATTAAGTATTGACAAGTCGTAGGTTTCTCTACAGCTCGGCAATGTTAAACATGTCAGCGCAGAAACCAACTGCCCAAAAATAGCCAGCAGGACATATCCCAGCAGGCAGTGCTGTGAACAAAACAGGTCAGCGCTGGAAGAGGTCTGCCACCGCTGGCCCGCTCTCTCTGCTCATCCAATCCTCCACTCCAAACACCTATGAACTTAATTATCAAATGAATAATTAATGTTTGATTGCGCAATTCCCCCCGGCTGTCAACAGAGGATCGTTTATCATAAGATTATAATTCATTACTAATTGGTTTGGCATGAGGGTTTTTCATTAAAATAATTTGCTTATTAAATGTGCAAATTTTGTTAGCCGAAAACTTTTTCGATGATGGCATTTTGATGATGTCGCCCACAATGGCTTAAAACAGTTAAGTGTGCATTGAATCAAATATGAGAGCTAAAAATATATGCTAACTCCATAACAATAAAGAGGTCTTTTATTTAAGTGGGTTAGTCGAAGCTGATTAATAGGTACATGTCCCTGTGATCCTGGGTTATAATCAATCAAATTGCTGCATTGTGAGACTTGTGTAAAGGGGAATTTATCTTTAGAATTGAAGACACTTGGTTCACATAGAGGTTCCCCTAGTTGTTCAACAACTGCACTTTTAAGAAAATAAACTGCACTTTTTTAGAAATCTTTAAAAACCATTTATAATCATTACAGACATAAATAAATAAACAAACACATAAATAAATAAATAAACAAATATTAAAACGAATAAATGAAACTATATTTGTTTGACACCTAAATGATTTTAAGGTTGCTGTATTCATGTATTGTTTGTTCTTAATATTGGACTTTGAATCTAATAAAAGCTTTGAGTTGACTAAACAAACAAATAACAAATAAATGAATTATTAAACAAACAAACAAACAAATAAAAGTATCACTGTATGTTTGTATGACACTGAGACAGTTTTTAAGGTTGTTGTATTTATGTATTGTTTGTTATTAATATTGGACTTTGAGTCTGTAATGAAAGCTTTTTAGAGTTGAGTAGACTAAACAAACAAATGAATAAATATAAACAAAAATAAATAAATAAATAATAAAGAAATATCACTGTATCTTTGTATGACACTGAGATATTTTTTAAGGTTTTTGTATGTATTCTTAATATTGGACTTTGAGTCTGTAATAAAAGCTTTAAGTTGAAATAACAAAAAACAAACAAACAAAAATTAATAAACACATAGAAATAATTTAATAAATATGTATATAAATGAATGACAAACATAATTAAGAAATAATAAACAAACAAACAAGTGCAATAAGTATGTATGTATCTGTTCATAAACATTTTATTGAAATTGTAAATATAAAAATGTGCAAATAATAAACTGCCCAAATATTGGTAAGTATATGGTTTCTTCTGTAATTGCTTTTGTCAACTGTTTGCATAAATTTTCGAACATTCTATTGTAATTAGTCTGAATGCTTTTATAAAAGTATTTTATGTGATTAAAGTGGCCTATTTTCACAGGGCCATTTTAACACCAACCAGTATAATAAAACAATAAAAACCACACCTGATCCATGTTTTCACACCTGTTGATCATACTTGTTGACAACTGCTTGACGTCTTTAATGAAATTACTTCGACCCTCTTTAGCCTGAATACATTACTGTCTAAAATATATTGTCAAAAAATAATAGCTTTAAAGATGTCTCCATGGGACAACATAAGCACGCTCCACAATAGATATAATGAACAAAACCCTCACCCACACAAGCAAAGCGTCTATTAAACTGAGCTCTGAGCTATGCAGCACAATGTGTCGACCTGTCAGTCAGGGGAGAACGGGGTCAGCGTTTAGCGGCCAGCCTCTGTGCTCTATGTGGCCTGGCTATCCTGAATTAATCCTGGAGTTGGATACTGGCCTAGACATGCCCTACTAGGGAGGAAGAAGTATTTGTAGGATGTCAGCTGAGCAGATGGAAGTAGACAGACAAGGAGTGCTAAAGGCTTGGGAAAGTCCAGTCGCATAACATGCCTCTTGGAGTTGGATTGTCACTGTTGTTTAACACATGCATGCACACACGGACTCACCCACAGGCCACTGGGCTTTTGAGAGGGCTCAGTGACTTTATAACCGTACAGATGAATGCACTTTGTGTGTTGTGAAGGGGTGTAATGTTGTTTTCATATTTAGAGGCACATGCACACACATTTTTTAAATTTCATGTCGTAGGGATGAAAATCATTATTTTGTTACCTGACAAAGTGCCATATGAGGCTAACATTACTGTAGTGGCATATCTTTTGTGCACATTCTTATACCACTTTTGCAGCTAGTCCAACAACCAGTATTTGTAAAAAACGTGAATAAGACCGAATCTTCCTTTATATAACATAATTCCAAAAATAATTCCAATAACATAATTCCAAAAAAAGTTTGAAAATATAAAATGCTTCAGTTTGTTAAACGGTAACAATTTTTTTCAACTTTTCACTTTTCAGTGCAGAGCAACAAAAAGGGAATGGGTTAAAAGTGCCTGCCCAACACAGTCTCTCGACCAAGTCATGTGTATTCGTAAATTTGTGCAAATTCGTACAAATGTGTACAATTAAATTTTTACGATTTGTCTAAACCTTAGTGATGGGTATGTTTAGGGGCGGGGTTAAGTGTATGTCATTCGTACAAATTCCTACGAACTGGCAACTGGTAAAATACGTATGATTTTGCAAAAAATCGCATGAATTCGAACGACTAAGTTCGTACGAATTAGCCACCTTGTAAAATATGTACGAATTGCCTTGAGACTGGGCTGGTCTGTGTCCTGGAATTTTTATTTCTGTTGCTTCCATTAATCTTTTATATATATATATATATATATATATATATATATGTGTGTTTAATATATTATTTAAATATAATTTCAACATTTCCGTTTTGTTCTCTTAGAAAGCCATAACTCGGAACCTTTTTATAAGTTCGGAAAAAGTACTGCCGCCTTTGTCTACATGAACCAATAGTCTTGCTGTACACACGAATTCACACAATTTTCAGACAAAAGTATGGTCACACACACACCAGCAGTGACTGGTGAGAAACAGAGCCAAAGATTGAAGGTGTCTATGACACCGCAAGTGACCCATAGTGTTATCATCTCAAGCCATCCTCCCCTTACTGACAAAGTGAGAGATAGAGAGACTGGAAAAGGGTAAAACCCCCAAAAAACAGTAAGACAGAAACATTATGAAAGGAACAACAAGCACCTGCACCCTTTTATATAGTTCTATGGTACTTATTATTTTTGAAATTCCATATAATGATGCTGGTGGCGCAAAAAAAATCTAATTGATTACAGATATGCTGTATTGAGAATATGCTCAAGTTTAAGTAGCAAGTTTTGTACATCATAATTTAATAATTTAAATTTGAGTTAAAATGAACAGGTAGTTTGTTATTAAAGGTGAATCATATCTCTGGGAAGATTTTTGTGTACGTGTGGAGTTACATTTATTGAATCAGAGATGTTAAGAGTGCCGAAGGCTAGATATGCATTTGATTATGTTGCTTCAAAAAACAAATATCTGTTTTACTAACGGTGAAAAGGAAGGAAATTAAAAACAGGCAGTGAGAGACAGTGCATTATTTGGTATAATTGAATCCACTTTGGACAACAATTGCTTGAATAAGTAAGTCAACTTATTCTGCATAATAGAATTATGCTGTTAGTCTGATTAGTTTCAACCTTGTCTTCTCATTTGCATCTCCCTCTTTTTTGTCTTTTGTGTTTGTGTGTGTGTGTGTGTGTGTGTGTTCACAACAGGTGCCACTCAATGAAATGTACTTTTTTGCAGTATGCTAATTTATTGGCCATGAGCCATGAGCATTCAGTTTAGCTACTGTAAAACACGATTAGTGGACTGTATTAATGTGATTTTAAAGAAAATAATTGCTTTTACTTATTTGCCAGCTTGATTTTACTCGTATTGTGTATATCTAGCGCTGTGACTTGCTCGGAATAGTTATTAGATTTCCATTTGAGTAATCTCAAGTTAAAGACACCATGAAATTGCTTGATAAGCTCTCGTTTTGTTCCTGTGTTGACGTATTTCCTATTGGAAAAATAAAAGTTGGACTGGACAATATAGCTAAAAGGTTCAGTTTGAAATCCAGGTTTTCTAGGGATTAACAACAATTAGGCTATTTATTAACAAAAACAGAACAAATGTAAGAAAGAAATGTTCTATCAGATTTTTAAGACTAAACATTTATAAATCTACAACAACACAGGAGACCACATATATGCTAACTGTTCGCAACTTCAAAATAAAAGTTTAAACACTCACTCTAAATTTGCATTTTTTGATGACCATGTGTTCTTGTTCAAGAAAAGAAAATGGCTGTAGCTAGGGGTGGGCGATATGGAGAAAATATTGCGATATCAACATGTAAATATAAATAAATATCATGATTTTTTTTTGGGGGGGGGAATCACGATTCATGATTTTTATCCCAATTCTTTTTCAAGTTGTTTTTAAAGACTATTTTGCAAATTACTTTTACAATAATTAATAATTTACAATAATATTTATTTATTTATTTTATTATTTTACAAGGTGTCTGAGCAGTACAGACAAACTAATTCGCCTTTTTATAAAAACAAAACATTTCAAGGTAACAAAGTATAAAATAAAGAAGGGCGGATATTTAGGCCAAAATGAGCAAAGATAAAAATCGTTGTCATTTTATCTTTGTTAATCAAATAGATGCAGTAGGTGTATTCAGCAGTATTGAATTAACACACATGAAAGGTGAAACACTATATACTTCTACACTACATCCATCATTTACTCACTCGTTTTTATCTGAGTTTCTTTTTTCTGTTGAACATTGTATTAAATTCAATAAGGACCAGCTACTGTTTGGTTACTCAAAATATCTTATTCTGTGTTTAGGACGATTAATACAGGTTTGGGAAAAAATGTAAGTGAGTAAATAATGACACAATTGTAATTTTTAGGTGAACTATCCCATTTATGACACGCGTCGGCATGTTTAGTTCTGTCCCTTTAAGAGCTGCACGCATATAATATACTGGCACATTTTTTCTTGATTGTTTACTTTCACTTTCACTGTACAGCATATTGAGACAGAGATGATAAAATAGCATGATACTACTATATTTCTTAAAAAGCATTTTCTATTAAAGTAGTACCCAAAAAAATAAAGATTTAGTGGAAAAAACTCAAATATGTTAATGTACTCTTAAATAATTTCTTTATGCATATGAATGGAACACAGCTACCACACCGCACTTCATTGGGAATGAATGACATCCGGTTTGTTATGTTAATACCTTGTATGCAATAGTTAATGATGCCATTACTGATCCATTAATTCCATCTGTTTTTCAAACCATTTTATCCTCAACTGGGTCACATGTAAATGTGTGTTTGCCAAAAAATCATCGACTCAACATACTTTTCAACATCTTATTTTCAAAAAAACACTCTATCATATTGTTTAGCTTTAAAGCTAACAGACGTTAATTTCAAGCCACAAAATTACCACTTGATTTCATTGTGTCTTTAAACCGAATAACTGGGTTTTCTTTTCAGTGAGCTGTGTACTGCTGTTATCTTCAACAAAGTGACATAATTTACCATTGTACTTGCTCTTTCAAATGCGCACTTGTGCAAGAATCAAATCGATAACTGTAGGCCTTAAACTACCATTGACATATGTCCACTGTTGCATGTGTAGATCAAGTCACCTCCTGTGGTCAGATTGACCATTGAAGGGTAGTGGAATAGCTGTTAAATGGTTTGTAAATCTGTTGTCTGTAGGGCAGGCCTATGTCCTCTGCGGGACACGTTTCTCCCTCGTCAATTACAGGGGCAGTCACCACGAGACAGGGGAATAGATGCTGCCCATCACTCAGTGTCTAGAATACTCGCTTATAGAGAGAACGGAGAACAGAAGAAAAAAAAACGTGATGCCCAACATGGAATCTGTTTCCAATTAACAAGTAATCCACAGATTATGTTGAGATTATAAAGAATGAATAATAAAAAAAAAAACTGCACATTAATTTTTCTGCTCTCTGTCAGTGAGGGTAAATGCAAAAGGTAGCAATTAGAAACTGCTGGACTGCAGTAAACACAATCTCTGTATTCGCCCTCTAATTTCTCTCTTCTTTTTCCCTATGCCTCACTAATTAAAGTCCATTAAGAATGACATTAGTGACCAGGAGCTTCCTTTTGCAACTGTGAGGTAAAAATAACCCGATTAAGCCCCAAGTCAGTCAGACGTGATCATAAGGTTTTTTTTTTTTTTTTTATCAGGTGACACTCACCATTAGCAATGCAGGAAATTTGCTAGCTGGTGCCACTAAATTACATTCAGCAAAGTAAATTTGACAGGGCCAAGAACAAACCCTTGAGGCACACCATGTCATCATATCTTTAATTGTTTTGTATCTTAATATTTTTGCTACAACATCAACTCTGTTTTAAAAAATAAAAATCATATTAATTTCAGTTATCACAAAGTTGTATTGTAGAATTCTGTGTGATACAGGAATGACCCATTTTCTCTCTCTTTTTTTTTTTTTTATAAAGCAAACTTCTAATAGCTGACACTAGTTTCACGCAACCCTCCTGAAATTCCCAGTTTCCATGTTATTTCACCAGAGTTTCAACCTGACCTGAATCCTAACACGACTGAATTACATTAGCTCAGTCGGTGACGAAAAGCAGAAGCCCTCAATCTTGTAATCTGCTCTTCTTTCAGCGTCTTTAAAGCTTTCAGTCCTTCTACAATCGGTGGTCTCAACATCAAAGTCATCTTCAAAGTGAGGCCTTGTTACTGAGTCATTGTTATTAAAGCTAATGGAAAAAACCCTCCAATAGTACCAGATGCTGAACACAAGTAGTGAAGAAAACACTGTACTGATGACTTGAAATTCAAGTAGCCATTACAAAAAAAAGAAAAAAATGCCCTTATGGATATTTGCATGAATTCCTTCTTAGACAGTACCAGTACAAAATATAATAATTAGTACACACACACATACACTCACACACACACACACACATATATATATATATATATATATATATATATACTGTATATATAGTGTGTGTGTCCTTCTTATAATCTTTAGGTTAACTGTCTTTTCCTGCAGTACATAGTGTAATGGTGCATTAAAATTATGTCAGAAAGATTGCATATGTAAGCTAAAAACACATATGAAAGGCAAGAAACTATGAAAAACTATGAAGAGAATGTTTTGTTTCACGGACATACTTGGTGATATTAATCCCATCCAAATCTGCCATATCTGAGTTTTTATCTCACAACCAAAGTCCGAATGCGATGTCTGTGATATTATTTTTCACAACACGTTTCCTTGTGCGTTTTAGCCAACGTGATTTGCCGTAGATGCTCTTACCACACGCACGTTTAATATATTTTGATTATGCTAAATCCACAGAGTCTAATGCCCAACACTCTGCCTAGTGATAGCCTAATAGATGTGTTAATTTGGAGGGCACTTAAAGGGTTAGTTCACCCAAAAATGAAAATTCGGTCATTAATTACTCACTTTCATGTCGTTGCAAACCCATAAGACCTCCGTTCATATTCGTATTGATTAAGTTATTTTTGATGATATCAGAGGCATCTGACCTTCCATAGACAGCAGTACAACTGAAATGATCCAGACCCGGAACGTAGTAAAAACACCATGTCCATGTGACATCAGTGGTTCAACTTCACTTTTGCGATGCTAGCAGAATCCTTTTTGTGCAAAGAAAACCAAAATAACGTCATATAACTCTACATTCTTCTCCTATGACTTACTACTTCTGCCAATTTAGAGAGTATCACAGCGTAAGCACACAACTTCCACTAGGTGTAAACTACCGCAGATTACGTTCATGCGCATGCTTTTTCCCGATGTAAACAAAGTTCACATTAAATACTTTAGACCTTGCATATACATTGCATTGTGATACTTTCTAAAATGGCGGAAGACGTAAATCAAGGGAGAAGAATGTTAGAGTTAAATGGTGTTATTTTTGCACAAAAAAAGCATTCTCCTAGCATCAAAAAACTGAAATCGAGCCACTGATGTCACACGGACTGTTTTAGTGGTGTTTTGCTATGTTTCTGGATCTGAGATCATTAGTTCTATTGCTGTCTATGGAGGGTCAGATATCTCTCTGATATTATCAAAAATATCTTACTTTGTGTTCTGTTTTTAGTGAACTCACCATTTAATGTTCTGTTCAACATAATGTTTTCAGTACCCAAGTCCTGGAATATCTCACAATTTTGGTTATTTTACTTTTCTGCTAATACTGTAGCTACATGCTATTAGCCTGACTCTAGGTAAACTAGTTAAAATCTAGTAAAAGCTACAGTTTTAGAGTAGCTATCATTAGCACAAAGTAACCTCTAATGTGCTGCCTTGATGAAGTGTTTCATGTGTGAATTGGGGCTCTGATGGGGGGAACGTTTAGCGGCACTGCTAAATGTCACCAGGTGTATTAGCATTTAGCAGGACTAGCTGCCTGTCAGTCCCATTTTATCTTTTCCCTCCCTCTCTTTCTGTTCCCTTCTCCCCCCCACACCCATTTTCTTTTTGACCCCTTGATAAGCCAGAAAGAATGAGTGCTTTATCAGAGGCCAGCCACTCCAAGTGATGAGTAATTACTCATCTTTAGCCAAACACACAGCGCACACTCTAATTACAGGCCACACCATCCGCACGTCACTCACTGCGCCTATGATATTAGGAGTCTGCCTGCCATTTACAGCTCATAGGTCTAATCCGTCGCTTTGAGCAGTATCTGTATTCGTGCTCTGAGGGGTCTTTGTCTTGAGCCATGCTTTCATTAGTGCAGGGGAGCTGTATTCACACTTAAAGTGTATTCAGTTCACAGCATAATAGTCACATCTAAAAACTAAACCTCATTAGCAGTGTAATAATTCTCAAAACTGTCAGTCTGCTTTCCTGAGGCAGTGATGTTTTAAAATCTGTTATCAACAGCCATTATTGCGCAAATCACATGGTATAAACTTAAAAGTGGCAGAGTTATGCAAATTGCTGCTTTATATTTTTCATCATGCTTTTGCTAACATAATAAAATACTACCGTGGCAAAAAAGAAAGAAAGAACTGCATAGTACCTTGTATACATAAAACCTAATTTATCCCTTAAACTTCTATAAACACGTCTACACACTTTGCCAACATATAAGCATGCTCTATTCTAAGACCTAGCAATTATAATTTTTTTTCTTTACTTAGAGATTTACTTACTTTATTTATTATTATTTTATTATTTTTTGATCACTGTTATCATTATTTTTTATGTATATAGGTAGCCATTTAATTCATAAAATTACCATGGTGCTGTATACCTTTTTACAGGCAATATTACATGAATTACTATGTAAATACATTAATTTGTTGTACCATCGTACTGCCATTTAACTTTTTTGAAAGAGGTATGACATACTAAACAGTAAGAATGATTGAGATATGCATGGTGTACCTCAGGGGTCTGTTCTCGGCGCTGTCAAATTCACTTTGATTTGACTTTTGATTTGAACCAAAATAGCCCAAACTAACAGCATTCAACCACATGTTCAAAACACCCTAGTAACTGTATAGCGACATGCAAACAAACACTTCAGCAATCACAACGCAACAAACATTCATGGGAATACCACCTGCATTTCATCGTCAGTGGATTTTGTACCATTTACTTCCTCAATCTGTTAACATTTTTCAGTTATGTACATTTTGGATGTTTCTGTTTCCAAGCAAGTACTCTAGCTTCTAGTTTTTGTCATGAAGGACGTTTGTTTGCTTTTAGACAGCTTTAATTTCCAGTGGCTATCATGGACAACAGACATTTACGTATACACATATGCGCACACACACGTTAACACACCGTTGTGTTTACTTGGGATCAGACAGCACTGTGTCAACAGTTGTTTGCAGGGAGTGAGTAGAGTGCCATATTGCAGTGGGTTTTTCTGATGGCATTAGGTGGCGTATTGAGTGACATGGCAGAGAGAGGTTAATTATGTTTTCATGTGTGTGTGTTGAAATGGCGGCTGTAAAATGATTGCATTCTGTTAAGCTCTTTAAACAGATAACCACTGCGTCTATCTACCTTAGGGAGCTTGTAAGATGATCTGGTGCAGTTAGCATAACTTATCCTGCTGGGTTTGTATAGCTATTTAGCAGTGTCTAATTTCAACAGCTTTTAATATCACGCACCTCTGTTAGTCTTTACAAATTAAAATAATACATCCATATTAACCTAATCACTTAGAGGAAGTGATGTAATAGAACACAGGCAGTATTTACCCATGAGGTTTCATAGATTTCATTTTTGTTGTGTTGCCTGCAGGCAGCAGTCAACGAAGACTAGATTTAAACCTTAAAAGGTGTGTTCTTTTGCTAATGCATGTATTATTATGTATTTATTTATTTATTTATGAGAGGAATGTGTATAAGTACCAAATATTGCAAAAATTCAACATTCTTTTTAGATATAAGTTTAAAAATGAAATTATCAGACCACTCAGGACTATTTAAAAATAAAATAAAATAACAGAGGGCACAAATGTGATGTAAATTCAATAATAAAAAAATGAAATAAAATAAAAAATTCTGTTTAGATGAGTTTGAAAATTAAATTATCGGACCACGCAGGACTATTTAAAAAAATAACAGAGGGCACAAATGTGATGTAAATTAAAAAAAAATAAAAAATACAAAAATATTTTTTTTTATAAAAAATAATGTTTAGATGAGTTTAAAAATGAAATGATCAGACCACACTGGTCTATTTAAAAACATAATAGAGGTCAACAAAGGTGATGTAAATAAATAAACATATTTATAAAAATAAAATATACAATTAAATAAATGAATAAAACTGGACAAAATCTAAAAGGATAAACATTTATTTAAATATATCAATAATTTATAATGTCTAATATATTTTAACAAATAATTAATATTTAAAACATTTTTTTTATAAACATATCGGATAGTTTTGTGTGTGTAGAAGAAATGAGAGATGGGAGGGAGAGAGAGAAAGACAAGTCTTCCTGGCTAGTGACTGCTTTTGAAGTTGTTAATTAAACCTGCAACCATCTGGTTCCTCGATGATCTACAAGGGAAAATCTCAGCAATGAGTGAGATAAGTGGACCGACTGCATGAATAAATAAACAAACGGATGAATAAATAAATAAAGTGGATGGATACCCACTCTTAGTTCTTTTGTTTTTGTGAAGGAGAAACATAAAACCTCATTAGTGCAATTTCCGTCTTCTGTCTTACCTTGAAAATATTTATTGTGTGTTCATGTGCAGGTATGAATTTAAAAAATGCCTATATATATTAAGAGGTGCTATTATAACAGGATATAGACACATATGTGCTTAATACTACTTTATAGTGTCAATTAAATCTACATATTTGCGTTACAAAATAAAGGTTTTTGTGGTACATGTATTATTTATAGCCTAACATATGAGATTTTTAATATAAGTTTTTTTTTTTTGCTTCTGTATTGATTGTATTTTTATTTACATCACTTTTATTGCGATGTTGCACAGGCAGAGTGAATAAATAAGATTTAACCCACATGAATATTCATGAGCAAGGTTCCACTCATGCATTTTTCATTTTATTAAATACCCACACAGTGTGTTCATGAAGTGTAATCAGGACAGGGATTATGAAAACCTTCGGAATGATCATATTAATGCTGACACAGAAATCCCTGGAAAACGCAAAAGCAGAAGAAATGAATGTGTGCCGATGAGAGACAACTGTGTGATTGTGTCGACTTTTTCTCTTTTAATTTCTGTGCGATGGGATACATTTTTGCTGTAATATTTAACATTATACTACAATAAACGTCAATAAATGTAAATAACAATGAATATCTTATTTAAATTGCTGTTGATGTGGACTGTGAAGTACACCCCAAACCTGCTGCTTCTGCTGTACATGTATGTTTAATGCAGTTTAACGACAAATTCATAAGTATTTTACGAGTCGGCTTATTCATGCAAATTCATAAGTCCTCACTTTTATACGATTTGTCTAAACCCCAGTGACGGGTAGGTCTTTCGTACAAATTCATACAAACGAGTTATTCATACAAACGATTTATTCATTCAAATTCATACAAACGAGAAACAAATTCGTATGAGTTACGAATTATCCATCTCATAAAATATGTACAATTAGCTGTGAGATCTGTCTTACTGTAATTCACTGTAATGCATCTTTGTAAACACTAGCTTGTCATGTTGCACATACTGTAGGTGGCCGAGTAATAACTTCAAGATCGAAGGTCTCAGAGATGTTGTAATGAACATGGCAGATGGTGACTACTTCAGCATTTTTTGTTCATTGTTATTTTGCCTTATTTGACATTTGATTCATCACGATTCCCTCTTACGTCATGGTTTCCTTGTGCATTTCAAAAATAGTGCATTGGAAATCCCTGGCTAGAATCATGTGTAAAGCAGTTCGACTAAACAGTTGAAATCAGCATAAATGTAAGCATTTATGCATTATTGCATCAGCAAATGCCATTTGATTTCATTTTTAGCATTTAGCATCGGGTAGGTTTAGAGTTGGATTTGGTGTAGGGCATATTTTCAACTCGTCGTTAAAAGCACTAACTTTTAGCGACGGTCCCTGTATATTTAAATTCTGATTAATTCTTTGCAATGTGTGAAGGAAGAAACGTAATGAAAACACAGCAATACATTCCTACATAAACATAATAAAAATGCCAGTATCATGTATCAAACCTGTATTCTAGCGCCATTCAGTGGTCATTTCCCTTTGTGCCGTAAGGTACATAAAACGGTGTTGCAGAAAAAAGTGCACAGAGGTACATATTTTTCTGAGACCAGGTTGAGTCATGCAGTTAACACACTTCTAATTCAGTATTAATGTGCATATAGTATGACCACAGTTGAGGCATTAAGTGCATGGCCAACTGCGACCAACTTTTAATGTGGCAATGATGTCGCTCAATTTTTTTCTTCTAGATTTGTTTTAATGGTGTAATAGATTCGAGAAATGTATTGGCCATGATGACTTGTTTTCAAATACAATCACGATCTCTCCTTGTCTTCATCCATCCACAAATCCATCCATTCCACCCTATTTCTTCCAGTAGCTCTCTATTTTTCAGCGGTGCTATTCTTTTCTGTGTGACACTTTGATTTGCGTTCCTTTATTGACCCTCTGCCCATCAGCGTCCTCCTACACACTGAACAAACAACACATACATACTCAGGCGCCGTTTTAAGCGCTTCCCACAGGTCTCACAAATTTCATATCAGATCACAATGGTGGTGTACAACAGCCGCGAGTCCCCTGTGCATTAAGTGCAAAGAGAGTGCGACCTCAATATCCTCCTGAAATAACAACATACATTTAATATGGTCAAGGACTTAGGCAGGTTGAATTCATATGAGAGCGATTTCGCTTTGCTTATCGGTTTCTGTGTCAACTCAAACGCGTACGTGTGTCGAATGTGTCGCTTTTGACCTATAACCTCACAATTCTTGCGGGTAAGAGCTTGTGTTTGTTTTTATGTCTTGTATCTTGCTCTGAAACTGGTGGCACCTGCTTTGCTCGGGGCTCTGGATGGCAGCCATATTGGATTAGGGTGCCGTTTTTAATTATCAGCTTCTCTCAATTTTTCTCACTCCATCCTTATCAGCTCTCTCTCTCACATCACTCTTCTTCTTTTTCATTTTTTATCTTCCTTGCTTTTGAATCGGTGTCTTTCAGCTCTCTCTTTTCATTAATGGGTGCTCCTTCGCCTACGTTTGCATTTGGCCCTGAGGACTTTAATTAAATAAGCTTAATTTTCACATTCTTAATAGTCTAAAAACAATGTCCAACATTATACTGTTTTTACAGTATTTTTTTAAAAGCTTGTGATTACTGAGATTTTTTTAAAGTGTTTTTTTTTTCTTTTTTTTATAAATGTCAAATGTTCACCAAGGCTGTATTTTATCAAACAATCAGTAAAACAGAGATAATCTAAGGTATTATTTAAATTTAATACAATTTGTAATAGTAGTTGTGTATGACGAAATAACATTAAACATTAAGTGTTCACTGTGACTTGTTGTTGCCGTAGATTCTTTGCTGTTGTGTCTTTGCAGATTCTTGCAGATTATGTGTTTTTGATCTTCCCTTCTTTTATCCTTTTTTTGTTTGTTTTTTTTCTCCTCTCTATTTCTCTCCCCTTCCCTGTTGTCCTTCTCCCAAACCCTTTTCCCCCCTTTTTTTTAAATTACAAACAGGCTGTGAATGTTGATAGCTTAGCTGCACATATGCACTGTCATGTGTTATCTGTGCTACTGACAGGCCGGAAAAAGAAAAAAAGAATGAAAACAATTAAAACAACTGTTTTCTAGTTATTTATATTAAAAACAGACATATACAGCCAGCGTCTTTATTTATTTATTTAACATTGTACAAATAATTGTCACTTATGGACAGTTTAATATCTCTTTGCTAATAAATAATCTGTTCATTGCATCTGTTTTTCCTAAAACAGCAGCAACAACAAAATATATTTTATTTGTTTATTGCTTGTAAACACATCAATTACCGTCTATTAGTGCTGTCAAGTGATTAGTCATGACCAAAATAACTTTTTTATTTACATTTACAATATATGTGTGCATACTGAGTATATTTATTATGTAAATACACAAACATTCATGTTGGTGTGTGTATATATATATATATATATATATATATATATATATATATATATTATTGTTTAGAAATATGTTTAATATATAAACATATATTTATTAAATATATGCATGTGTGTACACACACACACACACACACACATATTATGTAAACAAACAATTTTTAAAATAAAAAAAAACATTAACAAATTAACCCCAAAATTTCTTCTTTTATAGTTATCATGTAGCTTTTTTTGCGCAGAATTAAATAAAATTCTCTTTTTTAAGGATGATGTCATTACCCACAAAATGTTATTTCACCTTTTATAAATCATTTTTTAAAAAGCCATCTATATTATTTTTAAGGGTGTTATATTATAATGTTGTTATTGTTTTATTTAGTTATTTTATCTCTATTTAACAAAACAAAATTTTGGAAACTTTGTGCCACCTTGCTGTAGTTTCGTGAACGACTTTAACATGCGACTGAAATAAATTTAAATCCGGTGGTCTGCCGCGGCGGTAGTAGTCATTTTGGTTGTGCACCAACTGTATGTTCTCCCGAACCCAATATCACGGCAATTCATATATATTGTACGAGGGGGCCAATGCGAACAAATTGGTACAACCTCACTTGTACGAATTCAAAAATTTTTGCTACAACGTAGGTATTTTACGAGTTGTCAACTTGTATGAGTTTGTACAAAATTACTTACACCTAGCAGCATGGATTTGCCACCTCGTAAGTATACATACAAATTGGTCATGATACATGTTTATAAAAAAGTCATGTCATGTAACCTATAAATATATATTCCATTGCAGTTTTGCAAAATTCTCCTTTTTCGAATTGCCTGAAAAACAACTTCATGGGAACATAAAAACTCTTTTTTTTTCGATATATGGGAGTTTTTGCAAAATTGGCATTTCCATTTGTTGTATTTTTAATTAGCAGTTGCAATTTCAAGCGTAATAGAAAAACTGACAGTATTCTGTTCGAGTGAATTCTGTTATTATTAAATATTGTTCACTTTTATGATGTCCCAGAAGGCATGTTTTCTGTCATGTATTGCAGTCTTCATATTGCGAGATGGTTGTGTGTTTGGCAGCTGTTGAAATGGCCAATCTTTTCCATTTGCGGTTCTGTCAGCTGTTTGTTTGCCACAAATCCACAACCTAAGATATTTGTACAGAAAACAGAACTGAAGAGGTGCTGTTCTTCTGAAATCGATTCCCTCTCTCTTCTTAAAAGCCTCTTCAAAACAAGTCATTCCCTTTGGTAAAGTCGCTGCTACGGAGTTTGTTGTTTGCTATGTATCATAAGGGATCAGGCTCGAAATAGAACGTTGACATAGTCACACACTTGCATTCTAGAAGTGAACACTTTAAACACACACAAACTTATGAGTGTGTCTACACAATGGGCGAGAAGGTGGATCAAAGATGGTCGTCATAAAGCACTGTTCAGTGCAGAACGTTACATGATATCAACAAAGCAATCCCAGAATGCATAATGTCTGTAATATGTACTTTGCAAGATTAGGATTTTGCTAAAAGTGTATATTACTTGCTAGATGCTAAAATGCTATCACTTGAAGCTTGCGGTAAGGCCATGTCTTTGGCTTTAAGATGCAATTTTATGGTAGTAGTTTGTCTTAGCATTGGCTTACTGTCTTACTACATAATCAAAAGTGTGTACTTTCCCTCTGGTAAAGTACATTATTCTGGTGTGCAATAAAATTATATGAATATGGATTTATTCTGTTCTCTGTTTATTCTTTCCTCCTGGGAAGTCCCTACTTATGAGTTCGGAAGTCATAATTACGATGTGATGTCTGTTTTAAGTGATTTTGGTAGGAATGAAATGAATGTGTTGAGCAATTTCACATTTTCTTTTTTTTTTCACTGGCTCACAAAGATAGGAAGCTTTTTTTTAAACTAATGCAACAAAGTTAAGAGAAAAGGGTGTGCGTTAGGTGTGTAATTGATGCCTTTTTTCATTTTGTCATTCTTGTGCTGCCACAGAAAATGATTTGAAATGTCCCATTATGTCTTACAAGCTTATTGCCTGATAAACTGGTGGAATGAAAAGAGTGTTGAGTGTTGAACTAAATATATACCATGCATCTCTAATGACAACCTTTATTTATTTATGTATTTATTTGTTATTATTTTAATATTTTTGTATCATTTTATACAAATAAACAATAACAATAAAATGTTTCATCATTATTATTATTCTTGGTACTGTAAATGAGTTTATTTATTAATTTGTTTATTGTTGCACCATTATAAGTTTAAATAATGACAATTAAATGTTTTATTATTATTGTTGTTGTTTTAAATGACGATTAAAGTTTATTTATTTAAATTGTTGCACTATTATAATTGTAAATAATCACAATTAAATGTTTATTATTAGTAGTAGTAGTAGTATTGCTGTTTTATATGATGATTCATTTTTTTTTACTTGTATTGGTGCACTATTATAATTGTTAATAATGACAATTAAATGAATATTGTTAATATTAATTATTATTATTTCATTATTATTGTTTTTGCTGTTGTTTTAAATGATTCGTATTTATTTATTTATATTGGCACACTATTATAATTGTAAATAATAACAATTAAATATTTATTAATATTATTAATAATATTGTGTGTAGCATGTGTGAAAAGTACTTTAGTGGAGAGTTTTGTGGATGGTGTGTAAATAAGGGTTTCACCAGGCTATTAAAATGGACAAGTTGTAGGTATGATGCACCATTAGCTACCATTAGCTTCCCGCTATGAGAGCCCTCTACTTTCAAACAATTACTGCTCCAAAAATCACCGGACCTGGCTCAAACCTCTGCTAACTTCACATTTGGTGTTCAAAGAAAAAAATAAAAAAAATCCCAAAGTTTTAATTTCAGCGAGAAAAGGTCAGAGACTAAAGCTGCAATACGGCGGACTGTGCTTTATTGTGTTCAGTGAGAGCTGTAATGTGGGTTTCCCAATTGGCTTTCCCAAGACTGAAGGTTTTCGAGTGTGTGGCCCACATACACTGCTTCTATTGTAGGACCAGTAACCGCAGTTATTGCGAGGCCTATTGGACCTCTGGTTGCTTAATGGCTGCCATAGCTGTCAGTCAATAGGCCCTGTGTAGGCGGGGTCAATCCCAAGAGCCCACAAATGGAAATAGGCTTTTGAAGTACAGTACAATCACTTTGGTTGGTGCCTACTTTAGTAAACTGCTTTATTAGTTCAGGAATACACACATATATACAAACTGCTGTATGTATGCCAGCTGTCATTGTTGTAATTCATTTATGCTCATATATTTCTCAGTTTTGCAATTTGGTTTTAAATTGAACATGTTGGAATGTTATTGCATATGTTTATGCAAGGTAAACAGTCTCAGTAATTTTAATAAAGGCAATGGCATTTACAAAGAGCTCTGTATTAGCTGAAGAAACAGTATGAGAAAGAGGAAAACTTTAATAACCAGATGTGTTTTGATGTTGATGCAGATTAGTGTGATGTTTGTTGATCTATGTTTTATTGGTTTATCATGTGGCGAGGTTGGAAACACACACGTTTCTTCAAAAAGATGCTGACGTTTTAAATATAGATGGGGAAAATGCTGAGAGAAAGTGGGAGAAAGGAAAGAAAGTAAGGGAGTGATGGCTCTGGTTCACACAAATAGTGTTTTCATTATTTCACCACTAAAATAAATAAACAACCAATCAAATATGGGTAAATATTATTATTATTATTATTATTATTATTATTATAATATTAGTATTGTTGTCGTTGTTTATATTATTATTATTATTATTATTATTAGTAGTAGTAGTAGTAGTAGTACTTTTCTCTAAATAATTCACAGTTTCATTATTACTGTGTTGTCCCAGACAATAATAAGAATAATTTAAATACCGTATCTCAGAAGCTCGTAATGCGCTTTTGTTTTCACATAAGCGACCCTCATCCTAATGAGTTTATTTATTTATTTATAATCGCACTATACAAATAAACAAGTAAACAATAACAATCAAATGTTTTATTAATGTTGTTACTGTAAATAAGTGTATTTATTAATTTGTTTATTGTTGTAAATAATAACAATTAAATGTTTTATTGTTATTGCTGTTGTTTTATATGATGATTGAAGTTTATTTATTTATATTGTTGCACTGTTATCATTTTAAATAATAACAATGAAATGTTATTATTATTATCATTAGTGGTAGTAATATTATTGACATTTATTATTACTGTGATTCGCACAAATATTGTTTGTATTACTTCACCACCAAAATAAACAAATACACAGATAAATTAATTATTAAATATTATTATTAGTATTATTAGTGTTATTATTAGTAGTAGTAGTAGTATTCTGTAAATAATTCAGTTTCATTATTACTGTGTTGTCCCAGACAGTAATACAAATAATTTAAATACCGTATCTCAGCTTTTGTTTTCACATAAGCAACCCTCATCCTAATGCTGTTAATGTCTCTTTCAGGCTGCCATTCGTGATGATTCCAGTTCACCTTTCGCAGCTGTGGCGGAAGTCAGTCCTGCAGTGTTCTGTAGCCCCATAAGCGTCCCCCCAATCCATAGCAGCACTCCCGTGAGGGCCCCGAGCCAGCATCGATCGCACAGGTCAGAGGTCACCCGTGCGGGACTTGTTAGCTGGAGGCTGCGTGCAGCTAAAAGGTGATGTTAAACACAATATCGATCCAACATCCCTCCCTGATAGAGAGAGAAAAATGAAAGAAAGAAAGAATGAGCAAAAAAGTCACAAACAAGAGAGAAGAATGGAAGAAGCAAGAGAAATGGAGATAAGGAATGATGAGATGAAAGAGAGGATAGAATGAGAACGAAGAGAAGAATATAAAATATAGATTGCAGGGAAAGTATGATAAATAGCATAAAATTGGAATAATCAGTATTAAGTAACAAATGCAGAACCTTACAAAAAAGTATTATGGTACAACGACAACAAAAACAGCAATATTATTATTAGTATTATTATTATCACATAAATGTTGGTAACACTTTATTTTACGGTGTCCTTGCTACCCATGTTACATGTTACATTATAATAAAAATAAATTATGCATAATTACATGCAAGTAACCCTAAGACAAACCTTAAACCTAACCATATAATAACCACGTGCAGTTAATTAGTATTACTCAGTACTTAAATACATACTTACTCTGTAACAAGGAAGCTAAAATTGAAGGGATATTGTACTTACACAATACTGTCAGGTTATCATATTTCAGTTATGTCATTTCCATATTGTCAATGTGGTCCACTATACATATAACATTACCAGTGATTTTCCATATTTCAGACAGAACACAATTTGTGAGGATATTTGTCTGACAGCTCAAAGGTGACAGACCTGCACTTATAAACACATTCTCAGCTTTACATGCTGCAGTTCCAGCTTTGACTCATAGAGGGTGGTAATGCTACAATCATTGTGATATTGTCAAGTTGTTGCATATGGCTAATTACAACTTACAAAGCCAGGGGTGTGTGTGTGTATGTGTGTTTGTGTGTGTGTGTGTGTGTGGAAGTTCACATGTAGGATCTGCCTGACTAAATTCTGTCATGTGACTGGCTAAAAAGAAAGAACAATGAAATCTATTGTTTTAAGGTGTCTACAGTTTGGAGCTTAATTATATGGCTAGGAGCTGAACGCAAAGTATGTGGCATTAAGATGATAGTGCAATGTGTGTTTGTGTGTGTGTGTGTGTGTGTTTGTGTGTGTGTGTGCGCGTTTATTAACTTTTGTGTTAAAGTCTGATCCATCATTAAAGCCTAATTAGAGATAACTGCCTTTCAATATTTATACTTATGAAATGTGGCTATAGAAGATTTACTCTTGATGCAGTGTAAATTTGTGTGTGTGTGTGTGTGTGTGTGTGTGTGTGCTCAGCAATTTGTGGAGTGGTTTGAGTCTAGAGACTGTCAAGACAGTTATGTGCTCACTCCTCATTACATGAATCCCACTCCATTTGTAGCCCTCTTCTTGTTCTTTCCTCTCCACACTTCTCTGCTCTCCTTAGTTGTTTTCTGTCTCTCTCTTTTATACTTTTTTCTGTTATTTCTACTCTCCACATATTTTTCCTATCATCTCAATTTCTTCTTATTATAATATTCTTAGTCCATTTAAATCCTCTCCTCTCCTCTTGTTATTTCTCCTCTCCTCTCCTCTCCTCTCCTCTCCTCTCCTCTCCTCTCCTCTAGATGTTTCTCATCTCCTGTCCTATAGTTATTTCTCCTTTCCTCTCCTCTCCTCTCCTCTAGATATTTCTCATCTCCTCTCCTCTCCTCTAGATATTTCGCATCTCCAGATATTTCTCATCTCCTCTCCTCTAGATGTTTCTCATCTCCTCTCCTCTCGATGTTTCTCATTTCCTCTCCTCTAGATATTTCTCATCTACAGATATTTCTCATCTCCTCTCCTCTCCTCAAGATATTTCGCATCTCCAGATATTTCTCATCTCCTCTCCTCTAGAT
>JAUMHI010000037.1:11653146-11669598 GCA_032359435.1 Enteromius unitaeniatus | reverse complement strand
TTCTGATTGGCTGGTAACGTTAGTTATGAACTCGTATGTTTGTGTGTGTGTGTGTGTGTGTGTGTTTGCGCCTCGTCTATTAATTGTATATACAAGTTATAATTATCTCGTACTTTTCAGCGTGAGAAATACAAGGTGTGGCGTGATAGCATGTGAACTGGCTGAAATTCGTGTGTCTCACGGTGAATGAAATCTAATTGTAATTAGATTTTTGTAATTACTGTAATTAATTATCACGTTAAAGTCCCAGCCCTAATTAATATATATATATATATATTTACATATATTGCTGCTGTTGTTCTGCATAGTTCTTTATGTCCATTTTATGTTAAAAGGTTGTTTTGTTTATTTTTTTTGAGACATATGACAGCAAACATATTTGTTGTGGAAAGTGGAAAATATGGACAGGAAAGCGATTCATCACATCCAACATAAATGTTTTTGTGTCCGTAATATATGTGTGTTTACTGTGTATTTTTATTATGTATATGATAGTGCTGTCAAATGATTAATCGTGATTAATCGCATCCAAAATAAAAGTTTTTCTTTACATAATATATATGTACTGTGTATATGTATTAAGTATATATAAATACAATCACATGCATGTATATATTTAATGAAAATATGTTATGTTTATATATTAAAAATATTTACATATAATAAAAAATATAAGAAATTAAATATTTAAATGCATTTGCATTTCAAAATATATACTGTATGTGTATGTTTTAATATAAACATAATAAATAAACACAGCATAAACATATATCATGTAAAGAAATACTTTTATTTCGGATGCGATTAATCGTTTGACAGCACTAGTACATGTATAAATATGTAATAAAGATACACATACAGTACATACATTATATATTTAGAAAATAATTACATGTATTCATATGTATATAATTATATTAATTTAATATATAAAAATATTCTATTTTTCTTAAAGATATACATGCATGTGTATTTAAAGGTACCGTATGTAAGAAATGTATTGTAATAATCATAAAATGTGTCTTTTATGTTCAACAGGCATTAAGAAAACATTTCAAGTACTCATATCGCTGACAGTAGTAGTACAGCCTGGATATTCTCGTTTAAAAAGCGCAGTTGCAGCCCTCAACTGATGTTTATGTTGTCATGTTTTGTTTTGGTCTGAAGCGCCCCCCTCCATCTATCTCCCAATCACAAAGTCAGTAGTGTTTCGGCATCCAGGTTTCCTGCAATACCTAGTTCAACCACAAGATGTAAATTCTACATACGGCTCCTTTAAATTAAACATACATAATAAATATACACATATACAAATATTATGTACATAAAAAAAAAGAATATATATTAATTGCTGCCCAGCACTATAAATAAATAAAAAAGTAAAGGGAACGATTTGGATGCACCTCCTGTCTACAGGTCATATTTTCAACATATGATTTTTGTGTTAGGTCAGTGCCTTCCTGATTAAAAAAAAAAGGTATTTTAAATCTTTAATAATCACCTCATTTGTTTTGCTCTGCAGGTGATAAAAATAAAGTGTTGTGCAAAGTACAATGTAGGATTCAATTCATCCCCCACTCTGAAAGAATAATATGTTTTGACGTTTGTTATTTATTCTCTCTGCCTCTCCCCCTCTCCCTCGCTCTCTCTTTCCTCTTCTGTCTCAGTGTATGTGTCTGTCATGGCTTTCTTTCTTCAAAGAAATGCCTGTTTATTCCTTTGTTAATATGACAGATACAATGAGTTTCCTGATTCACCACCAGGCACAAATTAAGACTCTCTTTTGAGTTTATACAGTCAAAATCCATTTTTTGCCTCCCTCGTTTTTTAAACTTGACGTTAGCTCATTCTCTCTTTCTTTTTTTTTGTTCTCTCTCTTTTTCTTCTGGTGTTCAGTTGTGTGAAGAGATAATCACATTGCCGAGTACACTTTACCAACTCGTACAACTCTTTCTCTCCTCAAAACACACACACAGAGACAGCCGCATATTGTGATTGATGGCAAATTTCACACGAATGACATTTTTTTTATTTATTGCTTGTGTTTTTGGTTTATTTCGAAAGACATTTGTCATCCTGAGTGTACAGAGAGGAAGACTGTCCGTGAACACATGCACATGACAGTATATATGTGTTAGTTGCATGATTTTGCCTTGAGGGGTACTTAAAAAAAAAAAAAAAAAAAAAAGCTTCTTTTTTTTTTAAATTCTGAGCATTATTTTTCTCTTTCTACATCATGAATATAAGATTTTAAAAGCCCATAATTCAAGATTATTAACATATTATTAGTCAGAATTAAAAGTGGAGTTATTTGTAAATGTATAAACATAAAAAGCATTTAGTGACTAATAAATATGGACAAACATGGGTGAATAAGGGTTGTCGACAATTTGTATTCTCAATGTTAAAGAATAGCAGCGTTCACACTACAACTATAATGATAAATTCACAGAGAAACAATAGCGTTTTCAGAATTTTTTTTCCCAGCTACTGAACGATAGAAACAGTGACAACCAATCAGAATCAAACCTGCTATCACGAACTTAAATTTAAACACGCTTGAGCTTAGAATAAACAATTCCTCATTGGAAGTGCAGAAATTCTACACTTTAAATTTTGTAAACTGTGTTCTTTTTAGCTGCAAATGTCATTGTTTCTTTCTCTTTGTCTGTTCTTTATTTTGGCTCTACACCATTTGCCATCTTTCTTTCCTCATTTAATTTTTATCTCATGGGCTGTAGTGTGAGACTGACAATGTGTGTAAAATGATGGTTTAACCTCCGGGACGGAGGAGCAGCGGTAAACAGAAGGAAAGATTAAAGAACAATGCTCCCTCGCCTCTCAGGGCCGCTGCCAGAGGTGTGTGCGTACATGTTTGATGTGTGTGATAAAGCGTACAGCAGATTATGAGAAAAGAAGAAGACGAGCTCATTAGAAGCTCGCACCCTCAAAAGCACAGAACGAAGGATCAGAGAGAAGCCACCAACCTCTGCGAACTCCTCCCTCTCATCCCTCCGTTCTTTTGTAGTCCTGTCCCCATCACTTGGCTCTGATCTCCTGCCTTTTTCAGTCGTCTTTGCTTCCTTGGGGACAACATGAGCTCTCCTTCTCTTCTCTTCTCTTCTCTTCTCTTCTCTTCTCTTCTCTTCTCTTCTCTTCTCTTCTCTGAAATTCATATATATATATATATATATATATATATATATTATATCAACTCTATTTTTGTCCGTACCTCCCATAATTCTCTCCACTACTTTCCCTGTGCTCTTATCAGCTCTTCTCTTCTCACTTTATAATTCCTCTTTTCAGTCTTATTTGAGGATGGTCCGGATTGCAGTAATTAAGTTCTGCTCTATACAGTGAAACCTGGCTATAAATACTTCTATAGCGTAGCCTGATCCAGGTGTACTTAATGAATCTGCGGGAGTGTGTTCAGAAAGATGACACCCTGCTGCTTGTGTTCTAGAAATCTGTATCACTCTGAAACCTCCTCCACATATTTTATATGAAAATGCTTTTGATGTTTCTGGGTATTAAGCTTTACAGATGTGAAGAGCAAGGGAGCAGTTAGCATCAGGTACTAATGACCTGTAAAGATCCTCAACTAAAAAGGCAACTAGTTTGATTTACAGCTAATAGAAAACATCAAACTAAGGACATCAAAACAATGGGGATCCTGGAAACAATGCCATAAAATACTATGGTGTAAGCATCAACCAGAGACAGAAAATAACAAAGTCAAACGTTTTTGGTACTTGGGAACAGATGTAGCTTGCAGACACTAACTAAATTTTATACAAATGTCTACAATAATGGATGCCTGCAAACAACAACATTTGGTGATACAGGGACCAAAGCCCGCATAGAATGCAAGGAAGCTGAGTTACCTCCAAAGTGTATGTCTGAAGAGATAAGAGATGAAAACAAATAAAAACAGAAAAGGAGAAACAAAATGTAGACATCCACAATAGTTTCTTCGAAAGAATTTACGATCGATAAGTAATGCCCCTCGGAACTACTTAACTGAAGGTCTGGTCCTACTAGAGCTAAACAAACAAGCAGCACCACATTTAGTGCAGCAGTTCAAAGAGGAAGTCCGGCAACTGAAGTGGAAAAAAACCTATTCAAAATCTAACAAAAGTTCACACAGAGTCTATGAAAGAACAAGTGGCACATTGGAGCTCTGCAACATAAACCCAAATACACACCATTGACAAAAATGGGCATGCTGTGAATAAGGTCAGAACAAAAACCTCTCAAAACCATGAAGTAAACCCAACAGTTCACCCAGGCTACTTTGTAGCAGCTGCTGCTGACCAAGCATCTAACCAAAGGTCTGTATCATGCTCAGAAGCATGACAGATACAAACTCCTGCCTAGTTATGCTCATGTAGTGCACCAGCTTCTCATAATATTTGCCAAAAATAATAAGTTTAACACACTGCTAAGCATTCCAAGACTTTCTGGTCTGTTTTGGACAACACCTTTGTATTTAACTCCATGTTCTATCATATGCCACAAGCTGAAGTGGTGGTTGTTCCCTTCCTCAACAAAGCAAAGAGAGCAGTGAAAAATATAAAACATGGACAAGTTATTAGTTCCCCTTTCTTGCCAAAATATCTAGTAACCAGTAAAAGAGGTCCATGAACTATGGTGCACTTAATCAAAGCCACTGCAGTTGCTCCCCAAAGGACTCCCCAGGAAAGAGAGTTCTGTCAGCACCCTGGAGAGCTCCACATGACAGACAGAGATTCTTGAGCACACACATACACCAATGTAACACAACAAAAGGTCTTTTTAAAATGAAGTCTCCAGGGACAGTCTACAAGACCCAGAGAAGGTTGACCTCATGGCTCGGCTTTCTCTCAGCTTTATTCATAATGCATTTCTCATCAGTACTGCATCAAGAGTGACAACACAGTACATCCTAGTCTGGATGGTCTACAGGAAAGCATGAGTCATTACTTTACACATGAATCCTTGGATGCCCCATGCAGTACAAGGTCAACAAGAAACAAATACTTTATTAGGAATTCAACAGCTCTATAACCCAACTCAGAGAAGGCTACTATTGTTATTCACAGGCTTAAACCCCCTGGACCAGATGATCATCATGATATTGATTCAGTTACAAAACTGAAGCTAGTGTCTACCACCAGCAGTGAATGGATGATGTCAAGTGGCATTCCAGAAACATGAGGAACAATGACTCAATAATCCTCCTGTTCTGGAGATGTCAAGACTACCATTTAAATTGTACTGCAATTCTGGGCAGGACATTCATGATATCTTCCATGATGGCTTCATGGCCAAATGGGAGAACCTTTAAACTGTAGATGTGGCTGTGCGACACTCAAAGCACCAGGGTGAAGCACCTTATAGTAGGATAAAAGATGAAGAAGAATAAGACCAGAACATCATGCATTGAACAGAAACATAAAGTCAGCAGGTTCATGCACACCAGGACTTTATAACACCAGTCTTAGAAGCCACTGTCCTGGGAAGTTTAACTCTGACTAATCAAACACGTCTGCTTGTAATTCTCAAAGATCTTGACTAGAGTTGCAGAGTCAAAGTGCCCAGGTGCATGTACCTAAGTTCTAGACACACATATAAGAAGGCCATCCAATCCCAACAATATTGATATGGCTATAGACAATGTTGTAGTATCCTACTCCTGGAAGAGTACTGTCCTGCAGATTTTAGACCAAACCTCAGTTAAACACCTACTGTATTTCAGCTATTCAAGGTCTTCAGGATTACTAAAGACCTCTGGGCAGTTGTACTGGGGTTAGTTTGACCTAAATATTGTAGGACATTTGCTGGTTTATAAGGACCCCTAAAGGGACATGGTGCGGAAAAAAAAGAGATGAGAGGCAATAAAACACAACAAAATTTGAATTGTTTCGCACATATGTTTGCATTCCTTAGAAAAGCTATTTCCATTCTCTCACAAAGATACAGCAAGCTCTAAAGTAAACAGGAAGTGTTTTTTCTAACTCAACTGGTTTTTGCACAAACACAAAATCTTTCTAGAAAGATTCTCGAGAGAACGCAGATATTTTTCTAATTGCCCCATTTTTTTTTCTACCGTCATGTCTCTTTAGGGGCTCCATAGGTTTAAAGGCCCTTGGCTAAAGAACAGACACAGCAGAGGAGATAGATTCTATGGTGCCAAATAAAAGTATCATCCAGTCAGCAGAGTATTTGATCCGTGTCAGGAATTTAAAAAAAGAAAATAAAAAGCGTGTGGCAAGTCAAGGTTAAAGTAGTTTGCCAGTCTGGCGAAAATGCTTGAGCTTGATGACCCAAAGGGGCACTTTTCTGAGATCAACTTGGATACCAAGCTGAATCTATTAGTACCTAGGCTTATAATTGAGACAGTACTGTATGTAAATATACATGTTTACACAGATGGATTACACAGGATTAGACCAATGAATCAAATCCACCAGCTCTGGAGAAATGCATAGAAGAAAAGAGACTTAGTGTGTATTCCAATTCATGTTGTAGTGGTGGTTTATGCTATCACACAATTTCTCACACACTAGAGCATAAGGGTCAGTTGTTTTTCCACCACACTGCCCTCATACCGTAGACCTCAACAATCAATAGTAAACAATAACTTTAAAGGGCTCTCAGTGGCCTACCTCTCTGTGTGTGTGGGTTTGTGAGACTGTGAGTGTGAAGGAGAGATTTTGCACCGAGAATACATATTTCTTCTGTTCTGGTGCACTGCAACTTATCCAAGCCATGGACAATATACTCTACAATTATCAATAACCCCCTTTCTTTCTTTCATCTGCTATGTCACAAAATGTATAACTGAAACCCATCGCATTCTGCTACATTTGTAAATGGCAACAAAAAATAGATGTGACCAAAAATAGAGTCCTTTTTTTACTCTTACAGAATAAAATGGTGGTACAATGGCACTGTCTTGGTATCAGATGGTAATTGAACTATGATTTGTACCATGATATTAAATGATTACCAAAGCTACTTCAGATAACACAACAGCATATGATGCAATATATTCCAGGTCCTACTGTATGAATCCTAAGTTGTCACTTTCTGTTATAAAACACTGACGTTACCAAAGGCACTTCAATGTGAGATTTTTCTTGACATTTCCTGTAGAGATTAGTGAATATGTGGAATATAAACATTATTTATATGGCCTCATTGATGTAGATCACTTCGCCTACTTAATCATTCACCCAGGCTGCAATGCATTTCATTTCCATACATCTTAATTATTAAAGTCACTAATGAATTTTTAAAAGACTTCTCTCTATCTAAGGCCTCTGTGATGTCGTGTCCTAGTGACAGTCTCTGAGCTTCCATGTCATCAACCTGCGCCAGCAAACAGGAGTATGAGCCAACGCTCTTCAAAGAGATGCTTTATTAAAGAGTAATCATCAAAAAGGGAGCAGCAGCGAGGGATTGGGAGGGGACGAGGGCAGTCATAACAAAGCAATCAAAGGCAGTCGAGGAAGTGAGTTGTCGACAGCCCCGTCAGAAAGAGAGGTGCGAGTGATGTGTTTTGAGCTTTGTGTATGGATGTGTGTGTGGGTTTGTGATCTTCGAGGACCTCACACCTTCACGTTCGTTTGATTCCTCGCTACGAGAGCAGGTGACCTGGCATTTCCGTGACTTTTAGAGGTGAGAGCGGCGCGACACACTGCTCTCCGCCTCAAACTGCTTTCAGCCCTCAAACACTCTCTCTATCTCACATTTTACATCCAACCTGGTCTCATAAAAATACGTACCTTCGAAATCTTTGTTCAACACCATTTTTGGGTACTTTACTGCACGTTTTGCCAGAGTTTCAAAGAGAAATGTCAAATGAGTGGTGCTAAAACTTAAATTAAATTACGTTGATATAGGTACATATTGCTGTGTTTTTATTACATTGCTTAAGTTAGGTTTTGCGGTGGATCAGAATTCATGTATCCGGGGACTGCCGCTCATGTTGGAAATATGCACTATACCAAATCCAACCCTAAACCTACGGGATAGTGTTAACAACTGCAAAACCGATTTAAAACAGTGGGATTTGTCGATGCAACCATGCTATTTCAACTACCTTTTATGCGGATTTGAGCTCTTTTGTTGAACTGTAGTTACACAGGATTCGGACCGTAGCCCCTTGCCTCTCAAGCACATCTCAGTATTACGCTTTATTAATCAAAAGTCTGTAAATTTGTGTGAAAAGGAATAAAATATCAGAGTTTTACAGCCTCTAGTGTTCATTCATTTTAGAAATTGCAGTGATATGTATTTATTGGTACGTATTACATTTACTCCACCCTAAACATCTGTCACAGTTAAGATTCTTACAGTAACAGTCCTCCTTGGACACTGTATAGGCTGATATATTTCTGCTGTCATACGGTAAATTATCTCAGCTCAACCGCTCATTCATTTTTCTTTTTACCATTTCTTCTCTCACCCACCCAACTTCTTCCCTTCACAGGTTGGTATTTAGACCCAGCCAGGGAAGTGTGCAGAGGCAGTATGCGATTGGTTGGTCCTCTCTCCCTTTCATTTCTCTAAAAATAAATGCTTTCTTTCCTTTTTTTTTCTTAGCAAAAAAAGAAAGTAAGTCTCTGTCGCTCTCCCAGGCATTCTCCGAGGCAAACAACGCTCTGTCCACTGGCATTTTGATCATGCACGGAAAAGAGAAGCCAGCCCAATTATCAGCTCTGCCGGTCTTTATAGAGCTATTGACCTCCATCCTCCGTGTATCTCTGCAATTTAATTTAACCCGCACGACGAGCCCCGCGCTAATTAGATGCATTTCAAAGAAGTGCTCCGGGAGCACACAGAGGAAGTGATGGGAAGGGGGCGAAGGCGGATAGAGAGAATGAGCTTGAATAGACAAAAACAAGGCAAGAAATTTTGAAAGAGCGAGTGACAGATGGAGCGATAGACAGAGTCGCAGACTAAGGCCGTGAGAGAAACAGATACAGAGAGACAGGTATTATCTTAACGGCTAGAGACTCGACCCTGTCGACACGTTTTAAAAGGGATTAAAAATTATAGTGTTTTCTCCCACAGCGCCAGGGTGAGAGAGCAGACTGCTGTTTCCAGCTCTATGTTAAAGCTTGTTATAGTATATCAGAGAAGCTGCACACCTCCCTGTCTTAAACTTTCAGATCTGAATTAACTTTTAAACTTTGTGTTTGCTCAAATCTAATTGATTTTTTGAGGGGTGATGTTATAGGTTTCCAGAGTCTTGCTTAGTGGATAATAAAATTCAAAAGAGAAAGAAATACCATGAAGTCGAATCATATCTAGGGACCATAGAAAAATTAGGTTGGTTCTACTTATACAATTAGTACCAGATCTTAGGGGGAGGGGGGCCTTTAGTCACCGATCAACCACCCACAGCTATTACCAAGGCAGAGAGCTTTGCACAGGCAAATAGCCTTACATTTTCATCAGAAAACATTACAGTTCTTTGTTATTAACGCAAATTTCAAGAAAAAAAATATGACCCAGTAAGATTTTGAAGCATGAAAGTTGCCATATTTGAGACCTTGCAACAAAATCGATCATAAGTAGTGCAGGTATATTTGTAGAAATAGCTAGGATATTAATTAAAGACATTTTGGAAATTTCCTAAAGTAAATTCATACAAACTAAATTGTTAATAGTAATATGCATTGCTAAGAAGTTAATTTAGGTAACTTTAAAGGCAATTTTCTCAATATTATGTGTAAATCTAAATTTCCAAAAATTTGAACATGACAGATTTTCATATTGCATTCACACTACATGCACGCATGCTTATAAAATGCAACACACCTGAACAAAGTTAATCAAGGTCTTCAAAACTTCTAAAAACTTCCAGGCAGGTGTGGGACAAGCTGGAGCTAAATTCGGCAGGATGTTAACTGTCCAAGGCCAGCATTGGACACTTCTGCTATTGTGTCATGTTGGTTAGTTTGGCACAGATGAGCACTATTTTCATAAAATGTCAAATATATTTATTTTGTGTTAAGTTTTTTTTTCCTCAATATTTAGTCTTTTGCCATATACAGGGCTCTGGGGAACAGGAAGCCCCTCTTCTGTCTCCCTGAATGTGTATTTGCGTGTGTGTGTGTGTTTGGTGAGCGTCCACACAAGTGTTTGTGAAGCTTGATGAAACGAGTGAACTGACACAGAAGACTTGGTGACATTATCTGGGTGTAATCATGGGAGACATAACATCAAAGCAGAGTACACAACATTCACACACAGACACAAGAAAATGCGTTACTGATGCAGTTGCAGCGGATGTGAGACCTGATCCGGTGAGAAGCTTACGAACAATTCACCACGGGACATGCCGCTAAGGGTCTGGAGAGTCACACAGAATGAGAGAAAAAGAGCTTGAAAAAGGAAGTGAGAAAGAAAGGTGATGGTGGTCCATAGCATTGTGCAGAAAGCTAGTCATTTTAATCAGTTTCACTGCAAGGAACACAAAAGCATAAAAATCGGGTGTATGTGGGAGTGTGTGTGTCTTTTTGTTAGGATTGATGCCGCAACATTTGCTCACTTAAAGAAACCCTTACTGTCCAGTCAAGTGCTGCCATTTGTACAGACACCATTATGATTACAAATACTTCAGGATTCTCTGTATGCCGACACACACTTACGCCGACACGTGTGACACTTTTCCTGTAAGCCTCTTAGCACAATGCTGTTACAATACATTGTGTTTTGGAGTGTGTGTCATTTGCTCTCTCTAAACAGGATTAACAGGGTACAGCCCTTTCACATAGTTCACACATGGAAGCGACTGTTCAGTACCATAAGCAAAAAACAATATTCTCATTATGTGAACATGAATTATATGTGCAAAGCTTAAATAAAATAAATTAGTGTGCCCCTATTGATGATTTTTAAAATCCATTTCCCAGTTTCAATCAGTGCAACATAAATGATTTGTGCAGGCCCAACACAAATGGTTTAAGTTGACTTAATATTTTACAAATGTGATTCCATTTAACATAACAAAATTGAGTGCAAATGACAATGAGTAAAAAGCTAAAGATTTGTGTTGTTTTAGCTTATTTTATTTAAGTAAACTGAGCAAACAACTAAAATCACATTTTTGAGGGCAGTATAACAGATCTATTATGCCAAAAGCAAGCCTTACACATGTATACAAATGAAAAAAAAGTAAATGTAGGACACCATTTGTGCTAAAACCTGATGTAGCACCCCTTGTGGCAACAATGAGAATGCAGCTTTTTCTTCCTTTTTGTTTCCAGAAAACTTGGCTAACAAGGGGGATAAAAGCTAAGCAACTAGCAATAAAAGTTTAGAATATGACTCCCTTTAATATTCAAAACAGAGAATTCCTTACTGATTTGAAGTTTTTTGTTTCACCTGCAAGTTTTGATCGTTGCAAGGGTTAAAAAAATAGAGACCAGCAATACTGCATATAGAATTTCTGGAAATACAATAAGATGCCCTGTAAAGTTCATAGAGCAGAAAGAGGTCACAAATAAGATATTCCAGAAGCATGAAAGGAAAACAAACCTCAAACACTCAAAGCCGATCGTGTGTATGTTTGATTGAGTTGTCAGCGCTGTAAGGGTTTGTTATCTGACTGAAAGCATGTGTTCTGCGCTGATGTGTGCATGTGTTTTGTCCCTAATGGTCCTGAGGCAGTCTGAGATAATAATGTGATCTAATCACTTCTTCTTTCTCCACTCCACGAGTCAACAAAATGGCTTCCACTAGAATATCTTCACTGCCTTTTGTATTCGTTTGTCACTTTGTTACATCAATCTTCTGGAATTTTGTGTGTGAACAAGTTCCATAGTAAAACTAGGTTTTATTTATTTGTTCGTTCGTTTGTCGTGTGTGTTATTTCACTGCCAATTGTTTAAACTGAGGAGCATTCAAAATGTCTCCATCCTTGCTGTATGTGTGTGTTTTAATAGAAAGTGTGTGAGATGTGGAGTGCATTACCACTGTTGTTGCTAACAAGACCATTAGTGCAAAGATATTGCTGTTGCTTTTCCTGCTATATTGAAAAAAAGTCTGCTTATTACCTGCCCACGCACATCTTTCTCTCTCTGTCTGTCTCTCTTTCACACAAGACTGATTCCGCATTAAAATTCACCACATTTTTCCTCAAAAGTTTATCACACATATCACCTAATACTGTGGTTGCAGAGCATTGATTATATATAATAAAGAGAGTTTTATCTGGCAGATTTGCCAGATATTAAAATGAATCGTTCACCTGAAAATTCCGGCATTATATATTCACCTTATTGTCGTTCCAAACGTGTATGACTTTACTGCTTCCGTGGAACACAAAAGAGATGGGCTTTCGAAACTTGCACGCTTAAATCCACGCCAAATCTCATATTTATAAAAACGTGATGTGGAAAAGTGCTTAGCGTCAAGTCAGAGCAGACATAAGCACTTTTATTACCGGAGTATTGCCGATTTTTTAAAATGTATGCTGTTTTTGCAGCTCGCTTTTCTAAATTATGATGATTGGTGATATTTTTATGTTAATGACATTCATTTGTAGTTGTTTACAAAGCAAAGAGTGGAAACAATCATTTGCATGAGGCGTAAGCAAGTTTTCTGTTCGTATGTTCATATACATACGAACGCACATTCGAGAAATTATCGGAAGATCAAATTTATGTTGGTTACTACACAACATGAGCCCCTTGTGATGTATTATTGGAAGTGATTGCAGTTAATGCAAATCAGTTTTCAGCAAATAAAGACGTACATGACATGAGTAATTTTTGGACAACTAGTGGTACATAATGGAATTGCAGTCAATAAGTTAGCGACCTAGGGGTCAGATTTACTAAACAGCACAAATTAGAGCGCAATTCCGTAATTGCATCAGTAGCATAAGTGGGAATGGAAAATTCTCCAGGTGATTTATTAACAATGCGCACAATAATTGACACAGCCAGATAATTTCCATAATGACCAGCGCAATTTATCAACAGCAGTGCAAATTAGCAGCTGCTTAAAGAAATACTTAAATAATGATGCAAATACCAGTAATTTGACTAATACAATCATTAGTACATTTTGTTGCATGTGAAAGGGTCTCTAACAAACAAACAAACAAAAAAACAAGGCTTACACTAAGGCAAAGTACAACCTACATAAATATTGGAGCAACTTTCCAGTGGTGGATAGAAACTCAAGGAGCAGAAAGGACTTGAATCAGACACTAAGGTTGCGTTTTTTCTTCTTGATAGGTGAGAAATGTAGATTTTTCATTATTTGGTACAACTAATCTGTGTTGGCTTTAGTTTGAATATGCTTGTCATGTCATCTTTCAAAATAGATTTCAGATTTCAAAACAGGGTCTTGTTGGGGTATGGACATGTTTGTGTTGGTGCTTTTAAGTATCAACATATAAAATCAGTGCACCTTTAAATTGTTCTTTACACCTACAAATTAAAATTTTGTTTGCCAAGAGAGTAAAAGTGCAGTGTGTATGCGTGACTTTACTGTGATAACCTGGGTAACAGAGTGTGATGTAAGAAAAAAACCTGTGATTCAATCATCTAGAAAAAAAGTGAAAACAGCGAGCAAAAATAGCAAAGTAGTGTTCAGATGCCATGTTCACTGACTGAATAATCAGCTTCCATGTAAGGAAAAGGACAGCATGATGTTTTGGATAAATGTCTATGTTATAGAGCTGGGATGCTGGTCCTTTGCTGGGTTATGCTGGTCCTATTTTATTTATTGGTTTATGCTGGTCCTTTGCTGGTGTATGCATGGTCCTTTTCTGGGTTATGCTGGTCTTATTTCCTTTATTCTGGTCTTTTGCTGAGCAATGCTGGTCCTTTGCTGGGTTATTCTGGTTCTTTGCTGGTTTATGCTGGTCTTTTGCTGGTTTATTCTGGTCTTTTGATGGGTAATGCTGGTCCTTTGCTGGTTAATGCATGGTCCTTTTTTGGTGTAAGCTGGTCATTTGCTGTTTTTTGCTGGTCCTTTGCCAGCACATGACCAGCATAAAGCAGCAAAGGACCAGCATAAACCAGCATATACAAGAGAAGGAAATGTTTAAACCAGCATCCTAGATTCAAAATATATTGTTTAATAAACTAAACAACTAAAATTGAAATACTCTTTTAATGTGTGATTTGCCAAACTTTGGTGTTTATTAGTATGTTTTCTGTTAAGAAGATTAATTCAGCTTGAGAATCTCTTCAGGTGTCGCATGACTGGATCTGTTTATCTGACAGTGAAATGTGTATTTGTTTACTGGCTATCTAATTGTCCTCTTTGATGCCTTACTCTGTATTTACTTCCATTGATTGATTAACAAGCAGATATTGAGCACTGGGGAGCTGCCGAAATGAAGGTGCATGTGAGAGACCGAGAAAGTGAATGTCGAAGCATGCTGCCAGTCAAAGTAGGCTTGTAATGAAATCCTCCAGCATTCCTGACAGTCTGTCTCAAGCACAAGCACATTTACTCAGGGGTTCATTCTCTCACACACATAGTATACATCCATCTACCCGTCTATCTCTTATTTTCCCCTCCTTTTTGCACTCATATACCTGCCTTCCGTCAGCCAGCTCTCCTCTCTTCTACATCTGATAGTGTTGGGTGTGTTTAATTTAAGTTTACTCTCATCCTGTCGGGTTCAATATCTCTCTCCCCTCTCTCCTGCCTCTTTTTCTCTCGTTCTTCTGTCATTCATTGCTTCATTTCATTCTGGATAAACCTGCCTAAAGAAATGGAGGCCAGCAGCTGTTAGACTTCAAAGTGTATCAACAGAAAACTCTTCAGTTAGGCCCCACTGGTGTTTACAAAATGGCTGACAGACTCTATATTGTCAATATTGTTAGTTTACACATGTTTCCTTTGCTGAAAACTGGAAGTCTTGCACTTGTTAAACTTCTCACTATAGGGTGAAAAGCTAAAAGTTAGATGATCAGTTTGTTGTTGCTTTAAGTACTTTTTAGTAGTACTATTTATCCACCCAGCTAACAAAATGTTACGTTACTGCAACGTAATCTGGTGACCAAAGTTTCGTCGTAGGTAGGTAACTTGTTAAGTCGTGGCAACCGCAAAACTGAAAGGTGCCTATATACATCGCCACAACGTAACTTCGTTACATTGCCAGTTCGTAAGAGTGATGTCGTGGCAACGTCATGGATCAATAGTTTTGTGCTTGAGTTGGTGTTATTTTCTTTTTATTTTATTCATTTTCTATGTGCGGACATTGCTAGTAAGTCATGAAATTACTAATATATAATGAAAAGAGCACAAATCTGGGACGTTCTTGGTTATCTTGTTACATAAGGAGGACGTACTGATGACGTTGTGAATTGGTAATAGGAGGGTAATGGAATTACGTGCATACGACATTGTGGTTACGTTGCCAATTGGCAATGAAAGTAATGAAATTACCAAAAAGGACAAATATGTTACGTAACTGTTACGTCGTGTGTTAGCAGGGTATCTATCCAGCTAGCTAGCTGACTAGCTGCTTGTCTATTTTTTGTTGTGTTTAATGCTACTCAAATCTGAATTTAATTAGCGTCACACATTTTAGTTAGCTGCTCCTCAAGACTGCTTATAAGAAAGACCAGAGAGAAGCATTATTATACAGTAGAGTACATTTTAAACAGATCTGATTTTGTATGTATTAGCTTTCATGGGGTAAACTCACTGGCTAAGATTAGGTCTCAAATTCTTATGTAGAACACTCACTTCCAATTTAAACACAGGGCTTCAGATTTGAGTATTACTGATTGCAAAGATTTCAAGGAAAGACTTTTCTAAATACACGGTTTACACAATACTTTCTTCAATCACTGGCAGTTTTGCCCCTCTTCAATTGAAAATGTCTCGCACATGAAAGCAATTTTTTTCCCTCATAAAAATACAGTAATAAAAACAGTAATGGCAGTGCTTTAATGTCGCTTTGGGCTCAAGCATTTTCAAGTGTGTGTGTATGTGTGTGTGTACTCTGCTTAATATACACACTTAATGCATCCTCCGCTTTGATGGCTATAACCGTCTTTTCTTTTTAAAGGTGTCTTGCGTGTGTGCTTGTGTGTAGATATGTTCTCGGAAGTCTTTTAGTGAGAGCCAGCAGTCTTTGAATGTCGCTCAGTCAAAAGAGTCGAGCCCTGATTGCGGTTATAAGAAGACTCAGAGAGCCCTCTCTGCAAGGCAAGATAAGCAGAGTGTTTGTGGCTGAGTGACAATCCAGCACTGTTAATCATATTAAAGGCAAATAAATGTGAGCCCTACACACTCACACCTTACTGCAAAAGAAAAAAAAAAGACATAAAAATAGATATGCCTCAAGGGTCGATTATTTCATTTTTGAATGTTATCAGAGGCTCATTTACATTTTCATATATACATACATGCACAATATATATATATATATATATATATATATACACAGTGGGTACGGAAAGTATTCAGACCCCCATAAAT
>JAUMHI010000037.1:11606902-11635149 GCA_032359435.1 Enteromius unitaeniatus | reverse complement strand
AAACACAGGTGTGATGAATGAAGTAATCAAGACAGGAACTACCAAATAAGGACATAGACTAAACCAATACAACACAATGACAGGGGGAAAATCGGAACATACCAAGAAACTCAAACACAGACAGACATAACAGACACGGAACATGACACAAGCTATGCAGAGCTAATATCAGACCTGGAACACAGAGGAAGAAATCATGCCACTCTTTCTACTGTTGGGCCAGTAGCCTCGTGACACTCCTGTAAAACCTGCCCTAAATACGCCTTCACTCAGTGGCGTTTTAAGGGCGAATGGGGCAGTCACCCACGGCGGCATTTTTTGGGGGGCGTCACAAGCACTAATTGGGGAAAAAAATCATCTGCGACCCTCTGCACGCTCTCAGTTGCTCAACTCCTGCTCACTCGACAAGTACACTTTTGAGACTTTGGAGGCAGGGTCTGTTTGTGTTTTTTATTAATAATTAATCCTTTATAAACAACAATACAACACCAATACATATTTACAGTTGAATATAAACATCAGGTATAAAACATGAAACATAATGAATAGTATAGTCATTTCAATAATTGAGAATCAATTTAGAATACTCTAATGATTCGACAGTCAGTGCTGGCAGCCGGGTGCATTATGGGTATTTCTTTAGAGTTTACATATTTTTGTGTCATTTAGGCAAGACAGTTGGGTTTTTGTATTAGTGATGTTATGTGTGTTTATGTTATATGTATCCCACGCATTTAATCATCATGTGTTAATCACTCATTTTATATGTGTTTCAATAACTTACGAATGGTTTGTACTTTAATAGCCGTGTTTAGTATTGTTTTGCTTAAATTTTCTTGCTCGAAATGTTTCTTTCCACCTATTCTTAGTCAAATGTATTGTATTCATGTTCTAGAAATCCATGTTTAAATTTACACTCTGCAAAGCGGGAAAACTCAGAGCATGTGACTTGATTTAGATTCATGGTTGGGAGGAGAAACCTCACAACACCCGTAGCCAGAATGATCTCTATTGGTTAAAACGTGATTTTGGGATGCGTCCAAAGATGAGTTTAAAACTTGGGACGCTATTCAAAACGCTCTTTTAGCCTCTTACTCTTGTAACGCTCTCTTAGCTCTCCAGGCTCGTGTCACGTGCTCCAGCATGCAAATCTGCTGTTGCCAGCCACGATGAGAAGAAAGCCACTCTAGTCTCATTTCTTTATTTCTTTACTTTCTTTTCTTTCCATGAGAGTTCATGTAAGTTAAGTTTTGCCTGCCGTGCCTTAAAGCATCAACTCCAAACGGACCGCAACTCGCTCTTCTTCAGCCACCGCCCACTTCCCAAGGCTTCCACAACGACTGACAGCAAAGTTGATGTTATACGGCCCGTTCAGTGAAATTTTGTATCCTGATGGATTATATTGTCTAGGCACTTGTATATTAAGGTGTAGTACAAGGTACATATGTGCTTGCGTGAGTTTAAACTCAAGATAAGGTGTGGTAAAGTGTTAGTACCCTACAGGTTAAATATTAAGGAAAAGTTGTGTAGAAATGCTTAGCTTCAGTATACCCACGACTTACCAAATAACAGCCATTTGTTAAAATACCATTAATCTGTTTTTTTTTTTTTTTTTTCTGCACATCACATATTTAAGATCTTTAAAAAAAAAAGTAACGGCAAACACTATCCTTCACTGCGTCAAACATCAATCAATTATTATTATTATTATTTGGGGGGGAGCGCGCTAAGATGGGGTCTCGCCCAGGGAGTAATTCCATAGAATTCCGTAGAACCGCCACTGCCTTCACTTGAGCACATCACACATACAAGGTTACACCAGCAAGAGCGAGATGAATTAAATAAATCGCTCTTCACATACTGTATATATTAGAAGCTGTCCTTTAGTATTAATTTATAAACCTGTACAAACTGGAACTGACCATGAACAGAATATAGAGCTGACTTGCAGTATTTTTTATACGCTAGTATCTTGTGTCTTGAACAATAAAAATTTCGGCTAAAAGTGTGTTGTAACGCAAGCATTACTGAACATGTACCGAGTAAAATATTACTAATGGCTTACACTACTGCATTACAGCAAAAACGAATATATTACTGTAATGTATTACTTTTGTAACGCATTACTCCCAACAATGGTAGTAAACAACTTGAGAGGTGCTCATGTCATATTTACGATAACTCCTATAACATGTAAAGGCAATATCATTGATGCACCACCCACTTTAGCTGCACCTAACTTCACCCATTCACTTATGCTTTACTCCATCTGTTCTCACCCGTTTACTGGCTTTGTGCTACTGTCTCGCCAATATTCCATCCTTTCATCATTGCTCCTCCCACTCAGTTCTGTCCACCACCATTTCACTAATTCCCTCATCTACTTCTCTATTATGTAGTACCTGAAAAACAATTGAGTAAAACGTACAAATACAGAATTTCCATTTCCAAAGCAGCAGGTAATATTTATCTGGATGAACTACGATGTTAGCAGAGATTGTGTATCCAATGGACACATGGGTGGAGTTGTCAATCACAATGAAGACAAGCAAATGTCATTGTTAGTCACATGACAGTGACAACATTGAGGATGTAATACAGAAAGATTTAATTCACACTACACATATTCATACTCTATGGCCCGGTTTCACAAACGGGGCTTAGCTTAAACCAAGGCTAGGCATTAGTTAAATGAAGATATTTAAGCAACTTTTACAAAAATGCCTTATAAGAACATATTACAGGTGTGCATCTTAACACAGAACAATGACACTGACATGTTTTAAGATATGTCATAACCAGATATTTTCATCTGAGACAGCTCAAACATGCAATTTAGTCTGGGACCAGCTTAAGCCTTGTCTGTGAAACTGGGGGTATAGGTTTTATTCATCAAATGTAGTACTCACTCAGACAGTGCATGATTTTGTATACACTTCGGATATGTTTTATGCTTAGTGTCCCACTAATTATTATGTGCTACTTTTGTAGTCCCTGTTACACTCTTTGCCATGCCATGATTAATCGCTTCTAATTGGTACTGGGTTGCTAAATACAGTCTTAATGATTATCTCACTAAAACCAGAATTTAGTATAATGTAGTCTTTGTAAATCTATTTTCACAATCAATATGACTTTCAGTTGAAGAAAGAAAGAAAACGCATTCTCTCTTTAAAAGCCTTTGGTTTGACATCTCACCATGAAACATCTCTGTCCATCCATTTACTCTCTGACCACCTGACCATAATTCTCAGAGCTCTGCTGAAATGCCATTTTGCCACTGCGTTCTAGTTTTCTACAAAATGTTATCTCCCACGAGAAATCACAGTAAATTTCTGCCCTTCTGCATCAACCTTTTTCGCTCCCTTATATTTTATTTTTAGTACAAGCTGACCTCACCTCTCAGTTTTTGTGTCAATTTATTCCGTAGACTGTGCTGCTTCCCTTTACTCTGAAGAATTAAAACCCTGGTTCCTCTCAATACCCTAATGTCTAATGCTTAATGAGTGGTTTATGCCAAGCAGTGGGTCGTGACCCAAGATGCCGAATGCAAAAATAAGTATATATAAAATCTTGTTTTTTAAAATGAAGCCACATGCATTTTCTGTTGCCTAATACTCTTTCATGAGTACCAGTTCCATCTCTGTTATCCTTTGCTAATTCTGAAATTTTATTCACAAGTTACACAATGGGACCAAGTTGTTCCTTAATACACTCAGGCCTTCTTCTCAGAGCAGACACCCGTGACAGTTGGAAGACAGCACCTATTGATGAACTGCCCCAGGCCCTTTCTATCTGAGGGTAACGCTGTTTCTGTACAGACAGTAATGGAGCAATTCAGGAAGCTCTGTGACACACCTGTAGAAGTCGGAGAGGATGGGGGTTTGCAGACCAGCTCACACCCTAGGAAGAAGTTAATAAGGAGAAGTTCAGTGCCCATGAGAGGTTGTCACTGTCAGTGAATATATTCTCAATGAATATAAAGTTGTGTGTCGTATCCTGTTCACAAGCAGATCATCTAGACAATTCCACAGCCGTCCAGCAAAATAGAGAGCGGCTGGGGGGTAGGTAGGTCTTACTTAGGTGGAAGGTTCATATTTAGTTAATGAGTAGATGTGTCAAGCGAGCGAACATGTCAGAGAGGAAAGTTGAGATCTTTTCTGAGATTGTTGAGGCGGAAACCTCTAAGGCTCTTTAACTAGAACTCAATTGTCAGCATGGTTTTGCATGAAATTTTTCATTCAATTTATACAATTCTATGATTCATTACCTGGAATGACCATTCATCTACATCCATTAGTCTGACTCCAAAATTGGCATTGCTTTAGTCAAACTGATCATTTATTTAACATTTTTAAAAGACAATTTTTTTTTAGTTCACCTAAAATCTTTCCTTTTAAAGTGCATCTTAGTGAACCAATGATTTGATCCTTTTAAAACTAAATGGCCTTTAAAAACAATCAACGTGTGCTATTGTGAAACTTCCTGCAAGCTCACTATATTAAATTTGACAGGATCCTCAATATTAACAGCATTTTTGTTGATTCGAATTTGCCTTTTCCTTAAGGTGCATGGAAATTGTTAGACATAGCATATAGTATGTCATATAGGAGGTATATACATTACTATAATTTTATTTTGGATAATGATTCTATGATTTTTCACAGTCTTGACCTCATAACCTCAATAGTCCACTCGTAAAATAGTAAGTCCAAGGTCATTGGAGCTTGTGTGTATTCACTTACCCAGTTCTTATCTGGCTTCCTTCCAAAACAGTCTCCACTTTCTCCCATCCTTCTCTAGTTTTCCCCCTCGCACTCAGAGTGTTTTAAGATGTGCATGTTTCTACCTAAATGCCATGCTAAACTCTCCACTTCACAGATAACGTTTTCCCAACATTGTCCTATAAAATCCCCGCTGGGATGGCAACGTTCTATCAATATATCAGTAATAGACTCACACAGAGCGGATAACGTTCACACAACATTGCCATCAGCACCTCCCTCGGTGCTGTTTCTCTTTGCTGAGCCTGTTTCAGAGGTCTATGGTTTACCTTTTGTGCCCACAGAGTTTTGCAGACACGCTGCTGGGTTTAGGCATTTGAGTGCATTTGTGCACTGAACAAATCTTTTTTCACAAAGAATGCACTTCTGTATTAGCTCTTTGGTGATGAGCGACTTAGTTTATGGCTCAGGTGATTGGCTAAAAAAACAGTAGTGTACAGAATTGATTGCCTAAGAGCTAATATGGTGGATTTAAAATCACATACTTCCAAAGAGTAGCTATAGGAGCCTTTGCACCATGTAGTTCTAGGAACTAGCCAGCATGGTGGTAGAGAACCAATTTCCCCTTTGGGCTTTTTGCACTGGCAACAGGAACTGTGATGCATCCATATCTTTATTCGTGAAATTTATTAACGTCAACAACTGGTAAATGGAGGACACCGTAATCAAAGCTGTTTTTTGTTGTGTTTTGTGGATTGTGGAATAATGGATATGCACTGTAAACTCACATATTACGCAATTGAAAGAGCATGAAAATTTCACTAAATCTACTTTGACAACTTGCAGTGTTATATACAGTATCATTGAGGCTGAGAAAAGAACACAATGCTACTGTTATGAACTGCGCCTCTGTGGATCGCTCCAGCGAGCAGCAGCGGGAACCTTCACCCAAATATTAGGTTTCCGCCCGGACCCATTTACCCCACGTACCTAGGCCTTGGCGCGCTAAGCGCTGGGCCTCCCTAGGGTATTTTAGCTCTGACTTTTGCCCAGTTCAGACGCGAAGTTTCGATTTGCCCCTGGCCATCGTCTCTGAGCATTTTTCCTGTCTGATTTTGTTATACCGTGTTTGATTTACTGCCTGTTGATTGTTTTCCGATTTTCGCCGCTTGCCCTGATTTCTTGCCTGTATTTGACTACGATTCTGGATTGTCCCTTTACCTCTGTGAACTGTTGTGTACCGAACTGTTGCCTGTCTGACTACAATATTAAACTGATCGCTTATGGATTCAAACGACTCCCGTGAATCGTTACTGAAAACTTCGCCACAACCGGATCCAGCGACTATGCATACAAGTCAGCTGTCAAGCCATGGAATTCAGACTGCACCATTGACCCTGCTCACTAGCCCACTGCACGCCGAAAGCATCCAGTTCCTGGTTATACTGTCACCTGAGCACCAGTGCGGGTCACCCCGGTATCCTGGCTACGACGGACCTGGTTTCCAACTGGTTTTGGTGGGCTACACTCAGCATCAACGTTGCAGCTTTTGTCAACCGCTGTGCGGTATGTCAAATGACCAAGTCCTCCCGCCAATGTCCTGCAGGACTACTACAGCCACTCCCGGTCCCCCAACGACCCTGGTCCCACCTGGCCGTGGACTTCGTAACCAACTTGCCACCCTCAAATTAGTATACCACCATCCTGACGGTTATCGACCGCTTCTCCAAGAGCTGCCGTCTCATCTCCTGCGCAAGTTGCCCACCGCATGGGAGACAGCTCAGGCCATCCTTGAACATGTATTCCGTTACTACGGTCTCCCCGAGGATATCTTCTCCGATCGAGGTCCGCAATTTACGTCCCGCGTCTGGCGGGCGTTTTGCTCTCAGCTGAACATCAATGTGAGCCTCACCTCCGGGTACCATCCTGAATCTAACGGCCAGGCCGAACGGCTGAATCAGGACCTCGTGCGCTTCCTCCGTTCATATTGTCACAAGAACCAGAACGACTGGAGCCAGTACCTCTTGTGGGCCAAGTACGCCCAGAACTCCCTCCGCAAGACTGCCACTCAGATGACGCCCTTCCAATGTGTCTTGGGGTTCCAGCCACCACTGTACCACTTGTCCGGCGAACCCACCGATCTCCCCACGGTAGACCACTGGCTGCGACGGATTGAGGAGACCTGGAACGCCGCTCACATCCAACTGCAACAAGCCATCCGCAGAATGACCGCCCAGGCAGACCGTCATTGACGTGCGCACCCAGCATACGAGTCCGGACAATGGGTCTGGATGTCCCCCTGGGTTTCATTTCGTTTAGAGTTGCCCCCTGATTATCGAATCTCACCCACTTTCCATTCCTCCCTGCTTAAGCCCGCTGCTGCTCCTGAGGAAGCGGAGGTCCAGTACGAGGTCGCGGTTCCCGAGACTCCTCTCCTCCTGCCAGAGAACGAGGAGATCTACCAGGTCAGGGAAATCCTGGACTCCCAATGCCGGGGACGCATCTGGCAATCCCTGATCGACTGGGAAGGCTTTGGCCCATAGGAGAGATCATGGGTCGGGGCTCAGGACATCCTCGACCCGGCCCTCACGGAGAAGTTCCACCTCGATCACGAGGAAGACCCCGGCGTCGCGTCCATGCTCACTTCTGGAGCCGCTCGCAGGGGGGTTATGAACCTGTTACGAACCGCGCCTCTGTGGATCGCTCCAGCGAGCAGCAGCGGGAACCTTCACCTGAATATTAGGTTTCCACCCGGACTCATTTACCCCACGTACTTAGGCCTTGGCGCGCTGGGCCTCCCTAGGGTATTTTAGCTCTGACTTTTGCCCAGTTCAGACGCGAAGTTTCGATTTGCCCCTGGCCATCGTCTCTGAGCGTTTTTCCTGTCTGATTTTGTTATCCCGTGTTTGATTTACTGCCTGTTGATTGTTTTCCGATTTTCGCCACCTGCCCTGATTTCTTGCCTGTATTTGACTACGATTCTGGATTGTCCCTTTACTTCTGTGAACTGTTGTGTACCGAACTGTTGCCTGTCTGACTACGATAATAAACTGATCGCTTATGGATCCAAACGACTCCTGCGAATCGTTACAGCTACAAATAGCTAAATGCCGTTATCTCTGTTTTCTGTGTTTGTGGATTAAATAATTATTATTATTTTTTTTAAATGCTCAGTTGCCTGTGTTTCATATGCGGTTAGCAAACCGATGTACACTTACGTCACTTACCTCACTTGAGTACACAATGAGTAACTCTTAGGAGTTAATTTAGTTTCTCCAAACATAGTTTTTAGAACTAAATACATTCCTAGTTCCTGCGATTCAAAAACCACCCAAAAATGGGTACTTTCACCAATAGTTCTAGGAACTATGAATTAGTTCCTCGGGCATGGAAGTAACTCATGATTAAAAAGGATGCTAACAGATAACTTTCGTCAGACCTGCACATTTTAATAAATGATAGTTATATTACTGTCCTCCAACAAAACACGACCCTATAGGTCTTTTGTGCAAGTATCTTATTACAACCTATATTTAAGTTTTAAAGGTAAGCACAACAATAATGACAATGTCATATTGTGTCTGTCGTCATGAAATGATGTATGACTGTCATTACCAATCAAAATGCGGGTTTTGGACGACATGTTGTAATATTGATGATAAAAAGACCATAACCTACAGGTGTAATGATGTAACTTACATTGAATACATCTTATTCGTGAACTTATTCAGAAGATTTAAATCACTGGTACAAGTCAAATTCATCTATGTTTGATTCTTTGTCATTATGGCAATCAGCAGTCTTGTTTTCATTTTTCTATGCAATAATACATAACTTTTTGGGCTATATAGAGTATAATGTTTTGCCTTGCCATATATGAGAACTTTTACATTCATAATGTAATTTAGATGTTTATAACTCTAGCTATAGATAATATAACTTAAAGAGAAACTAAAATAAGCAAACAAAAGAATGAATGTAATTAACTTAAACTAAACCGAGAGAAACCACAAAACACTGAAAATTCAGACTGATGAATTTTCAGCCCCCTACAAAATTAAAGATCTTTCAGAATTGCTGCATACAGTACTGTAAAGAAACATGTGGAGAAGTAGACTATAGCAAACAATTTTGTCATACAAATGATGCAGTTCTAAATGAATGCGGCACTGAGCCAGGCTGTTCAGTTGTTGCTTCGTACACACAGATCAAAGAGTGGCTATTACTGCTGTGAAAAACAGACATGGAAATAAATGCCCTGTTAACCCTGTTACAAACAAGTAAACTAACGAACACTTTCAAAACTATTAATAAGCATGCAAATATGAAAACCAGAATCTTTAATAACTAATGAAAAGGATTTAATCTTGTAGACCAACTTTGTGAACAAAATAAATTTGGGGTGAAAATTGGGCAAATTCAGATTTAAAAAAAGGACGTAAATGACCAAATTTTCACTTTTCTGTGGACTGGTAGTTTAACAGCAGTTTTTTTTTCCTCTTCAAATCAAGCGCAAAACTTGAAGCACATTTAGAACGTCTAATAACTGCATTCTCTCTGTCCAGTTCATTTAACTTCATTTTGATATTAGTGCTCATATATATATATATATTCTAAAGCAGCCTATGTATGTGTGTGAGGATATAGGAGAATGTGCAGGATACAAACGATGTGTGTGTTTGTGCGTTAGAGAGCCAAGGCTAAAAGCCTTCCAATTAAGAGACGCTCCACGGGCCTGGCGTCTGGCCCATCTTCACCTATGTTGCCATGGCAACTGTCAGGTGGATTTCCTGGTGGCTCTTGGTTGAAGTTAGTGTCTCTTGTTTCGTGTCTTTATCTCTGTTCATTTGTTTCATTTTTGCTTTTAACTTCATGTATTAACCCTTCTTTACACTCCCTCCATTTTCTAATAATTCCATGCTGTTTTGTTCTTTTTAAAAGGAAAAATAAATGTAAAAAGAGAGTACCGTAGTGTGTGTGTGTGTGTACGGACAGGCTGAGCTGCAGATTCATTGTTTCAGTGTGCTCAAATAAATGGCTGTAATAACTTTTATTAGTGTTATTGTTCTGAAGTCATGCTCCAGTGATCTATATTTAATGTGGAGATACAGGGAGCATGCCACACGCACTGCAACCGTTTTGTCAGTTAATGACATTTTGATCTTTGTACAGTATATTTCAAGAAGTGTCTTCCCAGTGGAAAATCAGATGATTCGTAGGTTGCTTTTTTCATAGACTTTTTCTGCAATGTCCTAAAATTACCTGACATGGACAGAAACAATTGTTTTTGTCAATTGTTGATATATAAAGAGAATAGAACGATTTAAAATGAATATGACAGTTAAAAAATGTAACATGATGTTTAGTTAAATCTTGTTCAAAAATGAACATGTGAAATTTACCTTGGTCGAGGAAAATAAAACTTACTGTCCAGATGGCTTGTAATTTAATAATAAAAAAAAAAATACAAATGTTGTTTAAATGCTTATTTAAAAGCTTAACTCTAAATGAAAGAGATTCAAACTTCTAAAGAAATGATCTTCTGAAACTTCTAGTGTAATCGCTTTCCTGGTATTGACCTGACTAAACAAAAAATGAGAAATAAAGAATGAGTTCCCTGATAAGTTTAAAGACTTTGGAAAACATTGCTCTGTTTGTGTATAGATACCAACCAATTAGGGCTGTATATATATCAATGTGCATCTCTTCAGTAAAGCCAGTTTTTTGATTAGCGGTAAATCTCCATCAGCTGTTTTTAAACGGACCACCAGTTAATACACAGAGCCGTAGATCACTGACAAGTTACATCATTTCGCGGGTGATTCATTGACGTAGCTTGTCAGTGATCTACGGCTTTGTGAAGGAACTGGCAGTCTGTTTGAACCGGCTTTACTGACAAGATGCGCAAATATATCAATATATATTCCACGCAGTCCTACAACCAATCTGAGAAAGCAACACTGGCTTAACCAGTAGTGTGTGTTTAGTGTGTTTCTATCTGTTTAACTGACCAATGGTATAGAGTTTTTGAGAAAACTAGAAATTTCTCCTGGATTAATATGGTTCTCTAAAAAGAATAGGAACTTGTTTGTAAATTTCTGTTCGTAAACTCTTTAAAAAAAAAAAGAAAGCTAAGCCCTTTGCAGAGAGCTTGATTGACAGGGGATCAGACAGCCCAGTCTCACTGCGATTCATACATATTTTACGATGTGGCTAATTCGTACAATGTCACTTGTATGTATTCATGCGATTTTTGCTAAATCTTATGTACATATGAATTTGTATGATTGATCTACACCTACCCTTCACTGGGGCTTGGACAGACAGACAAAGTGAGGTCGTATGAGTTTGTACGAATTAGCACAAATTTGCCATTTTGCCAAATTGGTCATGAGACAGTGTTGGATCAGACCAAACTGACTTTAACTGGAAATTGCAACCTCTTCAACCAATACGCCCGTATAGGTTGTTGGTCCAAATTCCTGAAATGCGACCCATCAGAGCGCCATCAATAGTGTAAGAATGAATTAATCAGAATTATACACAGAAAATAACATAATTTTATTTGTTTAATTACTATTCAAAGTATCTGGATTGCTGAGGGCTTTATGAAAACAAAATTGTAAAACCTCAAATACGACTAAAACCCTAATTTTTTACTTCTTTTTTTTGTCTGCAGCTCAAAATTAGCCTGTGCACATTACTACCCATTTTGCCAGCAAGGCTCACAAATGACAATTTGAAAGCTAAGGCTTTGTTTCATAACAGGAGTACTCTGTCTGTCCATGCGTTGTCAGTGTCCTCTTTACTTTGCGATGTATTTTTCAGTCCGTGAACGTGTGGTGTGAGATCGCCGTGGCATTTACAAAGGGTCAACTGCAACCTTTATTTTTAAGAGTCTGGACTATAAAACCTTTTTCTTTCTGCATGGTCTGTATAGATTTCTTTCAATGCATACTTTCTTCTAAATGAAAATGTCATTTTGAGTACATATTCTGTTTTAATGAACGATAAACTCTCTCACTTCCAATCTTATTCTTTCTCACATAACCACATGTACATGTCTTGAGTCCTGCTCCCTGTGGTGTTGGCAGCTCTGCTCTGAAGACACATCCTGTCCCTTCACTCCATCTGCCACACACACACACACACACACACAACACCCCCAGAAGGGTCGTCCGTCACCACCTGTCAGATCCAGAGTCCCTTGCAGTCTTTCTCTCTGTCTGTTTCATGCCCTTTCTCTCTCTCTCTCTCTCTCTCTCTCTCTCTCACACACACACACACACGCTTACACACACAGTCTCTCTCTATGGCATGTCCCTCTTGACAATGTAATTCCACTTTGTCAGTAAACGTCCACCTTTCTGCTCTCTTTTGTTGGAACTGTCCTTAAGTGTGTTGAATGCACTCTTTGGAGGCACTATGCATGTTTTGTGCTTCACAGCAGTACGTCATGCATTTTTTTTGGTTTTATGTGCACTATTTTTTAGAACAAATTATTACAAAGAAAATGTACATTTATTATTTTTTCTTTTATTATTAAAATGTGACAACTTTTTTGGCACTTTTTTGGCTGAAGCCATCAATACTTCATCTATTTCATCCCATCCTCTCCAGTCATGTAAAAAACTCATTTCTTTTCACAATATAATCTATTCCTTTACTCTCTAAAATAAAGGAAAAAAAGCACACGACTGTCACTGAGGCAGTATCTGGGATATGAAAAAGTACAAAGGCTAAAAACCAGGATAAAAATTAACTAATGTACATTTAATATTTATATAGACATATTGTACAGTATGTGCAATTTTCTAGGGTTTAATAATTGGATTGCACAAACTCTTTTATTACACATTGCTAATTTAATGCTGTGTTGTTTAACTTCAAGCATGATTAAAGCATTTTTAAGATTCAAGTGTTATTGAGAACTTTGTTTTGCAATATAACTGTAAAATTCAGCCATTATAACACTTGGAATTAATTGATAAATTGGTATAACTTCTATTCCTAACAGTCAAATTGGAATAATTAAAATGTTTGAAGCGCTTTTCTCTAACAACCATCGTGAATTATGTTGTTAAACTGGTGAAGATGAATCAGAGATCATTAAAAATCCATATCCTATATAAATATATTGAAATGTTGGCTTTGATCTATATATAATAATAGCATGTCATATCTTCATGCTGTAATACAGTCAGCTTCATAATTCAGTCACTCGGGCAGTAGTGATGCATCGTGGGTCTTCTTGGCATTAGGTAACTTCCTTTTATAGCTTTCTTTTTTCATTTCCTTTTGATTTCTCTGGTAGGATCATAAACAAACAGACAAATACATAAATATTTACTTATGTAACTTACAATTCTTCAGCTGTTTTGATTATTTCCACCCCAGCTTCTGTTTCTTGACAATTTGATTGTTTTTAATTGAAAATTTACCATGAATGAAAAAGAAAAAAAGAAAAAGGATATTTATGGAAAAATGTATGTAATTTTTATGTAAAAATTATTATTATTGTTGTTGTCATTATTGTTGCTGTCTTTATTAGTTAAGTGCTATTAAGTGCTAGTAATATAAAGTAGCTACATGGGGCAGGGTTAGGTTTAGGGGTAAGTTCAGAGTCAGTACCTAGTTATTACCTATTTATTGTAGCCTAAATACTAAAATAAGTACATATACTATATGTACTTGAGTAACAAGACTGTAAACTAAAGTGCTACCAAAATAGCTATATTGTATAATGGACACAGTGTTTTGGCAAAAGATTATAAGTAATCTGTGAATGAAATAGTTTTAAACTTATAATACACATTCCTGGTTTCCTCCGTCTCACTTGTACGGACAGCATGATGCCTCCCCCATTGCGGTATGGTTGCCTAGCGACCTCAGAGCACAAGTATATGTTATATACTATTTTAAGGCACCGTACAAAAGTTCACTTTGATAAGTGTTCAGCCTCTCTCTACACTCACCTTAGATTATTATGTGCTGTCAGACTGTAATTAGATTGAAGATCAATTACCGCAGATGAATTACTTTTGATAATTCTATGGGAGTGTGTGAGAGAGAGCGAGTATGTGTGTGGGCAGGTGATGAATAGGACATTTTTAGGTCATCTTGTTAGGTATATTATTACAGTGACCCTGGGTTGGTGCATTTAGATTTGCATTTTGATCGTCGCTATACTGAAATATTCAAGAGCAGACGCTGAGAGTTCAGTTTTAAGTCGTCCAAAGGGAGTTAGATGTGGCAACATGCACAACAATCAACACACTTCAGTTATTCACGAGAGACCGTCAAAAAATAGCAGAACAGATGTTAAAAGGCTACTGAGGAAAGAAACAGTTATTAGTTTGAAAGCAATAAGTAATGACTGGCAACATCCAACTGGTATTTGGTCTTGCAGTAAACAATTAATCCATGCGATTGGTACTAAAATGTACCTTTAAGGTCACTATATATATTCTCTAAGGACATTTATGATACAAATTCATATGAGAAGCTACAAGCCCAGTAAAAGTGTTTTTTTTGAGTGTATTGAAGTTGGTCACAACTTCTGGTTCATATGCTGTGGATGTTTCAGTTTAATCTATACTGTAAACTATCACCATAACTTAATGGATTCAGACTGATTCAGTCATATTAAAATGTATTTGATCTTTTAACTTAAATCAAATCAATTCTCTGAGGCACATTTTAGGTTATTTACATCATAATAAAAGAGAACATAATAAGTTTGGAACAACACTATTTTTTTTCTTTTCTTTTCTTTTTTGGCTATTCCAAATACACTTGATAAAATAGCCAAAAAACACTTTGTCATTCCAGATTTGTGCTATTTTATTCCATGAAACACACACACAAAAAAAAGTATTTTCTTCTGTTTTGCATGAAAAGAAAGTGGATGCTAACATGATTTGTGAATACTTTAGCATGTTTCGCATCTCCCCTTCCACTATGTAGTATACATCATCCCGATACTCATAATCGCTACTTTTTTTTAAGTGTAAACACACTACTTTCACTGCTTACTCTAAACGCTTTAGTTTAGGGAGTAGTTTTCACTTTTAACTAGTTGCTTATTAAAGCTATATAATTATAGCTTATTGGCATTAACCATAGTTTTACAGTAAAAGTGGCAACACTTTACAATAAGGTGTAATTTAACATTAGTTAATGTGTTAACTAACATGAACAAACAATGCACAATGCATGCATTACAGGATTTATTCCACTTTGTTAAAATTACTTAATAAAAAATACAGTTGGTCGTTGTTAGTGCATGTTAGCTCACAGTGCATTAACTAATGTTAACAAACACAATTTGTGATTTTAATATTGCATTAACAAATGCTGAAATTAGCATTAAGTAATATTAAAAAATGCTATATAAATGTTGTTCATTCGTAGTTAATGTTAACTAATGTCTTTAACTAATGTTAACTAATGAACCTTACTGTAAAGTGTTACTGCAAAAGTGTAGTAACCATATACACATATTCTGCATGATTATATTCTACATCCCTATTGCCTAAACTTAACAAATACTTTACTGACTATTAATAAGCAGCAAATTAGGAGTTTATTGAGGCAGAATCATAGTTAATTGTTTGTTAATACCGAGAATTGAACCTTACAATTACGAGTGACCAAACACAGAACATTGCAGTGAAGTGATGTTTGTTTTTTGGGATGAATATCCTGTATGAGTGTGTTTGTTTATTTAGTATATTCGTTCACTTTCAAAACTGAAATGGTTGTTACAACATAATTTACTGATTTTTATTTATTTATTTATTTTCCATTGTCCTTCTGTGTTTGTTGACAGTTATCAGAGAGGGGTGATTCTCCTCTCATTACAGTTATAAATACATATGACAATTCAGCAGACATGGCCTTCGGTACAGCTCATTTTTGCCCCTTATCAAATAACATGTTTGCGCATGTTTAGACCGTGTTTAAATAACATGTTTATTCGGTGGCTCTGAGTGGGCGGCTGTGCGTTTTGAGAGTAACAAGGTCAACAGAAGACTTCTCCATTGTTTCCCTTGCTGTTCAAATCATTTCCTAACTACGTTAACTGGAGAGCTAGCAACAACCCATATTAAAATAGAAAATGTGTAATTGTAACCCAAAAGACCTTCCTGATGTTGTTTTTCACTCTGTGATGATTGTTAAGGCACGATTATGAAAGGATCAATAAGTGATATTGTTGGCTGACCCAGTTGGGGACACACTGGCAGCAGATGGTGGCATTTTCATTTTAATGAAAACTAACGAAGAGTAAGATGAGTAACATGGCCAATTATCTTAAGAACATAATAATTAGTAGTTGCATTAATACATTGATTTTTACAATCTCATCCTGTTAAACAGTACATAATATTTAATATTTATTTATATTATATTGTGAAATATGTGCAGATGATTTGTGTGCTACATGCATGGTGTATTAGTGATGGGATTATCAATATTTTAACAACATTTATGACAATATAACATTAAGCAACATCATTATTAGACCGTTTACACAATTTTTGGATTTAAATGTACCTTTAAAGTCAGTATAAATTCAGTAAAATCATATTGTTAGGAAAAAAATAACGCATTTCTGTGGAATTATTAAAAACAAAATGATGCTTTAACAATGTGTGGGCATAATCACTGGGGGTGGGTGATATGGCCAAAATAATCTTAAATCATGATATAATTATGAGAATGTTTTTATAGTGAACGATATATATCACTATATAGTTTATTAGGTATTGGGTAGGATTAGGGATGTAGAATAAGGCCATGTAGAATGGCATTAATATATGCTTAGTTACTACTAATAAATGGCTAATATTGTAGTAATATTGTAGTAACTAGTTAAGAGTTGAAAAAAAATGAAGTGTTACCCAAAAGTCAGCAGTAATATTTGACTGCTGTCACTTTAAGAGCCGCTCGAATTTAATATACTTTTACAGATCTGTGTTCTTTCTGTTTACTTTCACTTAAGACCTAAATTATTATGTTTATGAGGATACGTTTGACAAATACAAGCAGCAAAAATAACTTGGTTTAATACTCCAACTCTCTTTACGTGCATATAGCTCAAATGAGTTCTCTTTTTGAGTTTTCCAACAGCTTAAATTCAACTACATGCTTAAAATAAAAAAGTATCATGGTTTTTAACTAATCAAATAGACTTTTTTTTGGACACTGTAATTTAAAGAAATAAATTTTTTTTTTTTAAATTTCAAAATCTTTCACAATATTACTCGTTTACTGATTTTTCCTGTTCATGACCATTTCATATTTCTACCCTTCATAGTTCCTGTCTCTTTCTCCCAGCATCCTTTGTTGGCACCCAAATCCCTGTGCGGGTGGTACTGGCATTTTCTCTGCAGATCCAGTCGGCTTACCTTCCATTCGCACGGAAGGACCGCGGAAACGAATCGCATCATATCTCAAAGCCCCCGAGGCGGAAACAGACTCTCTTCTCATGCTTGTGCCGCATTCACCACCTATTTACCATACTAAAACCTGTCCACACATGCCAACGCACCACTCACCGGCTCCAATGTCCCCAAACACTGCCTGGGAAGGAAAGTCATTTATTATTATTGATGTCAAAATGTGTGTGCGTCTCATTTCGAAAGGAAATGGTAAGACACTGGGCGAAACGGGTCCGGGCCACAGGGATTAAGGCAAAGTAGATTAAGCAAACCCTGCCATATTCCAACTCAGCCATGAGCAAAAGGTCTATTCACGGAGCAAGCAACATCTGCAGAGGCTTAGGGATGCATGGAAACCAGCGGAAAGAGAGAGAGAGAGGCGGCGATGTTGTGGGAAGTCTATCGGAGAGAGCCGCTGAATGAGAGGAAGAGAAAGAGACAGATAGATTCACAAATGGGTTACGGGGAAAGTGCGGCTGCCGGGATTAAGGAGCGTGTTTAGTAAGCAGTCGCACTGGGTTCCGATGTTCAGTCGTTAATCCTGTTATGCTTCCTTCTTTTCCTTCGATGACGTCATTTCAGTCAATACCGGTCCTGATGAACTTGCCAATGATGTTTGATTTCTAGTTAAGCAAGCCAGCCCATTATTGTCAGGCCTAAATTGGATCTCGGCTGATCCAAAAGGCTATTTAATTTGAAGTCGCTCTCTCTCTTTACTGCTTTTGAAAAACAAAAAGGATGTAGAGCATGTTTGGGACGGATGATCCCAATTTAGTATTCTGTAATTTTGATAGGTCTGTTTAACTCGTACTGACGTAATTAGGCTGTGTGTTACAGATGGAGAGGAAATTAGATTTATGCTGCAAAGCTGGGAGATTTCTCACAATGAAAAAAAACAGCACAACCTATTACATTAAACTGGGTTTTACGTAACTTTTAATCTTCCTTTATGGACTTGAAACTACTGTAAAAATGGGTTCCACTTTATTTTGATAGTCCACTTTAGACATTCTACGTTACTACGTCAACTAATTATCACTAATTTGCAACTAGATGTCTACTTTTCTTTAATTCTAGAGTGGACTGTTAGGGTAGGTTTAGGGTTAGTAGAATAAGTTGACATATACTTGTACTTATACTTGTATGTTGTGGACCCATCATAACCTGTCATTAATTACTCACCCTCATGTTGTTCCAAACCCATAAGGAACACAAGTTAAGATATTGTTATTCTTATATTTTAAGAAATCAGAGAGCCGTCTGTCCCTCCATAGACAGTAGAGTTGTGCAAAGCAGCTGGTATTTGTATCTGTGTTTGTTTGTTTGGGGAGTATTTGTATTCGAGTAAAATTCAAAAGGTGTAAAAATATATATTTTTTTTGCATTGCTCTTCTAATTTACGCTATAGTTTAAGTATTCTTTAATGATATCCATTATAATAATTATGAATATGCAATATTGGTTGATGTTTTTCCATAAATCCAGCAATGAACATTGTAACAAGGAACGTCATTGAAAAGAAAATAACATAACAACCATTACTTCGACACAACTACACAAGCAGTGTTTTAACCTTTTTTAACTGAGCGTTAATGTTACTCTGTCAACAGCCTATTGTCTAAATTACCGAGCTAACGTTACGTAAACAGAGCAAACATTAGAGCACCCGACTGCAGACGTCAACGATATGGAAAAAGATATCATATTATTTTCTTTCTGGGGAAATCACGATTTTTATCCCGATTCTACTTCAAGATGTTTTTTTTACTATTTTGCAAATTACAGAGGTAGGGGTTGGCGATATGGCAAAAATATGATATTACAAATATTTACTTTTTATTTTTAAATATCATATTACATAAATTACATTTTTCACAAATATCATGATTATGTCATGATTCTTTGTCATTGATTTTACTATTTTGCAAGTTGTCTGAGCAGAACAGACAAACTAATTTTTAAGCCTTTCAAGGTAACAAAGTATAAAATAAAGAAGGGTGGATATTTAAGCCAAAATGAGCAAAGATAAAAAAAATTGTCATTTTATCTTTGTAATTTGAATAGATAATATGAATAAAACAAACAGTGCTTTTATTTTTCAGGAAGAGTAGGTGTATTCAGCAGTACTGACCGATAAAAACTTCTACACTACATCCATCATATACTCACTCTCAGCTTGTTTTTATCTGAATGAGTTTCTTTTTTCTGTTGAACATTGTATTCAATTCAATAAGGACCAGCAACTGTTTCGTTACTAAAAATATCTTAATTTGTGTTTAGCACAAGAAAGAAATGAATACAGGTTTGGGACAACATGTAAGTGAGTAAATAACGACACAATTATAATTTTTGCGTAAACTACCCCTTTAAATGACAAGCAGTGGCATGTTTAGTTCTGTCCCTTTAAGAGCTGCGGACATCTAATATACTGGCACATTTTTCTCTTGATTGTTTACTTTCACTTTAGACACGAGCAACTGTGTTTAACGCTGTGTGTTTTTGACAGTATTACGAGACAAATGGTTGAGTATATAATGTTATTTTTGTTTCCTTTGCGCAAAAAAATAGAATTCTCCTATCGTCGTACAACTGTAGTTGATCCACTGATGTCACATGGACTTTTATACCGGTGTTCTGGATCTGGGATCATTTCAGTTGGATTGCTGTCTGTGGAGGGTCGGATGTCTCTCTGATGTCATCAAAAATATCTTGTATTAAATGCGCGTCAAACACATGCGACATATATACGCCAAAGTCTGTTTTTGCATATCAATACCCCAAATTTTCGATTTTGTTTGGCGTACTATTTAAATGCATTTTCATGAGACCAGACTCGTTATCAGTGTTTCTTTCTGGGGAAGAGTGTGTGTAATAAATACTAATAGAGTTATTATTTGACTATTTGCTTGTTTAATTATCATGTTTGTTGTTGGTTTTTAACGCAACATTAAGCTTTTGTATTGTGATGTCAGAATCACTCCAGTTATTGACTCTTGAGTTGTTTTTTTACCTCCAGTCTTGAATGTCTGTATGTGGCATCGTAAGGATAATTTATAAGTGAGGTATTTTTCTTTTGTCAAATGAGTGTTCTTTGGAAAATGGAATTTTCTTAGAGTTACTGCTAAATGGGGTAGATTTAATGTCATGTCAAGCTGGCATTTCTAGCTCAGTCAAGACACTTAAACTAATTTAGTAAGTGCATGTCAAAAAGCAATGCAAAATTGTTGCCTTTAAGTTCTATGGAACCTTACTGTGTAAATCTCACTCAAGTGTGTGTAATTGTTTGTTACTTCCTGTCAGTGATGTAACACAAAGCACCGCCAGCAATGGGGGTGGAGGAAGTTTGAGGCAACTATTTTTTGAGTTAACTTGTAACAAATGCATTAATATATAGGCTGTACGTACCTAATGTGGTAGCTTGATGAGTTTGTTGCATGAGTAATTGTTGTGGGAGGAAGTTGGATATTTGACATATCAAAAGTGTTTTATGGCATTAGTCACCGATTGTCTTTCTGTACCTTCACACTATTTGTGAAATCTACAGTACTGACTCTAAATAGCAAGTCTAGAGAGTTTAACATATGATCTTGGAGACGTATTGGCATTATAAGGTACGACTGGATATTTTAAAGCAGTAATGTGACTATGACATTCCGGAATATAAATAAAGTCAACACTTCAGCTTTTGCTGCTGCTACTACTGAGCTTCCACGCAGTGATCATCTCTTTTCCTCTGATGAGCTGGTCTTCTTTTATAATTCTGAATTACGGCAGCTCCTGGACAGCTTTGCACCTCTTAAAACTTGGACTGGATCGTTTATTAATTCTGCGCCCTGGTTTACTTCAGAACTCCGCCTGCTAAAAACCTTTATAAACGAACTGGACTCTTAGCTCATAGACAACTGTATGATGAACATGTTCATCTTTATAAAGATGCTCTTACTGTTGCCAAATATGAGTTTTATTCACACTCAATTGAGTCTGGAGATGGTAATACCAATGCACTGTTTTCTACTGTTAATCGCATACTAAAAACAGTCTCCCTGCACATTTTTACTATACTGCTCAATGTAATTAATTTATGTCTTTTTTCAGCAACAAAATAATGGCTATTCATCGGCAGTTAAAATCTTCTGCTGACCTATATTGTTACTCACTATACAGTGTCTCAATTAATTCTTCTCTCTCCCCATTTTCTTCTTTTACTCTGCCATTTGAACTAGAAATTGCTAATTTTATTTATAAATCTAATACCTCCACATGCCCACTTGATCCTTTACCAACCCATTTAGTTAAAGCCTGTCTTCCTACTCTTTTACCTCTTATAACCCGTATTGTTCATTCTTCTATCAGCTCCGGCATTGTTCCCTCATCGTTTAAACTAGCTGCTATAACTCCAGTTCTTAAAAAACCTGGTGCTGACCCTACCAATCTTGATAACTTCCGTCCTATTACAAATCATCTTATTATTTCTACAATTCTTGATAAAGTAGTTGCAGCACAGGTCCACGTTTATCTTAGTAATAATAACTTATAGAGTGCTTTCAGTCAAGATTCCGTCCCAAGCATAGCACTGAAACCGCCTTGGTGCGGGTAACTAATGATCTGTTAATGGTGATGGTGGATCTTTATCTATTCTTGTTTTGCTCGACTTGAGTGCAGCTTTTGATACCATCTCACATGATATTTCGTTAAAATGCTTATCAGCTATTGGTATCTCTGAAATTCCTCTTGCCTGGTTTACCTCATATCTCTCCAATCGCTCACAGTTTGTACGACTAAAACATTTTCAGTCCCGTCCTTTTCCTGTCAGCTGTGGTGTCCCCCTGGGTTCTGTTTTGGGTCCTCTGCTGTTCTTAATCTTCTTCCACTTGGTAATATTTTCTCAAAATTTGGTATTTCATTTCACTCTTACGCTGATGATACACAACTTTATATATCTACTAATCCTGATCCTATTCTTCCACCTGCCTGCCTTAACGATTACCTTCACGAAATAAAAATTAGGTTTTCCACAAATTTTAGTAAACTTTAATGCCAATAAGACGGAAGTTCTCCTTATAGGAGAACTTTATCCTCTCCAAATCCTGTACTTTTTCTTTATCTATTGATGGTTCCTCTGTCTCTCCTTCTAGTCAGGTTAAGAACCCTGGGGTCATCTTTGACAGTAATCTTTCATTTGAAGCCCAAATGAACAGTGTAACACGGTCCTGTTATTTTCATCTTCGAAATATTGCTCGTCTCTGCGCATTTCTCACTCCACACAGTACTGCTATTCTTGTTCACTCATTTGTCACTTCTCGTATTGACTACTGTAATTATCTTTTGTTTGGTTTACCGCAAAAGTTACTCCATAAATTAAAGCTGATTCAGAATTCTGCTGCTCGCATCATAGCCCAGACTCCACTTATACAACACGTGAGTCCGATACTTCAACAGCTTCATGGGCTCCCCATTAAATATCGCATCGAATTTAAAATTCTTTTACTGACGTATAAATCTCTTCATAATCTTACTCCAACTTATCTCTCAGATCTCATTCAGCCGTACATCCCTTCACAATCTCTTCGCTCTTCCTCTCTGGGTCTTCTTAATGTACCCATGGTTTAACTACTATGGGCCACAGAGCATTTAGTCATAGCCCTTGCCTTTGGAATGCCCTTTCTGTTAACATTCACAATTTAGAGTCATTTTCACAACTAAACTTAAAACTCACCTATTCAGGAAAGCTTATCCCATATGATTACCATTTGTACTCAAATCTTGGCCTTTTATGGCTTATTGATATTGCTGTTTTTTTTTTTTGTTTGTTTGTTTTTTTTCCCTTCCTGCTATTATTGTTGTTTTTAATTATTGTTCTGATGTACGATGACCTTGCATGACATGAAAGGCGTCCCAAATAAAATTTATTATTATTATTATTATTAATGACATTCATAATGCCTGGCAAAATAGCTGCAGCACAAATTCAGTCAAGAAACGTCAGATTGGTGAACACATTGGTAACATTTCCTGTCTGATATATTTTTGCCCTCTCAAAATCCTCTGGTTCTTGTTAAAATATTCTGTATGTTTTAAACTTTTACTAGGTGTTTGAGAGATGAAACAACTACAGGAAAAAAACGTGTCTTTCAACATGCTTCTTAAATGCAGTTGGATTTTGATGAAATCTAAAGAAGGCCTTTATAGACGTTTTTCTTCACTCTTCACTCAGGGGTAAACTCGAAAAAGCTAAGCAACAGTACACATTTTAACATAGTCATCGTTTCTTCAGATGAGTGTGTAAATGTGTGCTGCACACAACAAATACACAACAAAGAATTAGTTTTAAGTGATACCAAGCAGCTGTTTGCTCAGTTTCACTTGATGTATAAGGAAATTTTATGTACAGTGTGTCTTGCTGACTGTTTATGTTTAGTTATTTCACAGTTCATGATGTTGCCTTATTCAAGGTTCCAAATCAGAATGCATTTACTGGCTTTCATTGAGTTTAAACTTATAGGGCCAGTTTCCCGGATAGGAATTAGATTAAGCCAGGACTAGACCTTTGATAATTTAGGACATTTAAAATTTTTTAGAAACATGTCTTTTAAATAAATGCATTATCTGTTAGCATTTTAAGACCAAACAATGGCAATAATGTATTTTAAGATATCTCAGTGCAAGCATTTTCCAGTTTAGACAGCTCTTAACATTTATTTTAATCTAGGACTAGTCTTTAACCCTGTTCGGGAAACTGCTCTATAAGGTTTAAAATTATAAGGTTCACAACGTCACATGAAAAATAGGAAACACTGTTTTTCTTGTGTCAGTTAATCAACAACTTTCTGTCTAAGTGGGCATTTCTAAGCTCTAATGTGGACCAGACTTCATGGTGATAGTCCAAACTTTGTTTTCTCTGGCATTACTTTATTGTAGGTGTTCTTTGGAATCTTCTTGGTTCTTACAATCACAAAAACATATTCATCTTTTACGTGGTCTTGAGGAAGGTTTGGCTCCACCTGATGCAACGGGCTCAGCTTCTTGTGTTTAATTGCCATTTATCTTTCAGAAACGTAATCTGAATGCTTCACGAAACTAATTAATCTCTGAAGTTAACTGTCCTGATTATTTCCCATTATTTGGCATTATGGAGTAATTTAAATTAATTTGCATTTTTATTACATTCATTAAAAATATATAAAAAAAAAAGGAGATCAGACTTTGATTAATGATTTAATGCAGAATAAGCCATAAATATAATCTGAATAAACAGTTGAGCTGCCATAATATCACCAATAAATGAATTACATTTAAGCATATAGGTACGGAAATAAAAAAATAATAATAATTTACAAAGTAGTATTAGTTTGAAGTCATTTGAGTCATCTGTTTGTGCAAATGAGCTTCTTCAAATATAGAGTGTTACACTGAAGGGCAGCCCAAGAATGCCTTTACGGACGATTATAGCGATATCCGTTTCGCTTGTGCGTCATGAATGAGGCCCAATATGAGCGTCTCAATGGCTTTCACTGATTAATGTTTAAAGCACATAGTAATTTAGTAACCATTGTCTGGTGATTACATTACACGGACATTGTAGTTGTCCAGCGGGAAGATACGGACACAAAACAGATGTACTATATTAAGAGGCTCTTATGGCTTTATCAATCCTAACACGTCTAATTCCCCGTGCCATTAAAATCACACTCATCATCTGCCAAATCTAGAGACAAATGTTCCGTCCTCTATCTCTCTTTCATTAGGATTATCCGGCTCCTTTTTCCTAGATATCAGGCAGGCCCCCAACCCCCTTCTGTGCTCTTAAGTGTGATGGCATTTGGGAGATGACAAACCAACACACAGGCGGTTAATTCCTCTGCAACGCCAGGTCGTTCCCAAAGCGCCGCGCCGTCACAGTGTTTATATGAGAAGAATTCCTCACCCCCTCCCAGCGACCATATCATAACCACAGGGAGCGCAAAGCATCAGCCGGTTGTTAAAGTGAGTGATGTGAGCTCTTAAGACGATAGCTTTGTCTGCGAGACACCCGCGTCTGATGCTGTTCGAGTTATGGAGGTGTTAGAGGCTGGTGGATGAATTATGACAGCCTATCAGACGTGCATAAAGACACAATCTGTTCCTATGCCAGCCTTTTACACGCTGAAGTAGAGCACTGGAGTCTGGTGATTTATATAAGCATTTATTCACAATTAGAAAATATGATCATATCAGCGCAAAGCTGATCGGTCTTCATTCGCTCTGGGACCTGTCTGTGCGTGTTTGAGAAAGCATATTTCTCTGAATATGAACACAGTGGCTGAGTTCGCTGTGGCATCCTAACACACTCTTCTTATAACATATTCTAAATAAGCCTGATGTGACAAGCAATTTCTTTGTCCACATTGGAAGCAAAACTATACTGCACAGAATGACGAGAATGCAAGCAATCAGAAAGTAACTGTTTAAGATTGAACCAATGGTATTTCACAGTGGGCGGGGATTCCTCTGTGTTGACATGTAAAAAAAAAAACGTTTAATTGTATAGTGTATAGGCTAAGCTACCAGCTAAGCGCTAAATGTAAGTTTATTAAGAAAAACAATTATTTGGTTGTATGCTATTTATAGTTTAAAACAAAATCATTAATGATGATAATAGTAGATGTCATGCAAACAGCTAAGCCGGCTTTCGTAAAGAAGTAGCGATTAGTGATTATAGGTTTTTTTTGCAAATGCTTGGTTTGAGCACACATTTACTTGAGTATTTTATTGGTTAGCTGGTGTTAACAGTGTTTTTTTTTTTCTTTTTTTTTTTCCTTAGAGTGCCATCTACTAGCATAGAGTGAATCTGCATTTTAATTCAGTCCCGGCGGCCGCTTTTGTTTAGAACAATTGTATGTGACATAAATAATCATTAGTTAGGCTGAAATGTGAGATTTATTATTTTAATAAAACTGACAAAAACATGCTTTATTTGAACTATATTGTTGTTTACATGTTTCTGTCATTTTACAGTATAGGATGTTACTGTAGATATCGGTGGCGGTTTAATTATATTGTAATATTAGTTGCAGTTTATCAATTATCAGAATTGTACCAAACAATTTCAACCGATGAATGCCAAAAGCAAGTTTCCAAATTGCCAAAAACAAATTGAATTAATAAATAATGTTTATTTCCCAGTCTTAAAATTTCCTAGTCATTTTGCAGGTTAAATAAAAACAAAAATGTGAACACATTTAAAAACAAAGATGAAAGATAGATGGATGGATGGGTGGATGCGTAGATGCATATATAGATAAAATGCAAGCAATAATATCAACCAGAATTTCAAACATCACTTTCTAACAAATAATAAAAAAGTAATTATTATTTAATTGAATAAATAATACAAATTTAAATTGCACACATTTGCATTTAAAATGCAAAATTAGCATATTTATCTTCAATATGACCTTTTGAAGCAGCTCCTAATTACACATGCAATGTATTGAGGTCATGTGATGTGACAATATAGCACATTACTGCATACTGATTATTGTTTCACTTATTAACAAAAAACATGTACTGATCAATATGCTAGAATTTCGTGAACATAGCCAAAGTATGCACCTTCAAGTGTAACTTCTACTCTGATTGTGTGATACATCATTGGTCCAAATCAGTAGTTAATAGTCACACGCTGAACCTCAGAGAACAGATCTCTAACATATGATCATTACAGAGAAGCACCTCCAATAATCTAGACAGACAGAGATCATTAAAGTCTGATTATACTGCTAACACCTGACAGAGAAAAAGACGAGGGGCGGATATTGCAAGGATTAGAATGATTTTGGTTTGGTTCAAGATTTCACTTGAAAGTTTTGGATGCATGGTGATTCTATTGATGATTCTATGAAACAAAAATCCAATATAAACAAAAATCTAAAGTATTTGAAATAAAAAAGCTTGTTGAATTCCACAAATTGAAAAAAAAAAAACATTGCACTTAACAGTGCTTGCATTTTTATGCACTGCATTTTGAGCAATTTTCAAATGCTCAGATGCGATTGCTTAAATGTAGTTTTATTTAGGCCTGCACTGACAATAAAAAACATGGTCACAAAAAATAAACGGAACTCAGGGCAGACGTGTGCAGTATTTTATTGTATTTATTTATTTTTATTATTAATGGGTTGTATATTTTGTTTAGGACTATTTATTTTAGTTCTTTTTCACAGGCCTATATGGTTTTATTGTGTTCTTCTCCTACACAGAAGCGCTGCAGGTGCATGAGGTGACGATATGTCTCGGAATCATTATTTCTGTGCTGCTGTATTTATGCCTCATGCTGGGTGCGTCCGGTACTCCATGTTAATAAACGCTTCCTTTCTCCTCAATATTCATTAACCCTAAGAGAGCGTGGGGTCTTTTTTTTCTTATCAGTGTGAAAGACTCTAAAAGTACACTGTTGATTTTGGTCACATAAGTGTTATAAACCATTCGAATCTGTTAGGTGTCTACTTTTTTTGAGTACACTAACAATAACAACAAAAATTTGTGCTTTTTCAAAATAAGCAAAATAAACAGTGTGTGTGTCCTTTCTTTTGTCTCTCTGTGAACTGTTTTTAAAAAGCCATCACTAAAATGAACTGAAACTCTGCGAAAACATGACACACAGACATGAGACACATATCTATAGAAAGCTTGAAGTGTCTACTTTTGAATGCAGTAAGTGCATGGTGTAACAGAATATCGTTTGATAAACTTATCAGTCTAAAACCCACACTATGTCTAGTTTCTCAATCTGATCTCATTACTTTTAATGTGACCACGTCCAGGAGCTACTTTCGCTTTGTCATTACAATCTCCACATGACACGCGTGCGTCATGTACAGGCCCACAACAGCTTGCATGTTCAGCGCGGAAGAACAAAGAAAAGGTATAGGTTACTTACGTAACCACTGTTCCCTGAGACATTTCACTCGTACTCGTACAATTTGATTATTTACTAATACTGCACGATCATTGGCCGCTGTATTGGGGACTATTTTTAACCAATGGGCAAGGCCCCGCGAACAGCGGGCCAATGCCGTCGACCACACCCCATGGCGTGATG
>JAUMHI010000037.1:11593091-11606802 GCA_032359435.1 Enteromius unitaeniatus | reverse complement strand
AGCATTGCATAAAGGCTCGCTATCCACGGCTGGTTTGGCCACAGAGGGGCTACCAGGAGGAGCTTGTGGCCCTCCTCCTTGACCCTGCTGATGACCTGAGTTGGCCAAGATTGGGCGAGGGCATCCATTTCCATGGTGAAATATGCTGGGCAGCGAGTGTTTTCATCAGAGGTGAAAAGGTCTATTTCTGCTCTTCCAAATAATCTGGATTATTCGGGGGTGCAGCGCCCATTCTGATGGGCTGACCTTTCCTCTGGACAGCATGTCTGCGCCCTGGTTGAGAAGGCCCGTGAGATGCTTTTATCGAGCGAAAGTTCGGCAGAGCCCACTTCAGGAGGCTTGCTGCCATTTTGTAGAGGCGTTTTGATGAAAGGCCCCCTTGGTGATTTATGTACGACACCACTGTCATACTGTCCGAGCAAACCAGAACGTGACTGTCCCTCAGAAGTGGAAGGAAGTGACACGCATGACACACTGCCATCATTTCCAGACAGTTTATGTATAATTTATATAACTGACCACAGGCCGGAGGCCGGCGAGCCCTCGTACAGCGTGCCCCAACCTGTCTTGGAAGCGTCTGTGAGGAGGACTCTCCTCCTGTTCATCACATAGAGAGGGATCCCTTTTTGCAGCCAGTGAATATCTTTCCACAGGCGCAGCGCTGAAACACAAGCTGCGTTTACCCTGAGCTTTTTGCACCGAGACGCCAGGCTCGCGGCGGCACCCGTTGCTTTAACCAGAACTGCAGGGGCCTCCTATGCAGGAGCTTTCAGAGTGCACCTGGGGCCGGGCTCGAAAGAGGCTGCGCTCATTCGAATGTTTGCGGCCCGCTCCGGTGAGAGCGCTGCGGTCATTCGCTCTGAGTCTATCACTGTTCCCAGAAAAACTATCTGTTGGCTGGGGGACAGCTTGCTCTTCGCTAAATTCACTCTGAGTCCCAGGTGATGCAAATGGCTGAGTAAAATATGTTTGTGCCCCTCCGCTTCCATCCGCGATCTGGCTAGAATGAGCCAATCGTCCAGATAATTCAGCACACAGATTCCCATCGCTTTTAGAGGGGAAATCGCTGCATCCATACATTTCGTAAATGCACAGGGGGCTAGGGAGAGACCGAAGGGGAGGAATGTATATTGATATGCAATCCGCTCGAAGGCGAATCTCAAGAATGGCCTGTGATGGGTAGCTATCTGAATATGAAAGTAAGCGTCTTTCAGGTCCAGCGAAAACAGCCAGTCTCCTGGCTGAATTTGCAAGAGTATTTTCGGCAGAGTTAGCATTTTGAAGGGCCGTTTGTGAAGGGTGCGATTCAAAATCCTTAAGTCTAAAAAGGGTCCTGAGCCAGCTGTCTCACTTGGGGATTAGAAAATACCTGCATGCCCTTCCTCTCTGTCTGAGGGGGGAACAACCTGAATCGCCCCTTTTGACAGCAGCCTGTTGACTTCGGCTCTCAGCACTCACACGGCGGGGCTCAAGACCAAAGTGTGTATGATTTTGCTGAAGGGCTTGGTTTTTCGGCAAACTGAAAGCTGTAGCCTTTTTCTATTATTCCCAAAACCCAGTCCGACACCCCAGGAATAGCGCACCAGGCATTCAGGCGGAGTGATAAGGATTTTATTATGTCTATAGTTATGTCGCTGTGTAGGGACTGATAACTCATGACATTTTGCGAAACTGCTCTTTATGTGAGTTTGTGTGGTCGCCTTTAAAAAGCGACGAGGAGCTTTGCCTGGAATACTTGTAGTACCGCTATGGCGTGAAGTGCAGAGGCGGCCTGTCCGGCAGATGAAAAAGCTCGTCCAGCCAGCGCAGACTTGGTCCTGCAGGGCTTCGAAGGATGGGCTGGTCTCGCCTTCCATCCAGCTGAAGACGGGGGGCAGAGAAGAGCGGCCACAGTCTGGTCGAGGGGTGGCAGCATCTCGTAGCCCTTCTCGTAGCTGCGCTGTTGAGAGAGGCGAAGGCGGTGGCGGCTTTATTCTTCAGCCTGGTCGAATAAGGGGATTTCCACGACTTAGTGAGCTCATCGTGGATCTCTGGGAAGAAGGGAGTGGAGCGCTGACGAGGGGCTTGAGAGCACCCTGGCAGGTACCACTTGTCGAGCCGGCTTTTCGAGGGCTCCTCCAGAGGAGACCAGTCCAGTCCCAGCTCGGAGACGGCCTTGGCGAGGACACAGAACAGTTCGGCATCCACGTTGGGCTTTATCGAGCTGGCTTCAGACGGAGCAGATGGGGCGGGGTCTTCCAAACCCGACAGCTCATCCGCTTCCGAAGCTGCTAAGGAAACGTTCTCCAGCAGCTCATCGTCCGACACACCGAAAGAAACCAAGTCACTCGCCGAAGCAGAGGGACGGGCTTCCTCAGAGAGGTAACGGACGGGTGAGAACTCTACCTCACGAGGCAGTGAGACACGCAGGGGCTGCGTCTGCGTGATGTCACCCATCTCAGGGTGCCACTCTCGGCCCCGCTGTCGCTTGCTAGCAGGGGGAGAATGAGGACTAGGATAGGGCTAGGAGGGCCTGAAAAGGACGCGAGCCTGGCATGAAGAGTGGCAATGCTGAGGTCCTCACAGATAGCGCAGTCTGGTCCAACGAAGGCGGCTTCTGCGTGGCAGAAGTAATTGAAATTATTTTCACATCATTCTGAAGTAAATATTCTAGCCTAATAGACTGGTTATTCTAAATTCTTCTTCAGGACTATTTACTATGGCTTTTATGGCCTTATTTTAGCCTTATTTTTCCAAAACTTACTAACCACGCATAATATTTTTTTTATAAAAAATGCAAACATGTACATCCATCCTGGTCAAATATTATTGTACCACAGTTTCTGCTGTATACAAAACAATTATATGTTGGTCAGTAGTATGTTATAAGTAGCATGTCCAAACATCTCAGCGTCCCCAAAATCACCTCGTCCTCCAGAGGGTTAACTAGATAAAATGAATGTTGTTCGTTCTTAATATTAAGTTCCCTCTTGATCATGTAAACAGGGCGACGGGCCTGGAAATATATATCCCATAAATAATGTTTTTGTTCTGTTGAATGTGTATTTCTGAGAACAATTTACTGTTACACATGTCTTTTCAGTCTTTTATTATTGTTAATTCATTACATAACGAATGTGAATAATCAATAATTTTGCGCGCATTTGACCACTACACGATTTTACTGATTTACACGTGAGAGCTGGCTTTTTCAGAGGAGTGAAACACAGATAGAAATATTGCATAAAATATTTCGATTAACAGCGCAGCCCTAAAATAATATTTTATAGCAAACACTTTGATGAAGATGTTCACACTCAAAGCCGCGAGCACTACCTACTGGATAAGACGTCCAACAGCAGATGGCTTCCAGTTTCCCGGTTGTGCGCTCTGTCGTATTTGAACCACTGAATTTTCGGAAGCGAATTTGTAAAGTGAAATAAAACTAACCGAAAGTTGCCTGACGAATATTATTGCTGGAATTATAAATTGTAATTATAATTAATTGTATTAAAAAGCAAGCACTGTTAATTGCAATGTTTTTTTATTTTTTTTCAGTTTGTGGAATTCAACAAGCTTTTTATCTCAAAGACTTTAGGCAGGGTTTTGGTTCCATATGATTCTTTATCATCAATGGATAATGAGAATAATTAGTTCCAACTATATAACATTATTTGTTTAGACTTCTTCAAACCATTGCAGACATTTTTATTCAATTATTTCACCAGTGTTTCTCAAGTAAATTTCTCAGAAAACAGGACAAAATATATTAATTATAAAAATTTTTGCAGCATAGTTCATGATTCCTAGTCCAAGAGGAAATGTATTGTAATGGAGCCAAATAAGTGAAATGGGATTGGTTAAGACACAGAGAAGAAAGGAAGATGATGAAAAAGAGGATGAGGAAGAGGAACAGGACGAACTCAGAATCAAAGATAGTAAGTGAACTCAGAGAAAAAGAGTGAGGAGGAATAGAGAGATACTCCAGGGGAAAAGGCAGTTTTATTGTGTAGCAGTAATGTGATCAGAATCTTCACAGCTGACACGCTCTCAGCTCTCAGAAAGATGATCAATTATGTTTTGAGGGTCAAAAAACATTAAAGTCAACAAGAAATCAAAATTGACTCCATTTACTTTCTTAATACAAATTCCTGTTCTAAGCTCCCCCCTTTGGTTGAATTCTATAAGGCAATCCCACAATGTGCTGAGATAAGCCAAGTTAAGATAGCAGATGAAGCCATTGCTTTGACTTATTTCACTCATTGAAAACCTGTTCAGACCTATGTGGTCTCATGGCATAGGCATACTTTGGTGCACCCAAGACACCAAATACGTCAGTACACAGATATTTCAATTCTGAACCGCTGCAACACATACCTATATCAACATCATAAAATCGTACCAGGGTTCACCGATTGAACCTGTGTTTTATTGCCACTCGGTGGACATTTCTCTTTGAAACTGCGGCGAAACATGCAGTAAGGTATATAAAAAAGGTGCTGCACAAAAAGTGCACAGAGTTGCATGAGACCAGGTTGGTTCAGACACTATTAAGTCGGTAGAGCCTATGAAAATGAATTTTGTTAAAAAAATACTATTTCTCAAACTACAGTCAAATTTTTGAAGGCAAGAGAAACCAAACACTGATTCATTCACAAAAGAAACTCCAGTATTAACTCAAACAGTATGCTACTGATCAAATGCCAGATGCTAGCTAATTTGGCTATAGCTAGCTAGCCCAGTTAATTCAGTTACCGTGCATAAAAATGACCATTTAAGTTATTTTCTACTGTTATGTAATTCTGTTACTCATGCTAAACTAAAGTCTCAGTGCTCATGACTGTTAGCGTGAAGAGAAAAAAAAAAGATTTGACACAGCTTTGTATGACGGTTAACGCCGTTAGTTCTGCTTTTCACTAGACCTGAGGTCAAATTAGCTGAAGAGACCAAAAACAACGCACCTTTACCCTGCTACAGCTGTGACCATACAGACTCATACATGCAGTCTACTTGCTAGGCTCTTGATAAGTCAATTTTAAGTTAATGTAGTAAATTGATTTACGTGAGTGTATGTATGCATGTAACGCTTGATATAATGTATCTCCCACTTTAAATATAAGACTTGGCAATATTATAGCTTACATTTTCTGACAGTTTCAATAAGCAAACTGTTGAGATTTGCTATATAATATATTCTGCTTCACATGAAGTATCGTGTGTGTTCATTGATAAAGTTGCATGTGTTTATTTATACAACAGTCAACAATCTGACTGGCTAAAACCTTTTCCAGAGGGGCGATATTCTAGTGATATCAGAACTCCAACCATTTGACCGCTTGTAGTGTTGCTCACAGTGAATGTTATGGTGGGACACAGTTGTTAACAGTTAACCTAGCAACTGTTTATTCAATAGAATTATACAGTAAATAATATTTGATATAAATAATAGGATGCTTCAATATTTAGTGTTGAGAAATGTGTTTGTGATGGTGATTTTAGTTACATTATTCCTCCATGAGGTGGCTGCAATAAATTGTTTTGATTTATTTTGGAAGAGACTGAAGATACTTTTATATTGAAAGAGACTGAAACGAGGAGGTTATTTGTACTTGTAACAACATTTTCCAAGACACAGCCAATACATAAATGCACTGAGCAGTGCTATGAAAGGATAGTACGACAAATATATCGCTTTCCTCAGAAGACATCCAAACAAATGTTTTATTGTGAATATAAGATTTCACTGAATATTGAATGCTTTATCAGATGCAGGTATTCACACTCGCTCAGTCAGTCTCTCTCGTAATCCCCCCAACCCTTCATAATACAGCAAACCTTTAATACAGTAATAGAACAAGCTTTTAATGAAAAAACTCAATATTCCTTTATTACTACTTCTAAAGTGATATTTTCGATTTAGTAACAGAAGCTCTAGCCTGCTGCCTCGTACCTATGACTGAATCACAGTCATGCAAATATACAGTCATGCCGGCCCAATTTCACTGCAGTTTGTACATATTTTACAGGGTGGCTAATTCATGCAAATTTGTATGACCCCACTCTTACAAATTCATATGATACTGTATGTACCAAATCAGACGGATTTTACAAGTTGCCAATTCATATTAATTAGTGTGTGACCTACTCCTAACCCTGGGGTCTAGACAAATCATACAAAATCATATGAGTGAGGTCGTACGAATTAGCTGCCTCGCAAAATACATACAAATTAGTCATGAGGCTGTGTTGGCTATATAACACTGTTCATATAACTAACTTCACGTACAGACCTGTGCTACAACATTTTGTAACAGTATGAACAATCAAGTATTTGCTGTATATATAGCTGTATATGGACAAACCATACAGTTAAATATGTGTGCATGCATAGTTTACAGTACATTTTGCAACAATGTAAACAATCAGGTAGTTGAGATTTGTTATATAGTGTATATAACTTAACACGAGTATGCAGAATATCTGTAAATAAATTTGAGTGCCAATTTTAAAAATACAGCGGAGCTTTCTGAAAATAGTTTACTTCTTGCAATAAATAATATCCATGCCGAACCTTGTGTAACCCTTTGACAATACACGTTTACACTCACACACCATATTGTGTCAAAACCTAGATTGACAACTAATTCTCCTGACATGGAGCTAGCATGGTGCAGGTTGTTTGCCTGTAAGTGTGTGTGTGTGTGTGTGTGTGTTAATTAAAGTGTTGCAGAGGTTGACAGGATGTGTCCCCAACTCTCCCAGCACCTGCGGCTCCTCGCCCCCTGCCCAGTACATACTAATTAGTCCTTCCAAAGCCCCACGCACAAATCTTTGCCCACCTGGTGTGCGCCAGTGAAATGCCTCCCCCCCGCCGAGTCCACAGAGCTACAGTTGTGCGAGACCCTTCGCTATAATCAACGTTCCTACTTGGTGGCATTTATATGGGTGTAAAAACAGCATAAAGGCCTTTTTCTGCATCACAAGTGTCAAATTCGAGCCCAGGCACGACGTCCAAGTGCAAAGGTAAAGTAGGTTAGATTGACTCGCAAAATAATCACTTAGAAACATGGAATTGATTGCGTTACGGTTGCTTTTCTGATTTTTATAGATGAAATCGGTACATGTAAGTGCAGTCGTTGGGGGGATTTAACAGCTCAACGTGGAGAGATTTATTTATTTATTTTTTCAAAGCAATGCTGAATAGCTGAGATGATCACACTCACGGTGAGTTACCTTTTCAGCATGGAACACGGAGCAGAAAATGTCAGATTGTCACATTGTATCGACGGGATGCACAAAAAGACGCAGATGCTCGTTTGCGCTCATACGCACTGATTTTTTTTAGCACAAGAACGTTGTGTTGGTGTGACCAGGGAGGTCGACAAGGTGAGAGTTCGATGTGAAGAATGTAAAGGCCATTAAATTTATTTGCTGGCCGAGAGCGATGTACCTGATACTGAAGGAAAACAACCGAAATCTGAACGCGTCTCTGCAGAACACTTATGCTGGGAAACTGCCCTTGTGAACCCAGATAAATAACTGTTTAAGGGAGTAGATTTGAGTTTCTGGCTGATAAATCTGATACGGTTTGTCATCAGGTGAAGCGGCTGTATCGGTTTCAAAGGTGTGATCTCATGTGTGTGCATGTGCATACATTTATAAAGGTGACTGAATGATTTAACAGGTCATTTTAGGGGTAAAATATGTCTACGGCGTGACATTTACTCTTCTTTAACAGGGCAAGATGTGTTAAAAATAACTTGCGGGCATAATCAGTGCAATAAACAATGAATGTTAGATGGGTCTGAAATTGCAAACCTGTAAGAAAGAAACAATAAAATTGTGATCTAGACAGCAATAAGATTAAATTCCTGTTCTCAGTTTTTTTCTTAATTAGGCACTGTGGGGAAAAAGTGAGTATCTAAAATTTTTTAAGCAGAAATGACCTATTCATTGGTCTATATTTGGTCCGTCCAATTGAGTCACAAACTCCTCACATCGTTTTCTTAAAAGAATGATTGTAGTTCACCCAGTAGCGAACTGTGACTTTTAAACCTAGACCCACTCCCTGTACCCTTGTTAGGGGAAAAAATTTAATAGTACTTACAATCAGTGTTTATAATAAATAAGCATATTATTGGCACAGTGGGCTAGTGAATTTCCTCACTTGCATTATTTGTGACTTCTGTTGTGACATGAATAATAGTTAGCTTATCTGTGTATTTTTATTTTGTTTATTTCTGTTACTTGAAACTACACTCCCATTGATTTTCTATTGCTTAGGCCTCTGTAACGCATTGTTTCTCCTTCTGGAGCATCAGTGGGTGTTTGAACCTTCTGTAATAATTGCATATGAGTCCCTCGGTTGTCTTCAGTCTGAAAAGATGGATCTCAAAATCATATAGTCACTGTTGGAAAGGGCAGTTTAACTGTTTAGGACAAACAAGGGACTCAAAAACAAAATATAAAAACAGTCATGAATCATCCAGGAAATGACACAGTATTTAGATTCATGTATGTAAACTTTTGACTGAGGTGCTTTTTTACAAATCCAGTTATTATTTTGTCTTGTGGAGTATATGTAAACATCTATTATGTGAAATAGCTCATTCAGGATAGTACTAAATAAAAAAATAATGTGCCGTTTTCATTATAAGTTTTTTGTTTACAGTAAGTTCTTAACATTTTTGCACATTCTGCAAGGGGTATGTAAACTTATGAGCACAACTATGTATTTATCTTATTGTTATTATTCCATTAGCCCATTACATATTTTCTTAGTAAATATGTATTTATTTAAATTAGTTAGTTGTTTTGTTCTGTTTTACTTTAGGCACCACATATAATGCCTCTGAGTGACTGAATGAATGGATACATAACGTGACACTCCAGTATATCTATATCTATAATATAAAGAACTTTAGTCATGTGAGTCTTACTGAGGCCTCCATTAATTATTCCGAACAAAGAAAAAGCAACCTCTGAAAATAAAAAAAATAAAAAAACTCTTTCAGACTTGTTTATTTGTGCAGTCTAAAAAATAACACAAGCTATCCTCTACCTACTTTATTTTTTGTTCCTTCTCTGTGCCTATCTGAATGTCATGTACTATTTATTTATTTATTTATTGTGCTGTGCTGGAACACTAAGGCTGTTGTTATTTCTGTTGTCATAGATGAAACTGGGACAGACTGGTCTCTCATCAGATTGGGCAGACGGGCCAGATGTGGAGAAAAGCGAAAGGAGTCTAAGAAGTTAATGGCAGGTGAGGAGTTTCTCCGTAATAGCAAATGTAAACCCATTTTGGGGGACAGTTCCGGGAAGGACCCCTCTGCCAGAATTTTTTATTATTATCTTGTTGTCAGTCCCCTGACAGACCGCTTACAGTCCATTCCGGAAATGAATATTTGCACTGGACAGCACTTTCCTCAATGTGGAGAAAATGACAAAAGTTTTAATTTTAGTTGAAATGAAATAAATTTTGTATTATATATTTATGAGTTTATTTCAATGCTTTTTATGTTTGGGTATATATTAGTGGTGTAACGATACGCGTGTTCGTATTGAACCGTTCGTTACGAGGCTTAAATATATATATTTTTTTATTTTATTTTTGTTGTATCGAAAACATACTGAACCGTGACACCACTGTATCGTATCGAACCGAAGCGTGATTTTTAGACCCCTAATATATATACGGTACATATAAAATATTTTAAGACTGGGCCTGGGACAAGTGAAAAATAATGAAGTATATACAGACAAACAAACAAACATGAATAAATAAATAACATCTCATGGAGCTCCTAAGGTTAACAAAAATAAATAAATAAATAATTTTGACAAATTATATTTGACATATTTGAAAAAATCCAATTCCACACCTAAATGTCAAATAAATCAAAGTGGGCTGTGATTGGTCACATTACTTGCCAATCAGACCAATCAGTCTCTTGATGTCTAGGTGGGTGTTCCTGGCCTAAATAAGCTGTGATGTGGACCAGACTTTATCCTCGTTAATCCTGTTTTTCTACAGAACATAAGGCAGAGAAAGAGAGAGAACAGGGGGAGGAGGAGGTGCGGGTGGAAACGGCGAGGATTGAACACAGAGTGGGAGTCGGCAACTTTGTTTAGAGCGGGAATGATGAAAGGTTAAAGTCTGATAGATCTCGCGCCGTGTGTATTTGTGTGCGTGTACGTGTGTTCCAGTGCTAATAACACGATTCTCTTTTGAAGAGGCACAAAGCGCTCATTCTTCCTACGACTTCCCAGAACAGAGCTGAGCTGCCTGTGTCAGCTGTAAAACACAGGAGGAAGAACTTCCAAGAAGAGAGAGGCAGATATTAAAACAGTTGACTTGTCTGGATTCCCCTTTTACAACTTTGCACTTTTTATACATTTCCTCTTTAAATGATCATTATAGAACAGGCTATTTCAAACCGAATCTTCCTTTGTGGTGAACACATTTAGTTTCTCAACTCGTTTTCTTTTTTCATTGTATCGCTGCATCTTTTATCGGATGCATTAATATGCATGAACGCACCTTATGTCACACATCTGCAGTGAGAACTTTTCAGATCTCATTCTAATAATCATTGAATAATATGAATATATTAACAACTTTTTTTTTTTTTTTTAAGTGTGTGTGTGTGTGTGTGTGAAGAAAAACAGTGTGAGTTTATATATTATCTATACTAAACAGATTGGCTGACTTGACTGTTCACAAGATGATTCCAATTTTATTTGCTGTCTTTATACACTTTTTAGTAGCACAGGTTATTAAAAAGTCATTGGGAAATTCATATTTAGTTTTGAAATTAGTCCAGATTTAGATTTGAACACCTATAGCTTAAAGAATTTTAGCTGAAGTGTGCTCCTTAGTTATTCATAAAATGCAAGTCAACAATTAGCACCAATGAGAGTTAAAAAAAAAAGCATATCTGGCAACACAAACTTAATACCCATGACGTCTGATGATATATTGAGGTCTTATGAAGTAAAAAGATCTGAATGGTTGGTCTGGACATGAGTCAATGAGAATGTCACTGAGGGTGTCATGCCCTCATGCATTCCATTAGACTTCTGTTTATGTTTTCATTTCATGTCCATGTGCTTTGTGTTTGTTTTTATTCGTTCTCCCTCATGTGCTCCTGTCATTTGTAACCTTGCCCTGGTCCTTAGTGTGTAATTGTTTCCCCAGGTGCTGTGAGTTTTGATATAATTAGGGGAAAAAAATAATACTTTTGGCTTATTAATATGTTACGCAAACACTAATTTCAAGATTGTTTGATCACACCAAAGGTGCGTAATATCTGAAAGGTGAAAAGGTGACACCAAATAAAAAATTATGATTCCAGTGTATCTAAAAAGGTTTATGAAACACTCCAAACTTCCCCTCTTATGCCCCATCAGCCATTAATCAGACAAAAATATAACCCGCCCCTAAACTCTTACTATTGGTTGTCACTGAGTTTACACTTAATCTAGCTACATATGGTTTGATATATCACTTTACATGTAACGTAATGCAGGGACGATCTGCATTGACGTTTGTGGTTCGAACAAGATATTGTCATATTTTATTCTAATTTAAAACATATTTCTAATTCCCCCTTGTGAATTATTTTAAGCTTTTACTTTTGCTAACAGATGCTAAAAAGTCACTAAATGGGACCACAGATGTCGTTGAGACATTGAATTATTATTATCGTTATTTTTATTCCTTTTTTGTAAAGACAGAAAACTTAATGGTGGTGAAGTTAAAGTCAGGTAAGTGTGGTGTTGTTCGTTTATCTTGGCTTTTTAACTCTGCTGATTTTATTTAGAATTTTTTAGTTTAAAGTCCATGGAAAAGTAATTGAAAAAAATCCTATTGTGTTTTTGTCGAGGGAAATAATGCAACCCTTACTTCTGAGATGGCCTAATAACAAAATGTCAACACTGCAGTGCATTTTTACTAGAAAAAAAAATGAGACACTTCTCCTTTAAGAATTGTATTTGGGTATTATTTATACTTTGGTTTTCATTATAGTTCCAGGCGAGAGCGGTGGTATTATCAGTATGTGAGTGTATGTTCTGCCAGTGTGTGCATGCCCCAGGCCTGCTGAAATCTTGTCACATGCTGTCTTCCTCTTCCTTTTCCGAAGTCTGTTACACCTCTCTCCTTCCATTCCACCCCCCCTCTCTCTATCTCTCCATCCTATCTTTCTGCCGCTGTGGCAGGACCGATTGTTGCTCAGTGACAAGCACAGCTTTAACATTTCAGCAGAGGAGAAGCTTCATATACCCCTCTCTCCCTCTTCCTCTCTCTCTGGGATGTGACACATTCAGTTCCCCTACACCTGACACTGCTGATATTCTTTCTCCCTCTTTCTCTCCATCTCACTCTGTCTATCTCTCTGTTTCTCAGCCCTGTCTCACATTTCCTGCCTTAATTGGAAGGAGAAAGTTTTACAGAGTCTGACGACTTGACGAAGGTAGAGTGAGAACCTATAGGTAGTGTTTTTTTTGCCTTGTATTCCATTTGAAAAGCAAATTTGTGTGAGACAAAGGCATTTGATTTCAGAGAATATAATATAAATTACACTTTTTCTAACCTCCTTGCAGAGCAACAACAATATTGTTGTTTTATGCATAAATCTAACTTTGTTTGTTTAATCAGATGTCAATTCATGTCCCAGTCACATTTTATTGGTTTAATAAACATTACCTACACTATCAGAAGGGGGGGAAAAAATCTTAAAGTCTTATTTTGACATAACAAAGTGTTTATATACGTGTTTGAGTTGCTTACTTGCTTGATTAGTCTTCCCATAAAAGCCATTATATTGTTCATTCAGACTCATTCGCAATGCAGAATGTGCACAAAAGACTGGATTTATCCAAACTGGTCTTAAAAAAAATGTGTCTTTGTGCAACACCGTTTATACGTACCTTACTGCACGTTTCACCACAGTTTCAAAGACAAATGTTCACTGAGTGGCGCTAAAACACATGTTCAATATGTAAACCCAATCATATTTTTATTACGTTGATATATGTATGTACTGTGGCGATTCAGAATTGAAATATCCGTAGACCGTTGGTAAAAGTTAATGCTCTGTATTGTTGCCCGGATTTTACTGTTTGCTGGTGTTTTTACCCTGCCTGTTTGACTACGTTTTGGAATAAAGCTTTTGCATTTGGAGCCACATTCGACCCTCTGTCACTTCATGACAGAATAATCAGCCACACCTATGCTCAACCATGAACCCCATCGACCAACTTCTACATCTGCAGCAAGGAGGCCAATCAATTGAGGATTATGTACACCGGTTCTGTGAGTTATCATACCAAGTACCACTTAACGATGAGTTTCTGTTTAAGGACTTGTTTAGTTTTGGACTTAATGAACCGATTAAATCTCAATTACCCGGAGCGGAATTTAATGGCAGTCTGAGGGACATAATGCACTGTGCACTTTTGCTATGTGGCTCTACGTTTTTCTGTGGGTGAAGCAGAGGACTGATTTGAACATCGTGAAGTGTCGATGGTTATCATGGCCACCAGCAGGTCCTGTGATTAAGGTTACCATGCCAGTATTTTCTGTACCACAATGTTCTGTAATCGACAGTTCAGAGTCTCGTTCCAAGATGGCTGCCAGTTCAAAGACTTATCACAAGATGGCCGCCACACCAGAACCAATTCACAAGATGGATGCCTCCCCTGAGCCACAGCCGCTGCCCAAGATGGC
>JAUMHI010000037.1:11565190-11579650 GCA_032359435.1 Enteromius unitaeniatus | reverse complement strand
GAGGGACCCCAGTGACCAGACAATGTGATTTAGACACCTCCCCTCCCCAAGCCACTCTGAAGGATCTATCTGTGAGAAAGGATTCAAACCAGCGAAGTGGAATCATAAGTGATGAGAGTACAGTGAGAAGAGTGCAGAGCATATTTATTTATTTTAACTTTTTTAACAATTTTAACCGCCACATACATCATGACTAATAATAATAATAATGCTGTTGTAGTTATGTTAAATGTTGTATTAACACACTTAATATGTCACTAAATAAATGTAACTCTAAGATAATTTTAGTGTGAACACAAAATGTTTACGCAATTCTTTAATATATTCAGTGTTTTTATTATAATTATTATTAAAATGGAAGGCATTCATTATTATTTATATTTATTTATTTTTTAAGCTAAAATCCATAAAAATGAAAAGCCTTCTCATAAGTCAAGTTTATTATTATTATTATTATCAAAATTGAAGGCGTTCATTGAGATTAGCTTTTAGGCTAAAAGCCATAAAAAAGAGTCAAGAGCCAGAGACCCAATGAAGATCTCAACTGAGTAATAATGCATGAGATGTAACTTTATAAAAAGAATGAGTATATCTTTCTCTCTCCCCTTTTTTTTCTTGTCCTGTACGTCAGGCTTTCAGACTTTGACAGGATTTGATGCCCACACGGCAAACATGGCCACTCAGCGCTACTCAAATCCAGCAGGAGAGCACTTGTCCATTTTCTTCATTCTTTCCCCTTTCTCTCCCTCCTGTTGTGCCTGGATGGAGGCTGTGTGGTTAAATGTCCTCCATGTCTTTAATGGCTCTGTGTGTTAGGATGGAGGTCAGCAAATCAGCAGAGAAGCAGAATTGAATTCAGAGAAGTGAAAACTATGTTAGAGAATTGTTTCTAGACAGGTCCCTTGAGTAACTGGAAAGGGGGAGGCTAATGAACATGCTGTGTTAATGTCAGCGCTGTGTGGGGGGGTATCAATCCCTGTTTCTACATGTTACATCTGCTACATTCATGCATCATCGTTTTGACAACATAACACCCTTCTTTTATAATTTTATATAAGCCATCTCATGAAATATCCAGTTCTTTGCCACTTTATATTATAGTTCTCTGGGAAAAAGTAACTGAGTTATAAAACTGTTCACATTTGTAATGTTTTGTTCCTTTGGGAGAGTTTAGTCAGATTTATAGGGTATAATAACTATATTATTGGAAGAAACTGCAAACTCTCTCATGAGCCTAGTCCATTGAATGAAACCATCTCATTCAAGTCAGTCAAGATTGGGAGAAAGAAGAAGGTTTGAGTCTGCTTCAAGAGAGCAAATGTTTCTGATGAAGACCAGTTGGCCACCACACTCACAACTGCTTCATCTGTTTTTTTTTTCTTGACAAGAAGTGTGTTTATTTAATCTCTGAATGTCTTTACGACCACATCAAATGGGTGACTTTTCATATTTTTCAATTCTCCTATCCTGTCATCATTATACTGTGCTTGTAGCTCACATGATTCAATTGAAAGCACAAATGCGGTGGTATGCATTTTATATTAAATTGCATATGAAATTAGGAATGTGCGTCAGCTCCTAAAGTTATAGCAGCCAAATAACCTAATAACTTCTGTGATGTCTGTCAATCAAAGAACAAAAGAAAAAAAGAGGGAATTGATCACTTTTGTAGCTTTAAGAATTCATCTGTATTTAATAGTTTTAGTGTTTGATAACTTGTTCATAATTTCTGTATATTTCATGCCTGCTGAAGGCACAGGTTTATTGTTTTTTTTTAAGTCTAATAAATGATGGAATTGATAAATTTCAATTATTCTGCATTTCTTAATGGCTTTAGTCAATGGTAAAATATTACAGGGAAAAAATAATTTCCTAGAGACGTAAGTAATTTTGTTGTCAGTGATACTCATTTTCAGTCATAAAAATATTTAACAAATATTTTCAAAAATTATACTGCCTTTTCAATGTTTCTACAATAATTTGAAGATTGCATGTGAAATGATTGCAGCATCAGAGTATATTTACACTTTAATATTAGGTGCAAATAATTGTGACTAATCGCGATTAATTTCAGGAAAAAATTTTTTTTAACACTTTAAAAAAACTGCAGGCTATGAATCATTAGTTAAGCATTAGTAAATAGTCAGTTTATCCTTTATAAAACATTGTTCCGACATTAATAGTCATTAGTAAGCAGTTTATAAATGCAGTTATAAATGCCTTGATTTATAAACATATCTAAATGTACAAAGGAGATTTAAATGGTCAGTTATCTTCCTGACAGAAAAGATAAACAAACAACACAGAGGGATACTGTCACAGTCAGCTGGGTGTGCTAGTCCAGCTTTGAATAACGCTCCAGTCACCCTTGAACAATGTCAGTGTTTTTGTGTGTCCCAGTTTCATGTGTGAACTAATTATTCAATGAGCTCTTGTCTCCACCCACCTCATACATTGCTATGGTCACTGATATGTTCTCCTCCCCTCTGTGTAATTATCTCCTGTGTATATATACGCCAAATCTCTGTGTATTTCCCGCTGATCATTGTGAGTGGATCATCCCTCCTCTGTAAGCGTTGTCCCTAGTGTTCCATTGTCTCTATGTTCTGTCCTTGGATTCCTCGTTGCCGACTACTCCTGTTCCACGACTTCTGATTATGGTCTCTGCCCTTTTCGGACTCTGTTTGTACATTGCCTGACCCTCTGCATGGTATCTGGATTTGTCTTTGCCCCTTCTCTGACATCGTTGTTTAAATGTTAAACGTTGTGGTTAAGTTGTTTAAATAGGAAACCAAACAAAATTGTGTTAAATGATTTTTTTTTTTATTAATAAACTGAACAGTGTTGGGGAATCATTTTTTTGAGTGATGGCCAGATCTGCAGACCCAGTCTGTAGTTTGGATTCAGTATAGCCGGATCCGCCAGACTCGGTCTGTGATCCGCAACCATTGTGGCCGGACTCGCCAGACCCGGTCTGCGATCCAGATCCGGGGTGTGCCTGTGTGTGACTCAGAGACTCCACCGGGTCCACCAGTGGCTGTACCACCTCTGGAGATGTCGGTCCCAGCCGTAGAATTTCCAGAGACCCCACTGGTGGCTGCTCAACCCTCGGAGGCATCTGAGTCACTGTTCGGTCGGCCAAGAATGGCTTAAAGGTGAGTAAATCATGGGGTACTTTTACATATTTATGTGAACGATCTCTTTAACAAACTACATAATTTGAGGTCTCATTCTGCCCTAGCAAACACTATTAGATAGCTACTTATAATATTTACACTTCAATATGTACTCTCAAAATATCCTTTGAAAGGATTAACCGACATCCTTGTGTAAAGCAGTATCTCCATCTATACCTTAAACGTTGCCCAGCGCACACTCTTTTGCTCTTGCATTCCCGGCCGCTGTCTATCCCATTAAAGTAAATCACGGCTGATCGCTGCTATCGAAAGGTCAATCATTATGAAAGCCGGGCCTCCTAAGAACCTCTCAAATTCACCTGTTCATTTCCGCAGGAAAACTTGTTGTTAAAAAGAGAAAAAAAAAACAAGTACTGAGAGCTGTTGTGGCAGGCTGGAGTTGCTATGGTGACCGGGAGAGCGTTAATCCTTGTGGCGGGTGTTTTAGCCGACTGCGCGACTGAAGAGCCCAGCTGCATTAGCTCGCTGTAAAAGCTTTTTCCGAAGAAACACTCTCTCTCCTTCTCCCGGCACTCTCTCTTTCTCATTACACCAAGATCCTCTCTTCATTTGTTACATTTAGTTTGAGCTCTCTTGTGCTTTTGGGGAAGGTGGGGCGATGTGTTTCTGCATCGCTATGGCAACGTATGCCCCAGGGGAGGTATTTTTAAACTTCACGTGCTGACATGCAGCGTGAAGTGAAGGCAAGAGAGGTTATTGTTTAAGACGGATCATAAAAGTACTGTTTTGTTGCATTTTTGTGTGCGTGGATACAGTATAAACAAAGAAATCAGAAATGGCCTTTTTCAATTTCTCAGTATTTGGCTCATTGGGCTTTGTGTGATTCATCAGCACAGATTATTTAAAAGATAATTGTTTGTATTCATTTAGTTTGTTTGTTTGTAGACTTTTTGCTTTTTGATATAACTTTTCAATTAGCCTGAAAAAATAAACTATTTATTTAAATAAACAACATCAATACTTGCTTGTTTAAATAAAATAACAACGGCATTAATACTAACTAACTTACTTATTTGCTAACCTAGTTGAACTGTAAACTAGTTGAATCTTCATAAATTGAGAAGAACTTTCACAAATGATTTGCCGTTAGCAATTTCCATCATTTTATTTATCCCCAAAGACAACATAAGCCTGTTTGTTTTGTTTTGCTTTGTTTTAACACAGATACCTTGAAAGAAAAGTTTGCCCAAATATTAAAATGTTTTCATCATCTTTCTTTCTTTCTGCTACTTAAAGCAAAATAACCAGACTGTTTCTGGTAGCCACTGACTTTAAGGAAAAATATATATAAATATTATGAAAGTCAGTGGCCACTAGCGACTGTTTGGTTACACACATTCTTCAAAATATATTATTTTGTGTTCAACAGAACAAAAAAGAATAAAAATAAATGTATATATAAATAAAATACATTTACATTTATATAAATAAATACATTTAAGAGCAATCGTAGCTACTTCCATGTCAACAGTCAACTATAGGCATGTGTTAGGATACTGTATGCAAGAATCGATTGATTGATTGATTGATTGATTGATTGATTGATAACTCAAGGGGTTATGTTGTGGTTAAGACGAAACAATTAGTCCTTCTGGTAGATGCCATAACTACACCATTCTGGTCCAAAAGCTTTTCTATTTGACAGCAATTCGCAAATTGCACCAACCAGGCAGCTGCACTCTGGGCTACTGGAAAAAAGCGGGTTACTATTTTGTCTCGACTTTAAATGGAACAATTTTATCAGCGTTGCAGCTAGTGTGTGATGGTTTTACACAAAGCCCACGCATGGCACGCACAAGGACTCTTTGTTATTTGTAGGGTTGACCTTACACTGACCGACATGTCGATTTCCACAGAATTCTACGATAATAAACACCAACTCAATCAAAGTGGCTCTCCATCACGGAGATAAAGTGAGATTAAAATAGATCCAGAATTATTGGTGTGTGTATAAGGCGCTAAGAGCTCTCATCTCTTCATTTCGTTCTAGTTCTAGTTTTTTTTTTTTTTTTTCTATCCCACCCCCTCAAATACAAACATACAGCCGGGCTGGCCGTACCTCGGGCCCCGGGAAAAGCCACGGCAATCGATGGCCCTTTCTTTTCCCTTTCCTTTCAGTTTCTGGTGGGCGACTGCACGCTCTCTCGTTTTGAAAGAGAGCACAGTTTCTGGTTCCTCGGTGGGATGGGAAGTGAGTAGAGAGTGGACCCTGCCGAGATGGATTAGCGAAGGCTCTCTCAGAGCGGTAGGGTACAGGAACACAGGCACACACACACACACACCTCTTTCACCGTTCACATTCCCTTTTTTGTTTGCTCTTGTATCATTCGCTTTTCACTGTAGTTTTGTTGAATCTATTCAGGGTCCGGAATAATTTTCTTTGCTTATATTCTAATCTGGCTGCCTCTTTACTCGGTTTAACGTGGATCCTGTATTTATTTATCTAGTAAAACTGTTATTCATTTTAGAGGTGCTTGCTAATACCACTGTGTTATAAAAAGTACCACTGTAACTACTCATCAAACTAGATAATTTTGAAATAATGTTTCATCTGTTTTTCTTTGTACGTTCAAAGTCTTTTCATTGTATAGACCAAAACCAGTTACTGCTAAGTTACTACTAAGTAGTAGTTTTGTTGAATCTTAATTTTGAACAGTGCATTCTGCAGTCGTGTTTTTATTGTTGCAAAATTAAAAATGATTTAGTTAAACGCTGCTGGAATGATTTCTGTGTGAACATTTGCTCCGTGTTAGCAGATGTTAAGAAATGCTTCATTGCAGGTGTTTGTCAGATAGCAACTGTTTCCATGGATTTGATTGAGAATGGTTTGTTTTTTACTGTTTACCCACTCTTTGGAAATATTCATGGGAAGCATAAATATGTTTAATACTGTAAAACAAAACTTAAAGATAAGCCGCATTTACAGTACTTATGCATAAATGTGACATTCACTTTTTTGGTTGGATTCATTAGCTATTCGGTACACCTAACATTAACTGGCAACGAGCAATACATTTAGCATATAACTTAATAATTTATAACATTAGCATTAATTAATTAGTACATTGCTAGTTTATGCCAGCTCAGGTCTATTAAATAACATTAACAGAAAATTAATAATGAATTAGTAATTGTTCAAACTGACATTAACAAAGATTAATACATGTTTTAGACGTGTTTCATTGTTTATTCATGTTAACAAATGGAACTTTATTGTAAAGTAGTATCCTCTGTAGCAGATCTGTGTTGTAGAACCAATAAACAAAAGCAGTTTTGTTGTCCTGTGACAAGGGAACTGTAAAGCAGGACCCCTGTAGATCCTGCTGCAACCACTCGCTGGATATTTTCTCTTTTTCAAGCCATTTTCTGTAAACCGTAGATATGGTTGTGCATGAAAATCCCAACAGATCAGCAGTTCCCTGGCTGGCACCAACAAATAAGCCACAAACAATTCCCTTAAATCACCGTTCTTCTTCTTTCTGATGTTCAGTTTGAACTTCAGCAGATTGTCTTGACAATATCTGCATGCCGAAATGCATTGAGTTGCATCCATGTGTTTGACAGCTGATCAGTGTGCCTGGCCACGGATATACTGTATACAACCGTTTTAGTACAGACATTTTGAAAATTTGAAAAGCTTCCCTTTTATGTCCTTATGGACGTCCTTATGTGCCATTGACGCTTTAACAAAAAGACAGATTCAAAACAGATGCTCACACCAGAGTTTCTGTTCCATTCACTGCTCTTCAGACTCATACAGTCATCATTCACTGCATACTAAAGTTTATTCAAACTAAAGTTCAAATTGGTGACCTGTGCATATATATATATATATATATATATATATATATATATATATATAACCTTTGGTCAGTAGGGTTTTATATAATAGTACAGCTTTTGTTCAAAATCAGACATGTGGGAAACTCACTGTGGTGGCTTCACATCAACTCACAATTATAAAAGAATACAAAGTTTGATTAAAAAGAGAAGCTGCTTTGTTTGCATTGCAGATAGTGTATTTTAACATTTTTAATCAATTATTATTCATAATTTATTATTTATTCAAAACAAAAGCCCTGGAGCGTGACATCATAACCTGTTGCCCAAATTTGTGCCAGGGTCCTGAATAATTTTCTTTGCTTAAATTCTAATCTGACCGCCTCTTTACTCGGTTTCACGTGGATCCTTTATTTATTTATTTAGTAAAACTATTATTCATTTTAGAGGTGCTTTGCTAATACAAGTACCACTGTAACTACTCATCATACTAGATAGTTTTGAAATAATGTTTCATCTGATTTTCTTTGCACATTGAAAGTCTTTTCATTGTATAGACCAAAACCAGTTCAAATGATTCATCTAAGATTTAATAGTTTCCTAACTATAGCCGTAGTTTCAATTCAAAAATGTTAAAACAAAAAAAATTACGTTCCTGAAGCATTATTAATTTCTCCTAGCATTTGCTATGTTTGTTATCACTGAGGGATTTTTTTGAGACTCATTGTGTTATAGTCGTGGTGTTGGTGTGTAGTTTAACCTCATGCTTCTGTTCAAGATTATTAATTAGTCCTTTCCACTTAGACTTTTACAATTACTGCTTAACATACATGTACTCTCTGATTGTGTGCACTAAAACACTCCCATATTCTTAATTACAGCACTGGATACATTCCTGCAACTATGAAGTGCACGTGCACACACACACACACACCATATGCTATTAAACCTGACAGAATTAATTGGTGGTTGTCACATATAGTGGCATCTTCATTAGTTTCTTGGAGCTCAAGACATTGTGTATCTTGCACACACACACACACACACACGTACATAGAAGGTAGGCAAAGGAAATTGGAATGTTACATGAACAATATTAAAATGAATAAATTCATAAAGACATTATTTTCAACCTAATATATGTGTCTGTGGGAATAGTTTCAACCATCACAGTGTTTAAAAGTGTAAACACAACACTTCACGCCACCGTGTTAGCATTAGCATTTGATAGCATCGCTTACCATCCTTATTTCGTAACCAGCTAAAATGTAAATGCGGTTAATTTCACTTAAAATGCATATGTATGGTAGTAAAGGACATGGGAGGAATATAATATAACAATTCAGAGTAGCGTTCACATGGAAACAAGAATAATTTTCCCACTTAGCTTCACTATATAGTAATTTCAGAAGATTATCCAGTAAACAACTCTAAGATAAACTGAGCCAAGGCACACCGAAACTTCACTTGAGCAAAACTCTGATAACATATTTGTGATTTTATATCAAAAGGTCTTATTTCTTTATCAGATATTTTACTGACATACGTAATGAACTAAATATACTGTACTTTAGCAGTGCATGTGCTTTAAAGTTGTGACCAGGGCTTGGCAATATATATGTCATGAAACGGAGGTAAGACGAGGAGAAGCGGATTCATGTGCAAAGCTTCTTTATTTAGAAAACTCAAGGTACAAGCAAGCAGGGTCGATTAACAGCAAACAGGGACATCAGAGGCATAGACAAGAGAATAATCCAAAAGGCGAAGCAGAGGTTGGGCGAATGGCAAACAGTATCCAAGGGGCCGAGGCAAGAGCGAAGGTCCGGGGCAGGCCGGGTCGGAGAAACACGGGGAACGAAGACACTGAGAACAAGGCTTAAAGAGGGGGAAAACACCACAATGATCAGCACCGGTTAAGACACAAACAGCTGCTTAAATACATCAGATAATGAGACAAAGGGGAGGAGGAACTAATGGGGAACCATGGTGACAGACAAGCTGGGAGGAAACAAATGTTCATAATAAGAGTCCTTGACAGGAAACAGAGAGACAGACAAATAAACATAGTTTGGGCTGAAGTGCCCTTTGCAGGAACCTGATGGTACTCCTTACAATATATAGAGAGCGAAATTTAGTATGTGCATCTCGTCAGTAAAGCTGGTTTTCAAATGGAGCGGCAGTTAATACACAGAGCCGTTGGTCACTGACAAGCTACACAGTATCACATTCAGTTTCACTGGTGATTCATTGGGGTAGCTTGTTTGTGTGTTAACTGGCCCTCCATTTGAGGAGATTTACAGCTAAACAAAGAACCAGCTTTACCAACAAGATACGCATAATATATTGATACTTCAATCATTTTCATGTTTGTATCACTCCACTTGCAATATGAAGTGTCATGACCAAACTATAATCTTCTAAATAATGTTTTTTTTGTTTGTTTGTTTGTTTGTTTTTTTACGGGATGTAGAGGTTTTAGGCCATAATATATTTGTTTAGACTTCAACACATTCCAAGATGCAGCCAACAGCACTGTAATCGTAAATCATACTGAACAGATGAATGGATAGTGCGACAAAGATATTGCTTCCCTCTGTAGACATTCAAACTAATGTTTTATTGTGAATATGAGATTGAGCTAAAGAATGAATGCTGAATCACATGCAGGTATTCACTGAAAATCTTACTCTGGAGGTCCAATGCACTGCAGAGTTTAGCCATAACCCTAATCAAACACTAATCAGTGTCTTGAGGATCATTAGAAAATCACAGGTAGGTGAGTTTATCAGGGTTGGAGCTACACGCTGCAGTGCATCGGACCTCCAGGGTAAGATTTGAGAAACCTTGTTATGCATAATGTCATGAGCATTTAATATGGTAATACTGTTAATGAAGCAACTTAATGTTCCTTCGTTACTAGTTCTAAAGTGACTTTTTAAAAGTACTAACAGAGGATCAGTTGTTAAACTTTCAACCTGAGATTTGAAGCCATGGTGGAATGAAGAATCTCTGCACAAAAGCAGGTTTTCAAAGACAGTTCATTACTGTCTCTCTTTTTTATTTACACGCTTGTGTCATCTAACTGTTAAATACACGCAATATCATACTCATAACCGTGTCATGTGGCAGTATACTAGCATACTGTGATTACTCGCCAGTGCTCGGCCTGTGGCTGGAATTTGACCATAAATCAGTTAGCTTGTATTTTGGCAGGTAAGTATGTAAGTAAGCAAGTATTAGTCTATGCACCACCAGTTTTTGCAGCAGCACATAGCCTAGATTTATGCTTTCAGTTTAGATCAACATCAGTATTATCAACATGGCTTGGCATCACTTTTTGGGGGTTTAAAGGCATCACTTTTTAGGGGGTTTTACATTTGTTCAGCATGAAGGTCATTTGTTGTTTTTAATTGTCTTAATTTAATGACTTTCATGCGTTTGTAAAAAAAAAAAACTACCCACCGAATAATATAAAACACACACAGGCAAATATAAGTGCAGTGACAGGTATTTATTGCAAAAATGGACCTTAAGCAGTATAAAAGCATTACAAACAAGTCTTGTTGTAAAGAAAATAAAAAAGTGTAGGCTTAACGTTCACTGCATGGAAATGAGCAGCTCAGACATTCTACTAAAGATCTTGTTTTGCGTTTCCACTGATGAAAGCAAGCCATACAGGTTTGTAATTGCTTCAGAGACAGTATGTCAGTGCAAACAATTTCTTGAGTAGTATTGTTCAACTATCACCCTGTTGGAGTGTTCAGATATGGCTCTAAGTGTGCAGTAAACCATTAATTATAAAACTATCAAATTACAGCAATTTTGGCTGTTTGTTTTTTAAGAGCCACATGCATCTCTGTGTGACACACATCCCTGTATGTGTAATATACTAGTGCACGCGTCTGTCTGAGGAGAGTGCATTAGACCGATATTAACCTCAGAGGTGAGGAGAGGATGTCATGATGAGAATCGCCCACAGTGCTCAAACTCTTTTTAATTAAATCCTGAACCGCGGAGCACATTTATATGTGTGTGTGTGGCTGTCGGTGCCAGGGTTGACTAATGAGTCGTCCTGTTGGTATCCTGGTCACATTGCATCGGCCTGGTGACACCGGTGTGCCGAGCGGAAGAAGACGAGGAGAGTTAAATGAGATTTTCCTCAGAGATCCAAACAGGGGCCAGCAGGGGCCTCGATCTCGCCAGCCTGAGAGAATCATGCTTCCCTTCAGTTCTACTGTCAGCGATGAGCAGAGGAGAACATGAATGCTCCCTCAAAGGTGAAGAGGAGATGGGAAATAGACTGAAAGACAGCAAGAGAATAAAATAACGGTAGAAGGGGGGAGAAACTGACCCGTTAGCTCCGTCCCACTGTTCCTTGCTTCGGCTGTCTTTGAATGAATCAGTTTATACAGTGTGCAAAACCTAAATCTGAACCATACTTTCACTACTGATTCATTTCTTTAGCTCACTGGAAGAGAAGATTATCCATGAATAATGACTCAAATTTGAATATGATCTTTATACAAATGTATCACAAGGCTTAAATCTTAGTCTTTTTCTCCTACAGCTATTGTACGGCTTTAGGTGTCTCAGAATATAACAGACAAACAGAAGTCATTTTGTACACTCTTATGGTAATTTTGCATCCTTTTTAAAGCTTTAAAGCGTCAGTCCTTATTCAGTGTAATTGCATGAAAAATAATGACCTTAACAGATCAAAATTAAGTAATACAGACTGGAACAACCTAAAAGTGGCAAAATTGTGAAAGAATATTCATTTTTGAGAGCACTGTGCATAAAAAAAATAATAATATGCTGTGAAATCTTTAGCAACTATTGCCTCTACTGTGACCTGAATCAATGTGTAAATAAACGTACAAACGTTAATTCACATATTGATTCTTACATATTGATAGCTTAGAGTGAATGCAAGTGTCCTTATTGATGTTTTACACGTTCATTTGGGAATAAGGGTTGAGTTTAATATACAGTTTGCACTTCTCTTGGTTTACTTAATTAATGGGAGGGAATTAAATTAGAAATAAAGGAAATCTTGACTGAAATGATGGTCGAGGTAAGGATTTATTAGCAACGTTGTTTTGCCTTTATTTAGTTAGACATTCAGTAAGTGTACAAAGAGAAGCAAGATATGGAGATCAGAAAGAACCATTTCTGAATTTGCAGTTCAAACTTGGGTTGCTCAAAGTCCAAGAGCATTGTATGTCAGAGCGCTGCCCCCAAAGCTGATTAGTTCCAGGTTGGGTTTAACAAAATATCAATTGCAGATATAAAAGGGTCGACAAGACACAAGACAATTCTACAAGTGAGAAGTGTAGCACATTTGACACAAATATTAAACATGCTCCAAACCTTCTCTTCATTAATAGGAAAGAAGAAAAAAAAAAACTTGACAACTTTATCTGACTGTGTGAGTGTGTGTGCATTCATAGGGAGCATTGATTTTTCTAGCCCTAGTTTCTTAGAGATGAATTCACCTGACTGAGCAGCAGATCGGATCAAATCTTAAAATCTCTCAGACAATCGCTCCTCTCCTCCCCTCAGGATAGAGGGATGAGATGGGCAACAAGGTGGATTACTGGGGGAGGGAAGATGGAGGCAATACAGAAGAGTGGAGTGCATCATTCTATTCATTTCATTTCTATATGCAGGTTTGACAGCTGTTACATATATGATTTAGATGAAGTGTCAATCACATAGACCTCATTTAAATATCTATCCATCCATATCAATTTCCAAAATCCAAAGTGGTTTCCAAATCCAAATCTATTTCTGTGTATTTGTAATGAAATTACATTAATCAGATGTACTGTATAGATGCATTTCTTTCTCTGCAGATATATAGTTGCCGGTTGGCTGATATGGCTGCTCATGTAGAAGTGCTCTTTGTTTTGTGTGATTGAGTGATAGCCTGCATCTGTAAGAGAGACCTTGTTTGCCGCCTTGAGACAGTGACAAGCAGACACATTGTGGCACTGTAGAGGGGCTTAACGCAATCTGAGTGGCCCGAAATTTATTACGGCCAACTGGAGGCCTCGGGGGAGCAAAGCTCAGTCCCTGATTGGCTGGTGAGATTATCATCTCTAATTGGATGATTATGTTACCCACAAGTCCATTCTCTGGTTATGCCGGCCGTCGTGGAACTGCCAGAGGTGATGAATATTGAGTGCCCGTCGCGGTCCGTCTATCAGCCCACACACATAAACACAACAGATCACTGTCACATTTTCTACGCTTCTTCACTCTTATTGGGGCTTAATTGATTTTGGAACTGGCTGTGATACTTCGTTTTAGCTCTTCAGTAGGAACTTGGCTGTACAATGTTAGTCATGTGACTGTGTCTTTTGTCTGTGTCATGTGACATCGTTATTACAATGTAGTATCACTTTAATTAGCATTCCAAGAGTAATTTCTTACACTTTTGAAGTACTGAAGAAATTGTTATTTTAAAAAATGAAAGTTACGTCACCTTTTTTCTCACCCATATGTCTCACCCAGACCTGTGGAACATAAAATAAGATATTTGATAGATTGCAATGGCTGGTCTTGGACAGAAAAAGCAATCTGTTAATAAAGTAATCTGTACACTATAAAGAGTGTTAAATATATATATGTATATGCATGAATTAAAGCATTTAGCCATTGTTAGCTCATAATAACCCCAATTAAATTGGATGTTACCACTTGTACTTTGCATGTTGAACCCAAAAGTTATTGTTGTGTGAGGAATAGACTCGGTCGGTTCACTTTCTTTCTCAGGCATATTTAAACTTGATCAGTTATTAGAGATGAAAATCAAACTTGTTTTCAAGCAGTGTTTTTTTTTGACAAGTTTCAATGGTAGTAATGCAACAGGAAAGTCAAACCTTGAATGACACATATATACGGAAAGCTACCAGTTATGAAATGTCTTGTTAAGTTCGAACACATTTTCTATATAAAAATTGACAGTTTCAGTGCTAGAGAGGCTGTTCTGTTAAGTAATTGGAACGTGGGAAGAGGAGCAGGAAAGAATGTTGGGTGAACTAATGATTACAGTTGGTAATCTTTAGATTTTTAAATCTATGATAATCTATATATCTAAGTTGTGTAGTCTATATAGGGTTACACTATATTTTGATAGTCCGTTTTAGGCATTCTACTAACTATAAGTGACTTTGTAACTCGTCAACTAAATCTCATTAATTTGCAACTACATGTCTACTTACTCTCAGAGCAGACTGTTAGGGTAGGTTTAGGGTTAGTAGAATAAGTTGACATATACTTGCAAAGTTGCTCATGATTAGTATGTTGTGATTAAGCAGACAGTCTACTAATACTCTAATGACTGCTAGTTAACATGTAGTTACTTACTGTTAGTAGCATGTCTAAAATTGGAAATAAAGTGTTTCATTTCTATTGTCAAAGATGGTGCTAGATTTAAATGTGGACATTAGTTCTACATGTTGGAATTGAGTATTTAACA
>JAUMHI010000037.1:11502741-11538659 GCA_032359435.1 Enteromius unitaeniatus | reverse complement strand
CTGTGGAATGTTGGTCCACTCCTCTTCAATGGCTGTGCGAAGTTGTTGGATATTAGTGGGAACTGGTACACGCTGTCATTTAGACTGATTTGTGAACAATGTTTGAGAGAAATGGTAATATTGTTAATAATTTTAGAATTTTAGAATTTTTAAGTCCATCTCATGAAAAATCGGAGCAGAAACAAAGGTGTTGCGCTTATATTTTTGTTGAGTGTAGTCATATGCATGCTAATAAGCAACTAATAGGTGTAACCGTAAAATAAAGTGTTACAGAATGAATGAATTGTCGATTATAGAAATAAACAACCTGTGACTTTAAAGCTTTAAAGTTTTTCATATCAAATCCTATTATTACTAATAGCAAATAATTATGATTTATATAATCATTATTTATATATATATATAAATAAAAAAACCTGAAGATTGTTTGTGGCAATTGTTATTATCTGAAATGTTTTGCCTGCTGGTGTTTGTTTATCTGTTATTGTTATGTCAGCATACAGTGAATTTGATTGGATTTGTATATGGATAGGTTGTGAAACACTCATCACACTCACTTTTTTTTCATTTTTTGAAGCACACACACACCAATAGCTGGGTGCCCCGTGCGGTAATCAGGTCCACGATTGGAGCGCAAATATAAATAGATGGATTGTGGATGAGCGCATGAACCGTGGCATCTCCATGACGATAACACCCAATTTGACTGACAGGTGGCACTGCATCGTGCCGTTTACCATTCGGAGGCCATCAACAAACTCATCACAGACAAGTTGGAAAAAAAGAAAAGAAAACATCAATGCAATTGGAATGAAAAAAACATGGGATAGTTGTGGCGGGAATACATATGGCTGCTTTTTATTCATGGGTTTACGCTGCAATATCGGTCAGGTCAGCAGAGCAGAAGAGAAACACACGTTCATTTTCAAATCCCACCCGTCATTCTATCTTGTCCAGCTGTGATAGCATGCTAATGCACAGAGACACACATTCACTGCAGCAGGAAATCAAGAGAGTCTTATCTCCTCATATTAATATCCATATCAATATATGCAGTTCAGATAACAACGTAACCTTCTGTTCCGTATGCTGCTAAAACCATCATTCATAACTAGATTTTTCTATTTTGTTAGTTAGTTTAACTAACCCCACCCCCCAACCCCCCCACCCCCCCAAAAAAAAAGAAAAGTGAGGAGGAAAATAAATAAATAAAAACATGACAGCTGCTCTCAGATACTCTGTTACTTTTAATGTTATACCTCATTTCCCATTGAATGCATGCCATTCAGTTGCCAGAGGCTACGGTCTATTCTGTTTATTCCAACTCTGTGATATAGCAATATTTAAGGTATCATAAAATGTTCAATTACAAATTTCAAATATCAGTATGCTTCAGGGGCCTACTCTAACCAGCATGTGTGAGCTATGGCTGAGAGCGAAGAGAGAGAGAAAAGAGCTATGGGACAGAATGAGGGTGAATTAAAGTGTCAATATCACTCTTAAGCAAATTGTTACTATTTGAAAATGAGCAAAAAATCAATACCGACTCGGGCCTTAATTCGTAGGCTCTGGAAACAGCAATTCTCTCAAGTGATTTTGTACTGAATACAGGCAACTATCACCTATAAATCTTGAAAATTTCATACCTGACTCATGCATTTGAACACATGCAATTGTTTCATTTTGTGAAATCATAGGCCTTCATTTATAAGGCTGTTGATTTTGTGATCCCTCGTTGACATTGTCATGATAAGAGGGAAGAAAATGAGACGAGCAGCAAGATATTTAAGTGCAGAGCCTGCAATTTTCCAACTACAAAGTGATGCCTTCAGTTGTCAGTTTGCAGAAAGGATCCCCCCCATTCTTGAGTGAATCTTTTCTCTGTTTTTTTTGGCTCAGGAAATACAGAATATAAAGCATCAATTGAAACTGAAAAAATTTCACAAAGCGAAGTTTTAAAACAATGCATTGAAAGAAAAAGTCTTAAACAAGCCACAACAAAATAAACCACAAAGAAATGGAAGCAAGCCACAACGAAACGTAAACAAGCCGCAAAACAACAGAAACAAGCCAAAACTATGAAATTAGCACAACATACATTAAACAAGCCACAATGCAATGGAAACAAACCAGAATGTTTGTAACCCTTGTAATTTGTAATTTTGTAACCCTCGTTCCCTGAAGAAGGGAACGAAGACGTCACGTCCGTGACCGACGAATAGGAATCTCGCTTCGAGATGCCAAAACAACTCTGCGTGTATGTAAACATGCCAATGATTTTCATTGCCATACGCTGATTAGAATCAGCTGAACCCAATCGCAGCCTGAGTATAAGTAGGTCAGCCGATCAAGCATTCATTAGGTCTTCGCTGAGGAGCCGAGCCGGTGTTACGGCCCCCTAGCGGCAGTACAGCCCCTATGGAGACTGGACGTGACGTCTCCGTTTCCCTTCTTCAGGGAACGAGGGTTACAATACGTAACCGAGACGTTCCCTTTCAGTCGGTCACCTCGACGTCAGTGCTCTCAAGAACTGGGGAAGGTAGTTCTTACCTATACCACCTGAGATCCTCAGGGAAACACTCAGGGGTTCCCAGCCCTCTAGCGGTTCTCAAGGTTACTTTGCCTTGAGGGCCTGGCGTCAGATGCTCTGCCACATCTGACTGCCGAGGGGATCGGAGGACTTACAGTGTCTACTGATAAGGATTACTGGAGAAAGATACCAAGCCGACCGAACAGGTCCTACTCCGGTTCTTCAGCTCTGTTTGAGTTGAGAACACGGGAAGAAACCGGTTCAATACGAAGGCTATAAAACCTAGCGAACGTGTTAGGGGTCGCCCAACAGATGTCAGGAAGCGAGGTTCCCCGTGCCAATGCCCAAGACGAAGCTACACTTCTAGTTGAGTGAGCGCGTACACTGAGGGGGCAGGGCGCACCCTGTGCATCCACTATCCAGTGAGCCATCCTCTGCTTAGAGATGGCATTCCCCTTCTGCCGGACAAAGAGTGGCAGAAGGTTGTCTTCTGTGACAGACAAAGAGCTGGTCTGGGGTCCTGAAGCTCTGTGTCTGGTCAGCGTAGCATCTGAGTGCTCGGACGGGACACAGCAACAGGAAAGGGAGTGGTAGGAACCTTGGGCATGTGAATGGCCTGTGTTGCGGAAGGATTGAGACATGAAAGTACGCATCCTTCAGGTCGATTGCTGTAAACCAATCCCGGGGACGGATGAATTCGAAAATGCGTTTCGGCGACCAACATCTTGAACAGAAGTATGTGAAGAGCTCGATTCAAGAGTCGCAGATCCAGGATCGACCGTAACCCACCACCTTTCTTGGGTACTCTTATAGCTTTGCTCTTTTGTGAAAGGCTGAAGCCAACAGGTGAGATGGCTGCTCGGTAAACAAATGCAGATAGTGCAACACAAATGTCACCGCCACTCGACTGGAACCACCATCGCTGCAACGCCGTAACACCAGCCTTTCTCCGTCGTTTCGCAGAGTAGAATGGCTTCAGGAACGTTCGTATGATCTGCTTGGCTCCGAAGCCCAAAAGCTAATGAACGCTAATCAGCATATGCCACAATGAAAACAAACCAGAACACAACAGAAACAAACAATGAAATTAGCACAGCGCAATGGAAACAACCCGCAATGCAATGGAAACAAGCCAAAACAATGAAATTAACATAACACACTCAAAATAAGCCACAACAACAAAATTAGCTCAAAACAATGGAAACAAAGTCACAACACAACGGTAACAAGGCACAACAATAAAATTAACAGAACACAATGGAAACAACCCAAAATGCAATGAAAACAAGTCAGCACAACACAACAAAAGCAAACCACAACACAAGGGAAGCAAGCCAAAACAAGGCTGTGCAACGAGTAAATTATGAATACGAGGTAAGATATAGCAAGTAAGTTACAAGAAATACACAGATAGACATATGTTGTTCTGAGGATTTTGTTTTAATGCAGGGGTCAAATAACCAGACCTCAAATAATGACCTCATCAGTGTGTGCCTTACAGCCAACTTGTGAATGCCGTGTCATCAGTGCTCATCTTGTTTTCTTGCATGCGTCCGGACCAGCTGAAATATGAAAGGTCATCTCCATTAACAACTGCATTTTCTTAATGTCAGTGCTTTTAAGAGCCCCTTGCGAAAGCACACCTCTGAAAGCCAAGCGTCATTTTATCGCCCCAGATGGGTATAGACTGTGAGTTATAGCATGGAAGCTCGTCAGGCCCCCTTAAAAGCCACGTTAATGACATTAATGGCCTTTTACTTTAAGTGCAAGGGAAGACATGAATGCTCAGGTCAAGATTTTCTAAATAAGACTCTTAAAGAAACAGCCTTCCAATCCCAAGTAATTGAAATGCGGATATAGACTGATGTATAAAATGTAATGTATTCAGTTAGCACACACCAAAGGGACTTACAAATGAGAAAAATCACAAACAATTTAAAGTAATGAAGAAGAAAATAATAGTTTGATAATCTTCAGTAATATAAAACGACTTAACAGGCAGATACATATACAGTACAATGACAATAAAATAATAATTCTGATACATTTACTCATGTAAGTGTAATGAACATGATGCTGAGATTTAAGTTGAAATCTTGACATTCAGCTATCCTTAAGTGATTGTGTTAGGAGGTTTTATTCATGAACAGTTGAAATAATTGTAAATGCTTCTAACTAATGGTGTCTCAGAGATGTCCGTCTTCACTCACCCAACCATAAATGTAAATAATTTTGTGTGTTTCCTAATCTAAAGGGTTTGCATTTTCTTTGAAATCTCACAGAACAGATTACTGCTAAAATAGTGCCAGAACAGTTCCAGTTCCAAGGAAATTGTGGGTCTCCACAAATGTGCATGTCATTTTTTAGAGGGAAAAAAAATCTCTTCTGCAGTCCTGTTGAAATGTCACAACATTAAGTTTTCAGCCCCTCAGAAGCTTTTGTGATAAGAAAAAAAAGACAGATTCTTAAAACAAGAATCATCATTTTAGTCTTACTTTAAAATAAATAAACATTCCACATTGTTTCGAATTATACATATATGTATTAAATATATACACACATTTTATATTTGATAATGACCTCATATGTATATATAAACAAGACTTTTTTGTGTGTGGACTTAATTGATTGATTGATTCCAGCCATGAACCAGAAAGGTTTGTCAAACTATGATGATAGTGATGATAGATAGAACTTTTAATCTGTTTTGTTGTTGTTTGTTTTGTTTTGTTTTTTAAATAAATCGTAAAAGGCATATTCCTGTGAACAATCCTTATAACTATGACATTCTATTGGCACAATTTAGCAAATCGTCTTGATTGGCTTCCAACGATCTCGACCCATCTGTGCTGAGCTAATTGTTTTGCTAAACTGTTCTAAAGCGGGGGAAAAGGCACCGCAAGCAGTATCTCTTTGACACAATCCTCCTCAAGACAGATCAGGGACGAGAGTGCTCTGACCCAGCATCCTCTGAGCACTCTTTGGTTAAGTGCTTAGCTTAAGGCCATTACAGCAGAACTTCACTCTGACTAAGAGACTGAAATAACATCCATTTGATATTTGACAATAAGCTCTTCCTAAAAAAAAAAGAGAGGTACAAGCCAAAACTCAATGTCATAAATTAAATTAATGTAGATTAATGTACAAGTTTGTGAGTTTGAAGTAAGACCTAATTGTTTCCAGATGTGATCCTGCCTGCTCCAATCCGATCCAAAGGTATCGGATGCTTGTGGAAATGATCTATGGCTCCTCTGTTGTGATATTCATCATGAAACATTTCAGTTTGGGTTTATTAAGCCATGTCTGACTGACAGCTTACAGCAGTGGGTTGCCATGTCAAGTTTATGTGCCAGTCTCAGCCTCCGAAGGCACACCCACCAAACACCCACAGTCCTGTCTGACACAAAACTGGAGAGGACATTCAAAATCTGGCAATCTCATCTGGAAACCAAGTCATATTTACAATGTACCAGGTGGATAAAATGAGCACTTCTGAGGGAGAGCTAATCAACATTTGTTTGAGGCACTTATTAGAATGTTAAATTAATTTTGCTGAAGTTATTCTGTTCTAGAGGTGTTCCTCAAGGCTCAGTTCTCGGCCCACTTCTGTTAATAATATGGTTCTCATGGGTTAGATTGTTTGGCAGCATGGCTTAAATTTCTATTCATATGCAGATTCGCTCAGATCTATACAGCCCCACAATGCACTTTGCATTTGTTCTACCTCATTTTCTTTCATAAACAACTACATTCATGACTGAGCAGGAAAATGGCTTCTAACTTATTGAAACTAAATAAGTTGACCCCAAGCATCTTAATTCTACTCAGTCAGATTCCTGTTTAGATTTTTATGTTTTATTTTATTTTCAACTTTCCACAATTTTTTCCACAATCTCATCAGGTCCATTCATTGACTTTCTGATAAGTACCACTTCTATGGTTTTTAAGCTTGTTATGGCCTTGTACTTATATATATTAGTCGCTTTATATATAGACTGTGTATATTCCTTAAAAAAAAATATATATATATACTTTTTTTTTTTACTTAAATAAGTTTCTTAAATTACGCCATTCTACATCTTTTGACAGAAAACCATTTATATACCTTAATGCAAAAATAGCTCCGTGTGTGAGAGATAGTATGTGAGAGAGAACCAGCATGAATTGACTGAGTCTATGGTTTCTGTCACAGGTGCAGCTTTATTTGCATTGGCTATTGTGTGAATGTTAATTAAATATGTGTTGTATCCAGGAGCCTTAGCTGGTAATCCCTGTTTAATTGTATATGTGTGTGTGTGTGAGTGTGCACATGTGGTTTAAACCTCACAATGCTGATTATAAGGGCATAGCATGTTCTGACGATACATGAGGGAGATGGCATATTATTGGTGATATATGTGTGTGTTTGTGTGCGCACACATGTGCATCCCTGCCCACTCTTGTTTGCTTGTGTGTGATGGTGTTTCAGCATAGCCCACAAAGGAATGTTTCCAGGGTTGCCAGAACCTGAACAGAAAACAGCTGCTGTCAAGTGTGTACTTGCTTGTTTGTGTGTGCTAGCGTGTGTGTAAGCATGCTCAGAAAGCTACCCATTGCAAGAATACACAGCCTCTCACAGACCGCTGGTTTTCTGCATGGGAGCGCAGCATCTGAAAGGGCTGTCACCGCGGGATAATGAGGCCTGTTGTTAAACAGGTCTCTCCGCGCATGTGTGCGTATTTGTGTGCGTACGTTCATACGGATCCCTGTGTGTAGGAGGACAGCTTTTATACATCAGTCTCTCTTGAAGTCAATTTCTCTGTGATAGTGAAAATGATGGGATTAAAGACAGAGGTGTGTATCTGTGTGCATATGGACGCATGCTTAAGAACAGTGATTCAGGCTTGAATGGGATAAAACATCAGAGGTTTAAAAATAACCAAGAGAAACTTGAAATAAAAGGCAGAAAAAAGGACGAGTTTTTCTTTTATATCGTGTTTTCTCTCTTGCAGATGAGCAGTGCTCTATTAGGACGGAAATGCTCTTCTAACTATTCCTCTGCTTGTATTTTGAATTTTTTTTTTTTGTTGTTGTTTGTTTTTTCTGATGGATATTTTTTGTAAATTGTTTTAAGCTTTTAAACAGAATGAGCATGAGTGTGATTGCATGAGGTCAGTTACGCAACAATAAAAAGATATAAACGTATAAGGAAAATGAACTGAAAGAGGGACTTTAACCTGATACCTACAGATGAGAATATCTCAGATACTTCGGTCCGTTCTTCAGTTTTGCAACTAAACCAAGTTAAAACTGCATTAAGAAAATTAGCAGTGCCTTGACAACTACGCAAAAACATAACATTTTAGCAGCTAATTTTGTGTGATGAATGGCGACTCTCATTTTCTAAAATTATGATTTTTTTTTTATAAGTAGTAAGTACACTAACAAATGCTGGGTTAAAAGCAAACATTTCTGGGTTATTTGGCAACCCAACAAAACACACATGGGTGTTAGTCTCAGCCTCAGATGTCATGCCGATGGAACATTAGCAAAAAAAAGAGGAAACACTTCAGCACTTTCGAAGTCGTCATCGGATAGGTTGAATTATGCAGGATTTCCAGGAGACGTGTGTGTTGCGTTTGTTAACGTTTCGCCGTTTCGTGACCGCAAACTCCCCCACGAAAAAAATGACGATGAGCGTTGTTGAACTTATCAACAATGGATTTTTAGTATGTGAAATATTTAAAGTTTGCAGTATTACCATACATCCGAGAGTTTTACACCTCGAAAAGTGAACCTGCAATGAATAAACTGTGCTTGATTCTCTCAATTATTTCTAGTTTAGATCTCCCAATTCTGACTTTATTACTAGTAACTGTGGGTTGTGAGATGTCACAATGAACCTTTTAAATTTAAATGTATTTATTTTATTTATTCAGTGGCGCATTTCATTTTTTTAACCAGTTTAAATTCATTGAAGTCGTTCAACATCAGAAATTTGTTTACCTGCCTAAAGAAGTAGTTTCATGGGTGGAGCTTTATAATTTTTTAATTCAGTGTACATTTACATATGAATTGGTGTGAAATTGCACACTCATAAAACAGCTTAGTTTTCTCATGATATTGGATCGGTTAATATATTTGATCAGTATCACTTTTCATTTGTAGATCAAGTTCTGTGCTCAATTTGCATACAAAAAAAAATCCTTAGCTGGTCACATCAAAGTTTAAATTTGCCTACGTACATTTTGTTCTTTTGCACGTTTAATTTTATTGATTAACATTTAACATTCATCTGCCTATAGGATATACTGTAAGTTTTTAAATTCCACAATCAAAGATATTGATCCAATGCATTCTTACACAGTTTTCACAGTAATACACCAAAAAGGTAATTGTTTCCATTATTATGGGATAATGTCTGAATTGGCATCCATTCAAAAGTAGCCATTTACTGTGACGAAGTAAAATATTGCAAGCATAAAAAATAGCTACATTTTGCATATAACACTGTATAATAAGGTAGATTTTTCACAGAATGTATTTATTTATTTTTAACAAGCTCTTAAAAGAAAGAATTGACTTGTATATTTTATACAAGGGATCTGAGATCATGCTAACTTGCAAGTATTGTTGCTCTCTCATACCTTATATCTTAAATAGTCTTCACAAGATTAAATTAGTCTTCTTTCTTTTTTATTTCCCTTCTCCTTTGAGAAAATAGGGGAAGACTTTGAACATGAATATGAATTTTCTCTGTCTCTCTCTCTTCCTCTCTGTAAATGTGTGCTTTGTCAGTCTCTCACAAGTCCATCACTATTCCTCCCCTCTGCCGATCTCATACGAAATCTTGCCCTTTGTTCCTCCATCTATCAGTCCATCATCCTTTTTTCTCTCCTTCCTCCTATCATTCTTCCAGTCTGTTGTTGCTGACTTCAGGCATATGTTAAATTTATGCGCGTCGACTGAACTCCGTGAGAATAAAGATCTACACACACACTCGCACACTTGGCCTTGCAAGAGATCGACTGCACGCATTTGAATGCATCTGCCCCCCAAAACAGTTGGATGAAAGAAAACACTTCATTCTCTTTCCGTCCATTCATCTACTCGCTCAGCTTTGACCCCTGTGGCGATACGCCGAAGTTAGGCTGCACTGACGTTAGTGTGGCCAGTGTTGGTTGATACATTGACAATGGAGGCTTTTCATTGGTGGTTTGGTTGAACTCATGAGAGCTTCTTGTGTGTTAGGTTTGTCTGAGCGATCACATGACGCAAGCCTAACATTCCATGCAATAGTCCGATTCACATTCCTTCACCTCTCACTGCTTGTTAAATGCCGGATTCTTTAGTTGGCCTCTTTTTTCCTCAGTTTTCCCTTTTGCTCCAGACATTTGCAATTTTTCATGTCCTGCAGCTGGGCTTGGCCCAGACCCCAACATTCAGAGTATTTTTTTTCAGGGTTCTGCCTGACTGACTCATCTGCTCTAGCAGGGCACCCCTGTGCTTTCATATGTTGGCGCGGTCCGCTGCACTACATGAACTTGGCTCAGGAGGGACCAGGCAGTGTGTTGAGGGGTGGAAGTGTGGATGTTACTGTTAACTGACCCCATGTGGTAATAAAACACCCTTTGCCTTCTAAATCTACTTGGATTTAAAGAAGTCCAATTACGTGCTCTTTTCAAGATGTAATAAAGTCTCCAGAATGTGTAACAGCTCAAAATACCCCACAGATAAATTATTATACCATGCTGCAAAGGCCTCTTTTTAAGTGGGAACAAAACACTGTGTGTGTGTGTGTGTCTGAAGAGGGCTGAGCATTTACAGCTCTTACACAGCTTTTCTTTTTATTTTTTTACAGCTCTAACAAACAAAACATCAATTTGTTTTTGATTATCATCTCCATCGTACTAACATTGCAATTTTTCGTCATCATGTAGTTTATATTGTGTGTTGTTGCAGTTTAAACTTCTGATTCATAGTTTTCTAAATGCACGCACATATGAAACATGTACACAGATGGCTTTTTCAAATCTGCTGTCAAATACACAGAAGGATGTGTCAAAAATGCACAAAGTTCACATAAACACACTTGGTTATGTTTGTGAATATAAACAGCTGTATTTTATATCATGTTAAATCTGTGAAACAACATCTCTTACACACAGTTAACTTGACCAGAACTTTTACCCCCTCTATTTTTTTCTTCTTTTTATGAGCCTTGGGCAGGAATTATTGAAAATAGGGATATTATGACATGTACATTAACAGAAGAACACTGCACTGTCAAAGATTAATCTGAGTTAAAATTATGTTTTTTGTTTACATAATGTAGGTGTGTTTTACTGTGTATATTTATTATGTACTGTATACATAAATTCAATATATATATATATATATAAAATATTTACATGGATTTGCATGTATATAAACTGTCTTTAACGGTCTTTGTCAGTTGAACTGTCTTTTTAATGTTTTTTTATTATTATTATTATTGTTTTGTCTTCTTTATTTTTGATTAAATTATACTCTGAATAAGAAACTACACCTGCCAGCAGGTGGCGGTAAATCTCTTTTTGATCTTTGACTCAAGCAGCTGATTCGTTCAGGAGTGCAGTAAACGTATAGGTTACTTACGTAACCACTGTTCCCTTAGACATGGAACGAGTACTGCGTCTGCTAAGACGCATGGGGGAAAACTTATTTTTCCCCCTAACGGAAGCCTATTCTAAAACGCAGTTTTATTATTTACTAAAACTGCACTGGTTCCATGTCTCAGGGAGTTCCCTTTCGACATTTCACTCGTACTGCGTCTGCTAAAACGCATGGGTAACACAGTACAATCCCGCCGTGCTATAAGGTCTGGAATCTGGAAGCCTGAGAGCGGACCTAGGGGAAACCCGAGGTCTCATATGTCACAAGCACCCTTGTCCAATCACTCGGAGGCTTATGAGCCTATACCCGGGCGTTAACGCGGCCAGGTAATAGAATATACAAGTGATGTAATCATAACTGAGCTGTCTCCTTTTGAGCGCGAGGCGGTCAAACAGTGAAAGAACCCTGATATATGATTATAACGCTCCCAAGCCGGGCCATTTTGGGCTAGTTTTGAGTGCATTTACTGTGTTTGTAACCAGGCAGCAACTGATGTGAGATACAGCAGCCAGCAAGCCCAAGTCATAGTAACTCTCATTGGTCAGAGAGTTGTTAGAAGTATTAGCACCTTACAGCGCTGCTGAAGGCAGGGATGAATACACTCACTGATGAGCCAGTAGCGCCGGATAGCTCAGAGTTTAGTTTTGTCAGGCTATGACTGAAGCTGAGAGGCTGCAGTTAGAGAGCCTGTAGTGGAAATAAGTTTGATCTGACTCGCTTTTTCGGAGGGGAGTTCGGTCAGGCAATAAAGCAGAGAGGACCCTAGTGTGCAATGCTTGGATGTCCAGATTATAAAACCTGGCAAAAGTGGACGGCGAAGACCAGCTGGCCGCCTCGCATATCTCTGATAGAGAAACACCACTAGCCCAGGCCCAGGTAGAGGCAGTGAATCTAGTAGAATTACATTTAATTCCCAGAGGACATTGAAGAGTAAGCCAGTAAAATATCGTTCACAACCCATTTAGCGAGCCTTTGCTTCGAGACCGGTAGGCCTTTGGAGCGGACACCGAAGCAGACAAACAGCTGGTCAGAGCGTCTGAAATCAGCTGAGCGATTGATATAAGTTCTCAATGCCCTGACCATGCCGAGAGGAGTCCTGTCCCTCGGAGGGCGGCAAAGCCGCTAGAGAAACCACCTGAGCTCTGAATGGCGTAGAGAGTACTTTAGATACATAGCTGTGCCTCGGTTTCAGGATGACTTTCGAGTCATTTCGCCCAAACTCAAGGCATGCAGGGCTAACAGACAGCGCTTGCAGGTCACCTACTCGCTTAACAGATGCCAGTGCTAAAAGCAGGGCAGTCTTAAGCGTCAGCGCTTTCATTGTTCATTGGACGGGGGGCTTCAGCCGCCTCGCGCCTTTCAAAAATTGGATGAGCAAAGCATCTTTCGCCATGGTTTGTCCTGCTATCAGGTCATGGTGGGCTGATATAGCTGCCACGTAAGCTCCGGAAAGGGCTCCGGTGAGCTCCGGTGAGAGCGCTGCGGTCATTCGCTCTGAGTCTATCACTGTTCCCAGAAAAACTATCTGTTGGCTGGGGGACAGCTTGCTCTTTGCGAAATTTACTGTCCCAGGTGATGCAAATGGCTGAGTAAAATATGTTTGTGCCCCTCCGCTTCCATTCGCAATCTGGCTAGAATGAGCCAATTGTCCAGATAATTCAGCACGCGGATTCCCATCGCTTTTAGAGGGGAAAGCGCTGCATCCATACATTTCGTAAATGCATGGGGGGCTAGGGAGAGGCCGAAGGGGAGGACTGTATACTGATATGCAATCCCCTCGAAGGCGAATCTCAAGAATGGCCTGTAATGGGTAGCTATCTGAATATGAAAGTAAGCGTCTTTCAGGTCCAGCGAAAACAGCCAGTCTCCTGGCTGAATTTGCGAGAGTATTTTCAGCAGAGTTAGCATTTTGAAGGGCCGTTTGTGAAGGGCGTGATTCAAAATCCTTAAGTCTAAAATGGGCCTGAGCCCGCCGTCTCGCTTGGGGATTAGAAAATATCTGCTGTAATACCCTTTTTCTCTGTCTGAGGGGGGAACAACCTGAATTGCCCCTTTTGACAGCAGCGTGGGGACCTTGTCTCCTCGAAGGGGGGAAACGCCGGTTTGCAGATCGGGAGCGGTGTCTCTGTGGCTCCGGTTTCTGTTGCAGCTGAGGCTAAGCGCTGGGGAGCTGCTGTGCTGGCGGCTTCGAGCGGCTAGCGGAGGCAGAGGCAGTCCTCTTCGGCAGAAAGTGCTGCATGGCTTGCGACGCTTTCTGCGCTTCGGTGAAGCGCTCCGTGAAGCCCTCAACGGAGGGGCCAAACAAACTCGCTGGAGAGATGGGCGCGTCCAAAAAAGGAGTCTTGTCTGAGTTCTTCATTTGGGTTAAGTTCAGCCACAGGTGCCTCTCCAGCACGACGAGGCTGGCCATGGAACGGCCGATGGCTTGGCCTGTCACCTTCGTAGCCCTCAGCGCAAGATCCGCTATGCTGTCCACATCAGGTGGGCCCTCGGAAGTGGCGAGAAGCTTCGCCTGGAATACCTGAAGTAACGCCATGGTGTGAAGTGCAGAGGCGGCCTGTCCAGCAGATGAAAAAGCTCATCCAGCCAGCGCAGACGTGGTCCTGCAGGGCTTCGAAGGGTGAGCTGGTCTCACCTTCCATCCAGCTAAAGACGGAGGGGAAGAGATGAGCAGCCACAGTCTGGTCGAGGGGCGGCGGCGTTTCGTAGCCCTTCTCCGCTGCGCTGTTGAGAGAGGCGAAGGCGGTGGCGGCTTTATTCTTCAGCCTGGCAGATGGGGCGGGGTCTTCCAAGCCTGACAGCTCATCTCTTCCGAAGCTGCTAAGGAAACGTCCTCCAGCAGCTCATCGTCCGACACACCGAAGGAAACCAAGTCACTCGCCGAAGCAGAGGGATGGGCTTCCAAAGAGAGGTAACGGACGGGTGAGAACTCTTCCTCACAAGGCGGTGAGACACACGGTGGCTACGCCGGCGTTATGTGGAGCACAACAAGTGGAGCAGCGGTGCATGGTTAGAAATTTGCTCTTTTTTTTTTTTGCAGAATCAAGCCAAAAGGTGGCAGGGGAGAAGAATTCCGGCTGCAGATTCCAACAGGCTTCTAGTCAGGGACAGCAAAGAATCCGTCACTGAAGGAGAATGATCTGAAGATGGCTGGCGGTCCCTCGCATTAAATAGACGAGGGACACGCCCCATCACACCACCATGGCGCCACCTGCTGCCATTGGCGCAGAGACATCACGCCACGGGGTGTGGTCGAAGGCATTGGCCCGCTGTTCGCGGGGTCTTGCCCATTGGTTAAAAATAGTCCCCAATACAGCAGCCAATGACCATGCAGTTTTAGTAAGTAATAAAACTGTGTTTTAGAATAGGCTTCAGTTAGGGGGAAAAAGGAGTTTTCCCCCATGCGTCTTAGCAGACGCAGTACGAGTAAAATGTCGAAAGGGAACGGCTCTTTGAATCATTGGTTGATTCAATTCGTTCGAAACACGAATTCATTCAGAAACTAAACACCACTGTGTTACTCGGAGACACTACAATTCTACAATGGCTTTAAAGGTAATTATATTCTCTCAAAACGCAAAACATGTAATATTATGTTTAAAATATAACACAGTATCAACTTATTTACTGAACTGTTGCATAAAACCACATTTAAACCTGTGATACTCAGGACAAACAGCAGTCATTGGTGCTCTCCCTGCTCATATGATATTGCATATCATGCTATAACCTAGGCTATATAAGACAAAAACACACACAGAGGCAGTAATATCTTTTAGGGCATAACTACATTTATGTAGTTGTTGCCCTGCATCATATTTGTTATCTGTATTATTATTATTATTATTATTCGTTATAACAGTATAAAATGTAAACGCGTTAACTGCGTTTAAATATTTCAATTGCATTATTTTCAACATAACCATTTTTTTTGTTTAATTATATATAATATATATGGGGTGGGCATAGATACATTTTAATCTAGATAAATTCCAAAGTCCAAGAAGTCGCTAGATTTGTCACTAGTCGCTTTTAGGGAAAAATATCGCCAAGGGGGTCTGAATAGTCGCTAAATATAGAGACAAAGTCGCTAAGTTGGCCGCAAAGAATGATGGGCATGCTTGGGCTGATGGGAATTGTAGTTCCCACTACCTCCCGTTCGCTCCATTCGCCTGAGCAAACTTTATTCAGAAGACCATCATTTTATCGAGTCATGCGACCACGGTATTATCGAAAAAATTTGATATTGTGGTACGATGGTATTTACATACCGTTACATCCCTAGTGATCAATCTGAATGACTATAGCAATGCACGCATACAGAGAGCGTGATCTCTGTGACGCCCAAATGTACAAAACAGACCCTCTCACCTATGTAATAAACACAGAGGTGTTAGTCCCATCTGAAATGGTACATGAAAATCACGCACGACAGGTGATAAGAATCGAAGCTCACACGTAGTTTAGAAAACTAGTCCCTAGTCCACTAGGTCTCCAAACTAGTAAAGCTGAATTGGGTTAGCTGGCTGGTCTCCCAGTCTGAGCAGCTGAAACATGAACAAAACCTCTTTAAAACCATTAAAAGAGAATATCTTGGCCAGGCTAAGAGGCCATTATGTTTATTTGTGGATTTACAATGAAATATCCTATTTCATTTATCCTCAAGCTGGTTTCCAAGAGTGCAATGAGCAAACAGCTTATCTGTCAAACAGGAAATATAAAACCTGGACTGCATTGAGGGAAATGCTTTTGTGGTTAATTTTATGAAACTTAAAAAAAAAAGTGTAAATAGAGTCCAGTGTGTCATGTGATCAAACCACCACTCAAACACCATTCAGAGTTGGTCTGAAAATAAAGTCTTCAGGGAATGTTGACTCTATTATTTACTCTACATTATTTTCCTTGAAAATTGTTTGCTTAGCCATTGCGAATTAGCCTTCTGGGTTTTCGTAAAGACTGTATGGCTATAAACATCTAGTTGATAAAGGAAAAAAAAATGTAACAATAGGATGCAAGGTTGGAAGAGTACAAGGATCTCTTTCTCTCTCTATCATTCTCATTCATCCTCTCAAAAGAATTCTCATCATTATCCTGGTATCTAAAAATATCACTCTGTCTTTCTACCTCTTTTTTCTGCTTTCTGGGTCACCCTCTTCTTGCCTGCGCTGCTCCTGTCAGCATCTTACCAGCTGAGCCTCATACACGCAGCCTACAGCAACACACAAACACACACACACACGCACTAATGCTTCCACGCCTCATCCTCTTCATAAGTCGGATCCACACACCTAAGCACGCAGGTTTGTACAGAAGTGTGTGTGTGAGCGAGCATTGTAGAGTGACTGCTGTCATTTTATCAGCAGGATATTCTCAAAGGAAGGAGCTTGAACTTTATTTGTAGTAGACAAAGTATTGCGTTCATCCATCCTCAAATATCAGATTAGGATATCAGAAAAGGTTACCTATCTCCTCTCTCGAAGTGAACAACAGCAGGCTGCTTTACTTAAAGGTTACTGGCATCGGAAAAAATTACACGTGATCTGTTCTTCTGCAGAAATATACTATTTTTTAATTGGTGCCATTGTGATTTTATTGCAGTTGGTGCTCTTTAAAGGTAAAGTGTGGGATTTTTTGGGATGTTAAAATTCTTTCTTTTGTCTTAGGCTAGTATGCATATCATCAATCAATCAATCACTTCTATTTATATAGAGCTTACAGATATACAGATTGTAGAAAAGCACTGAAAATGATCAAATAGGAGAATAGAGTGATGGTAATGTATAATGATAATTAAACTGTTTATTTATTAAATAAATGTAATATTCTACAAGGAACCAAAACCCCATCCATGAAAGAATGAAAAAAAAAAAAACCTTAGGAGGAACCAGGCTTCGTTCGGGCCAGTTCTCCTCTGGCTGGATGCCCAGCACCTAATTTCCAGTTCAAGTGCATGTCAGATTGTGCAAACATACAGTGTGTGTTTGTGTGCTTGTGTGCATTTGGTTCCGGTGACCTGTCCACGGAGCTCATCTAGATGTTCTTGTCTCCGATGAAGGTCATTTCTTTGTGCTGATACACCATCTAATCTGGATACGGACTGAGAAATGGAATAAGAAAGAGACAGACTAATATTAGCATAGATTACATTATTTTTACGATGTAACAAGTACGTTGCGTGTTAAGTGGAGTGTTCTCGGTTCCGGCTGATCTAATTAATGCAGCCTAACAGTTTAACAGATTAATAAATAAGATTAATAAATGTTTATTAGTGTGTTAAGTTTAAGTGAGAGTAAAGAGATGTGTCTTTAATCTAGATTTAAACTGACAGAGTGTGCCCGCCTCCCGAACAGTATTAGGTATTAGATTGTTCCAGATACTGGGTGCTAAATGTTATGATTATCAAATAGCCAGAGTTTTGAGAATGCAGTGGACGTGGAGGATTATAATGTGACGACGAGCTTGCTCAGGTACTGAGAAGCTAAGCCATTCAAGGCTTTATAAGTAATTAAAAAGATTTTTAAATCTATACGATGTTTGACAGAACCGGACTAATATGCTCATACTTCCTGGTTCTAGTAAGGACTCTAGCTGCTGCATTTTGAACCAATTGTAGTCTATTTATCAAGCGTGCAGAACAATCATCCAGTAAAGCATTACAATAGTCTAGCCTCAAGGTCATAAACGCATTAATTAACATTTCTGCATTTGAGGTTGAGAGCATAGGACGCAATTTAGATATGTTCTTGATATGGAAAAACACAATTTTACAGATGCTAGAAACATGGCTTTCAAATAAAAGATTGCTATCAAACAGCACACCTAGATTCCTAGCTGATGAAGAAGAACTGACAGAGCAGTTTTCTCTGTTTCTCTGAAAACCTCTGTTTTCTCTGAATTTAACAGTAAGAAGTTACTCGTCATCCAATTTTTTATATCAGCTATGCTTTCCAAGTTTCTCAATTTGGTGTGTTTCACCTCAGCATCAGCATAACAGTAAAAGCTAACACCGTGTCTCCTGATAATATCTGCCAAGGGTAACATGTAAAGCGTAAAAAGAAATGGCCCTAGTACTGAGCCTTGAGGTACTCCATATTGCACTTGTGATCGATATGATACGTCCTCATTCAATGCTACAAACTGATAGCGGTCAGATAAGTATGATTTGAACATATCTTAATGACAATGAGGATTTATGACTTCTGGAAGCATCTCTTTTAATAGTTTAGATGGAATAGGGTCTAACATGCATGTTGTTCGTTTAGATGATTTAACAAGTTTATACAATTCTTCCTCTCCTATGGTAGCGAATGAGTGGAATTTTTCCTCAGGGGATCTGATGCAATACTGTAGCTGACGGCTGTTTCTATTTTATCTTTAACAATATTAATCTTAGAAATCATAAGTAATATCATAAGTAAACCATTTGTAAGCTGATTACCCTTAAAACTGTAGCTCAGTGGCACTATCATTATTATGACCTATGTGTCACACTAACAGTAGCTCCGCCAATGGTGTGTGTCTGGAGGCGGCTTATGAGTTGGTTTAACCAATGGCAGAGAGAGGGTGTGCTCACAAAACCAACATTCATATTTTGCTTTTTGATGTCACTATACAGAGCTCCAGACCAAAAAAATCCAGCAAGGAGCCATTGGCTCCTATAAGAAAAAAACTTTTTTCTTTTTAAACATTTTGACCTTTTCAATCATACTGTCATGTGTTAATGTGTAATCCTTTCTTGTATTTATCAGCATTTTCATCCATCTTGTAGATTAACTAGCCCAAATATAATATATATATATATGTATATATATATATATATTTTTTAATAATAAACAATCAGATATGTCTAAATGTCAGTTAAATTTTAACCAAGTAACTTTTGCTTTTATTTTTTTCTAGCTGACTGATGAGCTTATGGATGCCCAATGGTTGTTCTGAGGTAATTGTATAGCTTTACACGAATGTCCAATTAACGTTCCGAGACATTTCAGTAAGTTATATTACAGGTACTTATGAAATAAGCCTGCTTTTTGATGTTAATTTACATATTTGTTCATTCTGAAAGATACAGTGGTTTCACTTGCCGCTTGAACTGAGGCATTAAAGAGATGCACATGCCGCATTAACAGAACACATCATACGATCTTGATAACAACATCTCATACGTGAACATAAAAGATGTGAACGCAACCAGCAGGGATTTTTCAGAACATTTAAATATACATAGTATATTTAATATACAATGTATACACTGATATACACAGTATATATACACAAATATACACTGGCGAAGTGGCGACCTCAGCAAAAACTTCACAAATTAATATTTTTGGTCGCAGTCTGGAGCCTCTGGCAGCTAGAGGGCATTATGCACATACAACATTTATGCTGATTATATATATATATATGGGAACACACAGTTGTAAGAGCAAGATGTGAAAATAAACTGCTAGTAAATATGTGTTTAAAAAACGGCAATAAAAAAGACCACATTAAAATGACAGACAGTGAAAATGAAACGAACTGTTAAACTGCCCTTGAAATTAGTGGGGTTTATTGACTGGAATATTTAACAGCAGAAATGTGGTAAATGCTGGAACTGTTTTAAAGTAAATGGTTACACAATTTTGGTTAAGTGTTAAAAAAACAAAAGAAAAAAAAACATTTGAACTACAGTATATCTTGGAAAATGTGTTTAAAGTGGCGCACGTCACATTTATTAAAAAGTGACAAGATGTTTTTTTTTTTTTTTTTACTGAAAGTTATATATATATACACACTAACAAATATCACTTCAAAAATATTTACCTGTATTTATGTGTATATATTTATATTCAAATAATTTGAATTATGTATAAATATTTTAAGATATAAACAACATTGTTGTTAGCACTAATATATATAATAAGGAGAAATTAACATGGTTGAAGCATTTTGTAATGTTACACAATATTTATAACAAATGGATTAGTTATCTGTGCAAATAAGTATTTTTACACGGAATGCTTACACATATCAGCTTGAACAACACCACATTTATATACAGAATTCTAGTTTCAGCCTGAAATGGTGAGGTGAGACAGACTGAAAAAAATTATAAAAGTAAGAGTAACAGTAAGAGCAGTTATATGGTAGTCCTTTGTAAGAGGTGGAATACAGTGTGTACGCCTGTGTGTGTTAACAAGCTGAAAGTGTGTGTGACTCACAGCTCTCACTTTGTTCATCAGTGTAAAGCACGTCTGAAGAGCTGTGTGCAGAAGTGTGCTCACCTGGCCAACAGCACAATGAGAGACAGAGAGAGAGAGGTTAGTTGAAAAATCAGGGCTTTTATAAAGTCCATTAGCCGAGCAAAGAATCTGAAGCTGATTTCCACATGTGAACCTCAGTACCAGACCCCTGTCCTTTATCTGAGCCCCCCAGCAATAAAGCTGTCAGCACCCTTAAAAAATCTGCAATGATGTGATATATTATTTTTTTCTGAAAACACTGGATGCGTTAAGATACCTGAAGGGATTGCATTGTTTGTTGCCCCCAGGGACGTGTTTAGTGTTTTGGGGGCCCTTAGCAAGTGGTCCTGGCGGGTCCCCATCGGTGGATTTGAGTAGGGTTTTAGGTATTGTTTACATTTTATCGATACCAAAGTCAAATCAAGCTTTATTTTTATTCCGCTACATGTCTGGATATACAGTGGAATGAAATGTCATGTCTCACAGGACCACAGTGCTACATAAATAAACATAAATATGAACCTAAATACACTAGACGTAGAAACAATTTTTTAAACTTATACATGTAACTATACAAATACTATAAATAATTGATTATACATGTCACGGATGAGTCAGAGGCATTGGGATCCAATTGCATGGTTTATTTGAGGTCGACAGATCAGGGTCAAAACAACAGCTAACAGAACCACATAGATGAGGCAAAAGACAAAGTCGAGGTACACAAGCAGATGATCGAAAAGGCAGGCAGCAAGAATACAAGTGATGAGAAGAAAACACAGATCAAAACACGGAAAACACGCTTAGAATTGGACACAGAGGTAATCACAAAAGACAGCTGAAAGGCCCTCCTGGGTCGACCAGACAGCGAGGATGCCCTCCTGGGCCGACCGCACAGTGGAAAAGCTCATCTGGGCAGATCAGAGGACCAGACTGCACAGAAGAGCATAGACACATTATTGGTCTGATCGGACCGACTCAAGAGGATATGCAGCCACCAGCGGAGGCCCCAGAGAGTCCATGACCAAGGTCGACGTCTCTGAGGTACGTGCAGCCACTAGCGGAACCGCAGTGGCCGAGACCAACGTTTCCGATGGTTCCTTGGACTGTGATTCGGGGCTAGGACCCAACATGTACGGACTGGAAAACGCGAGGATTTCTGTTGGCTCTCCTGAGCGTGCAACCCAGACCAACGTTTCAGACGGTTCCTTGAACTGTGATTTGCAGACTAGAAAACTCAAGGCTTTCAGACGGAGCCTCTGGCCGTGAAACTGAGACTGACAGTGTATAACACGGCTCCTCGGACCCTGATAAGGGACTGGCACCCGACTGATGCAGACTGGGAACCGCGAGGATTTTTGAAAGCTCTCCTGGCTGTGAAACCAGAACCAACAAGGTATAACACGGCTCCTCGGACCATGATACACGCTCAAAACTGAGCAACAGCTGTGGTTCTCCTGGTTGGTGCTCTGTAACTGGCCGGGGAAAAGGAGGTTTGCAGCTTCTGGACGAAGCAACTAGGGTGGAGGAGGACTTGGGGCTCAGAGGCCTCGTTGATTGAGACTTGGATACAGCGGCCATTTAGCGGGAAGTTTCGGGTGTGGACACCAAATGACCTCCATACTGTGCCGTTTTTTGAAACGGAGTTCTACGGATCGTGAGATGGGAGCCGGGCATCTGACGGTAATCTCCTGACTCAGATGTGACAGTCTCTTTGTGCACGACCATGGGTACGGCGGCTATCTTGTGAGCAGACTCGGGAACAGCGGTGATCTTGTGCGATGGCTGTGGCAACTCATTATCATGAGCTCTTACCAATCCCAGGCATGTATATAATGCCACCCCCCAGCTGAAACCCGTGGTATCAGGGAGATCCATAGGGCCAACACAGAATACGGAGATTAACACCTCGTCACTGTAATCGTTTTTGACAGTTCATAAAATTCCATGGCATACGTGTATTTCAACGCGCTGAATTGAGCAGCAAAATCTATACCTGCAGCCAGTTGTTCCCCATTTCCCTAGAGATCGTGGGACTTCTAAACTTTCTCTGGATCCTGGTGAGGCAAAGTTTTCTGTCACGGATGAGTCAGAGGCATTCAGATCCAATTGCATAAAGTTTATTCGAGGTCAACAGATCAGGGTCAAAACAACAGCTAACAGAATTACGGAGATGAGGCAAAAGACAAAGTCTAGGTACACAGGCAGATGGTCAAAAAGGCAAGCAGCAAACATACGAGTGAAAAGAAGAAAACACAGATCAAAACACAGAGGGAGCAAACACTGAAAACATGCTTAGAGTTGGGCACCGAGGTAATCACAAAACTTTGCAACCAGTAAGACAAACAGACTTCTATTTATACAGGGGATAATGAGGGGATGAAACATGATGAGAACCAGCTGTGTGGGGAGAGGTGCATTCTGGGGAATGGAGTCCGGTACATGAATGGGAACACAGAGAGTGAAGTCCAGACGAGAGTGGCCTCTCACAGAGAGAGGCGGCAATGCCAGCACAGCACGTGACAATACATACCCATAACCTAAGACAGACTATACAAGTAGTGTACATAAAAAACTGTGCATGATAATGTGCAGAAAAGGTATTTAAAGGTTGAGAAGCAAATGATGTTAAAAAAGGTTTAAAAAAATTATGGGGTGGGTGCGGTCCTTCACAATACTCGTGGCTTTACCTGAGCATCGTGCAAGGAAGATGTCCAGAAGGGAGGGAAGAGGAGTATCGATGATCTTTGCGGCTGTGTTCACTGTCCGTTGAATGGTCTTGCGATCAGCAGCACTGCAGTTCCCGTACCAGTTAGTGATGAAGCTCCTGCTGATGAGATCCTCCGTGACGTGCACCCCCAGGAATGTGGTGGTGCTGAATCTCTCCACAGCCCTCGCCACCCCTTACCCCAGTGAACGCCCCTTTTCAGAAAGTTTTTTAAACTGGAGGTGTGAAAAACACTTCTGAAACAGGGGGGTTTCATGACCCTTTAAATGCTGGCCAAACTTAAAAAAGAAATGCAAATGATTAACTTTAGTGATGATGCATGTAATCTGTGACAATTCCTGTGTCAACTGTGCAGTGTGCAGCTCACTTATACTGCAGATGTGAAAGACTATACAATAATTAAACTTGAAAACTACCTTACTATCTATTAAAATGATAGTTCACTCAAAAATGTCATTTACTCACCTTTGAAGCATGCTAGGTGTATGTGACTTTCTTCTTTCAGACGAATCCAGTCAGAGTTATAATAAAAATTGACCAGACCCCTCCAAGCCTTTGAATCAGTTTTAGTTGGTGATAGACGTTACACCTCGGAAGACATGAAATAACGTGCACGTATTCATAATAAAATGTCCCTCATACAGCTCCAGGGGGTGCTGTGTGATTTTTGTGTTATAATTTTTATTATATCTCCGACTGGATTCGTCTGACAGAAGAAAGTTGCACACACCTAGGATGCTTCAAAGGTGAGTAAAAGACAGGATAATTTTCATTTTTTCAACTATCCCTTAAAATAGTTAATTGAGGCAAAATACATAGTTGATGGTTAGTTTATGTAGCAACCCTTATAAAAAATTAACCATAGTTTTACTACAAATAAAACCAAAATAAAACTATGGTTACTATAGTTAGTTGTGAAATGGTAAACAATGAACAGAAAAAACAACACTTTTACTATAGTAAAATCATGGTCAAATTTCATAAGGGAAGCAATGGTCCTTAAAGAAAGTATGACCATTTTTGTTTTTATGTCACAGACCCAGATGTCCTCACAACATTAATATACATATATTATGCAAAATAGGAAATAGATTTTTCAAATGCGAAGCTTTCCATAGCATGCATCCGTTTTGACAACATCCATGTGCTATCTAGGAAGCTAACACAGCTAGCATTGTATTGTAGCTCCTTTGAGTGTTTGGTAGCGAACACCTTCACTCCAGATGCTGATGTGCCGATTTGGCCCTGTACAATTTTGTTGAGATTGATTTGGGGTTTGCCTCGTGTTGTTTCTTTCTGTCGTGATGTTTCATGCTTTGTTTTGCTTAGCCGGATATTTCTCCAGAGAGCGAGCGTGAGGTTTTCTCCAGCTAAGTTTTAGATCAAAGTTTTATGAAGGGGGAGTGACTGGTCAACTGTGTGTGTGTGTGTGTGTGTGTGTGTGTGTGTGCTGGATCTGATCAGTGGTTATTGGAGTCTGTCATTAGAATGTGAAGATATGTATCACAGCACCTTCCACTAACACCAGCTCCACAGGTAAACATATCCTTAATAGGATTCCTGCAAGACAGCCGTGTGTGTGTGTGTGTGAGGAAAGAAAGAGGGAGATGGGGTTAGGGTGAAGTTTACCGTAACCTCAATCTCACTCCTAATCCTTCCTAAAGGGAACATGACGGAACATGATTCCAATTCCGAAACCCAACTCTAAACAAAACCTCGCAGAGCACTGACCTTACTCTATCTCTTGGTCTTTCTCTTCCGCTTATCTCCTGAAATAGGGCGCCATGTTAAGTTGTCAATAGCCAAACAGTGGAATCTGAGTCCCATTTATAGAACATAAACTAAACTGTTTTATCCTTCTTAAATGAAGACATGTTGGGTTAATGACATGTTGGATGTATATGAACTAAAGTAACTCTCACCTAAACAGGCCAGATGCGCTAAAAAAGATTAAAACAGATTCTTCTTGTAGTAGGTATGATGCAAAGTGTCTAAATTATCCTTGGAATAACACAAAAATATGAGACAATAACCTTTTAAACAATGTGATTATGCCTTTTAGTTTTTAATTAAAAACACATGTGCCTAATAAACAGTTAGTTATGTTTAAAAGTTATATATTAAAACAAGAACACACACATATTCTTGTTTTTAAAAACATCATATATAATAAATAATACATACAGTGGGGCAAAAAAAGGATTTAGTCAGCCACCAGTTGTGCAAGTTCTCCCACTTAAAAAAATGAGAGGCCTGTAAACTATAAGAAAAAGAAATCCAGAAAATCACATTGTAGAATTTTTTATGAATTAATTGGTAAATTCCTCTGTAAAATAAGTATTTGTTCACCTACAAACAAGCAAGATTTCTGGCTCTCACAGACCTGTAACTTCATTTTTAAGAGGCTCCTCCACTCGTTTCTTGTATTAACAACATATGTTTAAACTCGTAATCAGTTTAAAAGACACCTGTCCACAACCTCAAACAGTCCACTCCAAACTCCACTATGGCCAAGACCAAAGAGCTGTCAAATGACACCAGAAACTAAATTGTAGACCTGCACCAAGCTGGGAAGACTGAATCTGCAACAGGTAAGCAGCTTGGTGTGAAGAAACCAACTGTGGGAGCAATTACTAGAAAATAGAAGACATACAAGACCACTGATAATATCCCTCGATCTGGGGCTTCACGCAAGATCTTACCCCGTGGGGCCAAAATGATCACAAGAACTGAGCAAAAATCCCAGAATCACATGGGGGGACCTAGTGAATGACCTGCAGAGAGCTGGAACCAAAGTAACAAAGGCTACCATCAGTAACACACTGCACCGCCAGGAAAACTAATCCTGCAGTGTCCCCCTGCTCAAATCAGTACATGTCCAGGCCCATCTGAAGTTTGCTAGAGAGCAGTTGGATGATCCAGAAGAGGATTGGGAAAATGTCATATGGTCGGATTAAACCAAAATAGCCAAAAAACTTTTTTGGAGGAGAAAGAATGCTGAGTTGCATCCAAAGAACACCATACCTACTGTGAAGCACGGTGGTGAAGACATCATGCTTTGAGGTTGTTGTTCTGCAAAGGGACCAGGACGACTGATCCGTGTAAACAAAAGAATGAATGGGGCCATGTATCGTGAGATTTTGAGTGGAAACCTCCTTCCATCAGCAAGGGTGATGAAACGTGGCTGGGTCTTTCAGCATGTTCCCAAACCGCCCCATTCTGTCAAAACCTTGTGAAGACTTACAGAAAACCTTTGACCTCTGTCATTGCCAACAAAGGGTATATAACAAAGTATTGAGATTAAATTTGTTAATGACCAAATACTTATTTTACACCATAATTTGCAAATAAATTCTTTAAAAACCCTACAATGTGATTTTCTGGATTTTTTTTTCTCAATTTGTCTTTCATAGTTGAGGTACATCTATGATGAAAATTACAGGCCTCTCATCTTTTTAAGTGGGAGAACTTGCACAATTGGTGGATGACTAAATACTTTTTTGCCCCACTGTAAATACGTGTGTGTGTGTGTGTGTTCTTGTATTTAAACTTCAAACACGGACACACAAATGCACATAGATTCCAGTAAGGGGTAGGGTCAGTGTAGGACAATGCCACATACAGTCTGTACATTATAAAACCCATTACACCTATGGAATGTATATATTATACAGTACTTTCTCTGTGTGTGTGTCTTTGTGGTATTTGAGGACAAAATAAACAAAAAGGCTTAAACGCATACTAACCATTGTTCAAGATTCCCATTCGTTTCCTGTGCAGGGTAGGTTTAGGTGTAGGGTTGGTGTAGATAATACAATATGCCATGATTTAGATTGCAAGGTAAATGGGTGGGTGGATGGATAGGAGTGTGTGGGAGTGAGTCAACCTAGCTTACATGCCAAGGGCTGTTAAAACTAGTATGTCTGCATTTGAACCTTGAACTCTTGCCGTCCTAGCTCTGCTATGCACCGAACACCGCTCTAACTCAGCTGTCATTCTGCTCCTATACAGTGTTAAAAATGAGAGAGCCAGACTAAGAGAGAGAGATTAATGCAAAGAGAATAAAAGACAGCTGATGCAGTTTGAACAAAACACTCTCACAGCGAACAATTATAGAGGCGGTTAAATCAAGTCCTGGTGACCTAAAACACAAAGCCAAGTACTGCAAAACATGCTCTGTGTGTGTGTGTGTGTGTGCGTGAGTGTCAAACACAGGAACTGTTCCAAATTCTCACAAGCTCAGAAAACATGATGGGAAGGATTCCACACTGTAATGAGAAACAGATGACCACTTACAGCAGTGTGTGTGTGTGTGTGTTGGCTTGGTTCTCACACATCATTATTATGGCCATTTTATTGAACTGAAAAATGTGTAACTGAATGTGCTCACGGTTATTTTACCCTTCTCGGTCCCCTCTCAATTTTTCTTGTCTTTTTTCCTTCTGCAATTTCCCCCTCCTCCTGCCTTCTGTCTCTCGTCTGGCCTCTGATTGAACTTACATGAGCTTAAAGAGTGTTTTGTGTCTTTCTGTCACTCTCCCCAATCGGTTTAGTCTTCCTTAGGCATGAAACATATGCAAACACAAATGTTTCTAGATAAACAAATCCAATTTGGGATGTTTTCTTAAATGTTTGATGATAAGATGTTACCGTGTGAAATGTTTAACAGCATCAGTTGTTATCGTATGTATTCAATTTAACATAAGTGCTTAATTTTAACCATTCTCAGGTGACTGAACAGATTGCTACACAATTGTTATCTTCCATGTTGATTAAAGCAATAAGTGACTCAAAGCTGTTTGCTACAAATATTATTTCAATTTAAAAGAAAAGTTTTCTGTGTGAATATATTTTAAAATGTAATTTGTTCCTGTGATACAAAGCATCATAACTCCAGTCTTCAGTGTCACATGATCCTTTCAGAAATCATTCTAATATGCTGATTTATTGCTAGAATTGTCAATGTTGGAAACACAATATATTTTTTGGAACCTGTGATTTTTTTCCCCTTTTCTATCCGCAGGATTCTTTGATGAATAACAAGTAAAAAAAACAACATAATTTTTTACCACATATAAAACATTTCTAAAATGTTTTTTTAGAACTTTTAGACTTTTTTGTTCATTTAATAGATCCTTTGTTAATAAAATATTTATTTCTTTCAAAGAAGAAAGAATAAAAATGTACTGATCCCAAACTTTTGAACAGTAGTGAAACATTAAACTACTGTAACAGTAGTTTTGAACATTATTATCCATTTTAAATAAATGCTTTTCTTTTTAATATTTTAATGATCAAAGAATCCTAAAAAAACTATTAAGCAGCTCAACTGTTTCCAACACTCATAATAATAAATCAGCATATTAGAATGAGTTCTGAAAGACTGGAGTAATGATGCTTTGTATCACAGTAATTGATTACATTTTAAAATATTTTCACACAGAAAATAGTTATTTTAAATTGAAATAATATTTCACAATATTATAGTTGTTTCTGGACTTTTAATCTAATAAATGCAGCCTTGATGAGCAGAAGAAACATCTTTAAAAACCATTAAATATCTTACTGTTCTAAAACTTTTGAACAGTAGTATATCTTAATTTGTATGTCTTTGAGGTTTGCCACAACATGGGAGTGAGTAATTAATTACATAATTTTCATTTTTGGGTAAATTATCCCTTTAATGATTGCCTCTACATATTATAGGAATAGTTCACCCAAAAATTATGGCATATTTTACTTACCCCCAAGCCATGCTACTGTAGGTGTATATGACTTTCAAACAGTCTGAAAATGTATCCTGGCTCTTCCAACCTTAGTAATGCTGGTGGATATCGGCCATTATTGTTTTTTATCGAATATATACACATATATAAGTACTGCGAGGTAAAACTAACCTACAAACCTTCGGGGGGTTATCACATGTCCTCTGAAGCAGATTGATGAGTTTTTGTTACAAAAATATTTCTAGTTTTAAAATTATAATGTAAAAAATTGACTTCTGACTCAACATATGTAAGTTGCATTATACGTCAAGTCATAGGTCAGCCAAGAAGCCGGATCTCGGCACTCTCACGGAAACAAGCCATCCAATCCTCCATAGACAGCAATACAACTGAAATGATCCCAGATCCAGAAATGTAGTGGAAAAAAAAGGTAAAACAATCCATGTGACATCGGTGGCTCAACGTCAGTTTTGCAATGCTAGGAGAATAGTTTTTTGCAAATAAAAACAAAAATAACATAATTTAATTCTACCATTCTTCTCCTGTGACTTACTCAAAATGGTGGAAGACGTTTCACTCAACGAGGCTGATTACATTAAATACGTGTAAATGGTGGAAGACATAAGTCAGGAGAGAAGAATGGTAGAAATAAATTGGGTTTTTTTTGTTTTTTTTTGCGCAAAAAAGTATTCTTGTAGCACTGCAAAATTTAAGGTACTGATGTCACATGGACTGGTTTACCAGTGTTTTTAGAACTTTACTGGATCTGGGATCATTTCAGTTGTGTTGCTGTCTATGGACGGTCGGATGGCTCATCAACAATATCTTAATTAGTGTTCCGAAGATGTTCTCACAGGTTTGGAACAACATGAGGGTGAGTAATTAATGACAAAATTTTCAACCTTATATGTCCTTCTCATTAACTCTATCTGTCTCTCTCTCTATCTTTTTCCAATTCTTTCTCTGAAGGGATTAGACCCTGAAATGCCAATACTATATAACACCACTGAGAGGAGAGCTTTGTCCTGAGGAAAAAAAATAACAAAGATCACACACACACATCATATCAAATAAATCCATTCTGCTTTTCCACCACAGCTAAAACATCCCATTTCTCCCATAGCAGAATATAGAGGTTTACCTCCAAACCTTAACCTCTGACCCCGCTCACAAATATGTGTGTGTATTCTTTGTGTGTATGTGTTGGATCATTTTGAAAGATATGAGATTGTTATTATTGCTTGCGATGCCCCGGAGTAACAGGGCAGAGGATATTTGCTGCACACAGAGTGCTGGCATGTCTTATTGTTTGTGTGTGGGTAAGTGTTTGTGTTGTGTACGTAAAAAACCCGCGGGGTAGAGATCTTGTACGGTGACTCAAGTGTGTCCTGTTTGGGGCTTTCACATGGGATTTTCACTGTTTAATAATGACACACAGAACTATCCCCAGTGAACTTTTGTCCCTTCAGCAATATAGATGCCCTACTACATATTATCCATTTTATAAATTGGTTAAAAAAAACAGTTACCGGACAAATGTAAACCAACCATTAAAAAAAATCTATCTAAAAGTTTGAAAATTCTTACTTTTGGGAGAAAGATAATACAAATAATATATATATTATATTATATTATATATTTAACGCGTTCATTTTGATTAATTCATTACACAAAAATAATGTGTTAAATTTTTTAACGCATTTTAATCACACTTATTTTTGCACCGCGGAACATTTCTCACTGGATGAGTTTCGGCGGACTGATTATACTGGAGCACCAACTAGCATTTCTAATGTTCTGAATAGGGATGTCCCGATCCCAATTGGTCGATCTGAGTTTTGAAAGTAAACACGGTCCTGTAATCAGCGGTAAATGCCATCAGGTGCGTGATTTCACATTGAGCCGTATATACTACACACAGCCGTTGTTCACTGACGAGCTGCACAAATCTACGCTGATAATGAACATGGTTTTGCGCAGCTTATCAGTGAACAATGGCTGTGTGTAGTATATACGGCTCAATGTGAAATCACGCACGGCACAATATTGGTCGGTTGGACTTGGTTGAACAAAAATAAACAATATTTTGTTGCTTAAGCTTATGTATTTAGTCATGTGTGTATGAATATATACATACATATGTTGTTAACACATGCATGTATATATTAAAAAATAAACATGTTTATATATTAAAAATGTTCATATATATATATATATAATATAAAAATAAGAATATTAAAACATGCTGAATGTATTTTCAGCATTATATTATATTATATATATATATATATATAAAACACTTTCTAAAAACAGTAACCACCTCTGTGACTATGTCCAATTTTGCATGAAACGTATTTGATAGTAGTTTCACATCATGAGAGTTTTATTTAAGCAGTATGTTTTATCTGATCACAAACTTCCATAATCCATTTCATAGAGAGGAATAACATGAGTTCAGGGGGCTGAAACGACATGATATGAAACTTCCCTGCTGAGGGTGAGATGAGCTAAGACTGACAAATTGTTTCTCTCCAAAACAGGAAGTGAGAAAAAAATCCACTTCCTGCTCAGGAGACAGTTGGGTGCATAAAGCCCACAGAGACAATAGAGTATCAAATTCCTAGATTTTTACATCTGTTTTACAGTCTCCCTGGAACTTTTTTATTCAGTTATGTAGAACAGAAAACATTTTTTTTTTCATTAGTTTGTCACACAATACTTCAAAGAATGTTGTTTCACCATCTATCTTTGTCTTAGGTTTCACCATCCTTCACTTGTTATTGGTATTTCCCACTTTCTTCAGAAAATATCTTCCTTTTCTTGATGGTTTTCTTAGCTCATTCATCACCACACAATTCAAATAAGAGTGTTAATAAGCACACAGTGGCTGAAACTGATATTCATAATACAAAAAAAATGAAGGAAAAAAATGGGGGCAGTAGTAATCAGACTTTAACAGTATGTCCTCTGCCAATCAAAACTGTCATTCAAATCTGTGAGTGATGAACACAGTTTTATTATTTATGTATTCCGCTCTTTGAGGCCAGGGTGGTATTTTTGAAAGAGATATGTGGGTAGTTTTGTATTAGCAAAAGCAAAACTTTTTGCTGAAAGTCTGGGCAAGATGTTTATCATAAATGTTATTTGATTATTTCATAATAACTAGTTCTTTGTTTGTATAATGACAGTGCGTTTTAATTTACGTCTAAATCAGTTATTCTAGATCACTGCTATGTTCTTAAGCTAAATACATAAATGCATGCAAATATCATAAATATGAATTTAATATGAACTTGTCAACTTAAAACTATTTTTCATATGTGATTTGTTGATGATGTCAAAGCAAATACAAAATAATCATAATAAGTGTTTAATTTTAGGGTTAGTTAATAGTGTGCTTGGTTGCCAATGTAAAATATGGATCCTGGAGCAAGATAAAGTTGTTAACCACAAGAATACATCAAAATCTTACAGCTAGAATACAGCCCCTATTGTTTGTTTGTTTTCTTTTTGCTAATATTAGCGTGATCCAGTTTATGTACTTCATTAGTTTATAATAATAGTTGTAAAAACACAATTCATTCTCGCTTTCACTCTAGCCAGCTTAGTTATTGATTATTTTCTCCATATGTTCCATAACCTCTAATTTCCCTACAATTGGCTTAACAAAAGAACATCTGAGGTCTAATTCAACCTCCAAACGATCAATAACCGTGATTACACAGAGAAAGAGCTGCAGGAGGATGATTTTATGGCAAAGGAATGACTGGAGAAGTGTATTACTGTCAACAAAATGCTCGCGTATGTCCAGGAGGCATTTCGCTTATGTTTTTTTGATTTATGACTGTGTTTTCTATTTAAAAGAAGACATGTGGCTCAGACATTATGTAATAAGTGCAATAAAACTTACAGTGTGAATTAGTATAAATACAGATCACACAAGCCACAAAAGTTATTTAGCTGGAATCGCACAGATATTGACTAATCTCTCAACTGCAAAGCCAGACTAAACAAGCTCAGTATCACTGCAGTCGCGTTACATCTGGCTTTGTTTGATGTGTCTGTCGAGCAGATTTGATGTGATAAGCAATAAAAAATAAATAAATAATGTATATAAAAAGTATATAAACCTGGTGTGATGACAAGTGGATTAGAACATTTTTAAGGATAGAATTAGATTAGGGTGACAACAACATTTGTACACTTAAGTTTTGTGCCAAAACCAGTATTGTTATATTGGTATAAACGAAACTAGAATCAATTAGAATTAAGCTGAAATGAACTGGAACATTAGATGAAAAACAAACAAATAATAATAAAAAAGATAGTTATATAAATAACTAATACATAAAGTTAAATAAAAGTTAAATAACAAATAAGTAAATAGTAGAAAATTGTAAATGTTGCCATGGCAGCTAAATAAAATAATGTTATAAAAGGTAAATAAAAGCTGTTCCAAAACAGAGAGCAACATTATGCTAACGCTATGGTTCTTTGGCAAGGTATTAATTTAGCACTGCATGTATCCTTCACAGTAAAACCAGAATACACTGCAATAAGTCGAGTTTTGCATGTCAAGATAAATATGAATCCTATAGTAAATTCTTAAAGACAGATTTGAAGATGCTTAAAATATACTTGCCCTTCATATGAACCTTTTTGAACTATTACAGGGTTAGCTTAGCAACAGCAAACTTTATTAGAACCAGTTGTGAGTCCAGCTCACTGAGAATTTCATGAGAAGATATGTGTGTTATACCGTATGTGTGATGTACTGAATTGCTGTTTATGTAGATCAACCCCAGTTCACTTGTAAGGTTTTATTTTAGTTCGCTTTTGTTGGTCGTAGACAAAGCAAGGGTTTAGTCTCTTGAGAAGTTTCTACTTACAAGTTGTAATGCATTGTTTAAACATTCAAGTTTAAGTTGGTTTATGCTGGTCTTTTGCTGGTTTATGCTGGTCACATGCTGGCAAATGACCAGCATAAACCAGCAAAGGACCATCTTAATACAGCATAAACCAGCAAAGGACCAACTTAAGCCAGCATCCCAGCTTCAAAACCTACCTAACCAGCATATGCTGTTGTTTTCAGTGGTTGTGCATTGGCTGTGTAACTAATGCTAATCTTTCTATTTTAGCATTTAGGTTCTTCCACAGAAAATATTTGAAAATGTAAGTATATTCCACGAGTCTGTCGCTTCAGAAACGAAATGAGTGAACTTTCTAGAAGCTTTATTGTTGATCCGTACATGACGTGACACCAACAGGCTTGCACAATGAAACTTATTTATTAGCATCACCAATTAGCCAAAACCACAATGCTTCAATTGACATGCCCCCCACTAGTCAAGTCTGGGCTCAAAGAAAATCCTAAGCTTCCCACTGGTAATTACAACCTCTGCGGCATTTGCTCTTCATCTAAATCTGATCATACCGACATGACTTGAAGGCAGCATTAGACAACTGCCGTCGATATAACGGCACACAGGGTGCTTTTTCAAATGTAAGCTAATCTTTCAAGCTGTTTTTCATTCACTCTGTCACCTTTTGTCTCTTTGTTTTCTCCTTTATGTTTTGTGCTTTACAGACACAGTAACAGACCTGTTAGCTTAGCGTGATAAATGTAGCCAATAACAGCACACACGGCTCCTCTACCATTCTAATGTTACATTTACATATGCTTACCCGCAAGGCCAAAACACTTTCTCTTCTTCTCTGTGTGTTTCTCATTATCTTGTTTGTATCTAACATAAATCTCAACTGCAATGTAGCGGTAATTATTATTAGCCTAATTACAGCAAACTACAGCTGATGCACCTATGCTTTCACATGAAGGGGGGAAAAAAGTGTGAATTCATTAGTTGATCTATATTTGAATGCTACAATTGAGTGCAAAAGCATGCTTCTTGTTTACTAACCACTCACAATCTAGTAGCTGACTAGCTGCTAAATAGCATAAAATAGCAGGCCTAAATGTTGTTCCTTCTTTGTAGTTTTGGCTGTTTATAGATTCACAAACCGTCTCATTATTTCTGCACACATTTTCGGTAACACTTTATTTCGGTAGTCCGCTTTAGACACGCTACTAACAGTAAGTAAACTAGAAGAGTATTAGTAGTATTAGAGTATTATTTAATTCTGCTTAAAAACTTTTAACACTTCATTTTGATGAGTCCAAAACAAACAACATACAGTACTATGAGCAACTTTACAAGTATATGTCAACTTAATCTACTAACCCTAAACCTACCCTAACAGTCTACTCTGTTAGTAGACATGTAGTTTCAAATTAATGATAATTAGTTGACATGTTGGTATGTACAGTGAGATCAATAAGTATTTGATCACCCAGTGATTTTGCAAGTTCTTTTAGAGATCATGAAGGGGTCTACAATTTTCAACATTGGTGCATTTCCACTGTGAGAGTCACATTGTAAATCACATTGTATGATTTTTTTTAACAATTTATTTGGAAATGACTGTGTCAAATAAAGTATTTGATCACTTGAGTCAAATTTGTTTAATATTTGGTACAGAAGCCTTTGTTAACAATTACAGAGGTCAAACGATTCCTGTAGTTCTTCACAAGGGGAGGTTTGCACACACTGCAGGAGGGATTTTGGCCCACTCCTCCATACAGATCTTCTCCAGATCTGTCAGGTTTCGGGGCTGTCGCTGAGCAACACAGAGTTTCAGCTCTCTCCAAAGATTTGCGATTGGATATAGGTCTGGAGACTGGCTAGGCCACTCCAGAACCTTGATATGCTTCTTACGGAGCCACTCTGTGTGCTTTGGGTCATTGTCATGTTGGAAGACCAAGTCATGACCCATCTTCAATGCTCTGACTGAGGGAAGGAGGTTTTTGCTCAATATGACACAATACATGGCCCCGTTCATCCACAGTTCAGTTGTTCTGTCCCCTGTGCAGAAAAACACCCCCAGAGCTTGATGCTTCCAGCCCCATGCTTCACTGTAGGTATGTTGTTATTGGGATGTTACTCATCATTCTTCTTCCTCCAAACACGGCGAATGGAGTTAAGACCAAAAAGTTCTACTTTGGTCTCATCTGACCA